>CM045732.1:14715474-14720474 GCA_024760905.1 Plotosus lineatus
GCGTCTGGTGGTTATGGCTGGGTGTGATAAGGTAAGGAAAAAAATAACGAGAGATGTGTTGGCAATTGTTCAAGTCTGCTTTGGGTTTTGACCACCTGCCACCCTGCAACTGCCCTCCCACTCCAGGTCACTGGCCAAACTCAATCTGTTTTCAGATAATATTAACTAAACATCAATAGAAAAACGCATGTGACCCATCAGGATAATGAATAAACTCTGTCTTGAAAGTTTGGTCTAACGTTTAAATGCTGTTTGCAAAAAAATATCCTATTGAACTTGGCTATATCGTTTTATGTATGGAAACAATCTTCTCCAGGATGGTAATCCCTCCATTCAAAGGTCACAAGGTCTTAGTGACTGGTTTGCCAAGAATGTAAATAATGTACATCATAGGCTATCATATTCACAGTCACTAGATCTGAACCCAACTGATCACCTAAGGGAGCTTTCACAACAATGTGTCAAGCAGCGCTCTTCACTCCCCTTGTCAAAACAACAGTCAAAGGATAATCTTTGAGAAGAATGGTATTCATTATCCAAATATAACTTTAGAAACGTGTCTACCCACTGTGACAAGAGTCCACTCACGCTTTCCATCCAGCCATCTATTTTCTGAACCATTTACTCCTAATTAGAGTCGTGGAGAGGCTGACGCCCATCTCAGTCACCTCTGGGTGAGGCCAAAGTACACACTAGCAAGCTTTTCAGGCCATCGAAGGGAAACAACATGGTGACGGCAATGCAGCCTACTCTTTTCAAAAGATTTGTTTACATGCTTCTTACCATAGACAGTGAGAGACATGGCTGGCTTTTGTAAACCCATTTAGCTACACAGGGGGGACAGCAGTGCCAACTTGGTGATAGTGGAGCTTGAACCTCCGACCTGCGGATCAGTAATCCAGCACCCTACCACCAGGCCACCACTGCCCCCTGAAGCTTTTTTTGATTCTTAATATCCAAGTCAAAAAAAAAAAGAAAAGAAAAAATGTAAAAATCTCACTCACCCATCACTTACTCGTTTGCCAAGCTGCTTAATCCTATTAGCATTGCTGGGAGGCTGCAGCTGACACTGTGCAAAGGTGGAATACACCCTGAACAGCTTGCCAGACTATCACATGGCCAATGCACACAACCATTCACACTCACGCTTTTTCATAATTTGGAACAGCCACTCCTATCACAGGCCACAGCCTATCACCGTTATCACTACACCACTGTACTGCCCAAAATAAATTAATAAAAATATAGAATATAGCATACTTTAGCATACTTTACATTATATTCAATTAATATAATGATTATTTAAAAAGCCAACATTATATTTTGATGGTCAATAACACAGGCTGATTGTTGATGATCGGAGCCTACAACAATGCTAGTGGTCTCAAATGGATATTTCAGAATAACACATTGGATACATTCATAATGTTGCATTAACCTGAAACTCACTCACCTGAAATTATTTTAATGGATCTGATGTCTATCCTTAAGCTGCTTGGCTAAATAGGAAATGTTTCCTTTTTTGGTCCAAAAATGTTCAACTGCATCATTTGCATATTGGCGTTTATTACTCCCCAATGATCTGTATCAAAACCAAAGTATTCTATTAAAGATGAATATAGAAATTTCACAAAGGGCAGTGGTGGTCTAGTGGATATGGCGCAGGATCGCTGATCCTAAGGTTGGGGGTTCGAGTCCCCACAAGGTTGTCACTGTCCCCCCCAGTGCAGCTAAATGGGTTATCAAAGGTGGGCCATGTATCTCACTGTCTATGGTGAGAGGCATGTAAAAGAACCATTGGTGACTTTTGTAAAGAGTAGCTGCAAAGCCGTCAGCGTGTTTCTGTCCCTTGCGAAAAGGCTTGGAAGGGAATCTGACGTTAAAAAAAACCCATGCCAAATGAAATGTGCAAATCAGATGATTCGCTGTTCTCGAGAGTCGCCACAGCGAATCATCTCATTCGCCACAACTATGGCTGTGTCGCTGTGGATGGGAAAAAGCTGAAAATAAGAGATAGAAATTTCACAAATGTGTCATTTTACACAGAAATTGTGATTTCTTTGTCATCTGTGACTAAGAACTTGTTCATCTTGTCTGTATATGTGTGTGTGCGTATATATATATATATATACACACACTCACGTACACACAGTGGTACCTCACCTTTCGAAATTAATCCGTTCCAGAGCTTTTCTCGTAACCTGCATTTTTCGCAAGTTGAACCGCATGTTACATATAAAACACGTGATTCGTTCCAAGGCTCCTAATGCTACCCCCTAAACCCTTTAAAAATTATAAAGGCATACCTTTTAAAACCTCCTTCTGCTTCAATATCGTACTGATGGTAGACGGGTTTGGCCATATTCCTTTGTGATATCACTCAAGCCCGTTTCTTATCTTCACTCGCACCGGAAACCACATGCGTGCATGCGTGTGTGTGTGTGTGCGTGTGTGCGCGCGCGCGTGTTGACCATGTTTTCTTAGCAGAGTTATAATCTTACAAATGTTCATGGAAGGTTAAAAGCTTGAGTCAAGAAATAAAGCATAAAACAACAGTAACTCTGTCCTTTACACGAAAAACATCATGGTGGATTCAGCTCTATAATAGGCAATGGGAGGTCAATGCGTCATTCCTCCTAGGCAATGGGATTCCTGTTCAAGATGGTGCTCGAGTGAAGGCGACATGAACGACAGCTCAGTTGTTAGCCAATGGCAGGCCAGCGGGGCAGGATATTTGAACGTCATTGATGGGAGAGCAGCTCGTGCATTGTTTGAATTTCTGAATGGCGCGTTTTAATGTTTGAATGGCGCATTTGAATTTTTAAGATGGTGCTTTCGTAACGTGAACTTGTTTCGAATCCTGAGACAAAAATTTTCGGAAAATGCATTTCGTAACCTGCATTTTTCGTTTGGTGAGACTTTTGTAAGGTGAGGTACCTCTCTCTCTCTCTCTCTCTCATATATATTTATATTTATATGTACACTTTTTTTTTTTTTTTGGGGGGGGGGGGGGGGGGGGGTCAGTGGTGGGTTGGTGGTAAAAGATGTTGGATTGCTGATCCTAGGATTGGGGGTTTGAGTCCCACTCTCCACAAGGTTGTCACTGTCCCCCTAGTGCAGCTAACTGGGTTATCAACCTGTCTGTGGTGTGAGATTCATGTAAAAGAACCATTGCTGACTTTCGTAAAGAGTAGCTGCATAGCAGTCAGTGTGTTTCTGCCGCTTGCTAAAAGGGTTATGTCAGGAAGGGCATCCGACGTAAAAACCTATGCCAAATCAGTTTATCATCAGCAGTTCATTTTATAAAACCTCTTAATCCTAATTAGGGTTATGGGGAGGCTGGTGCCCATCCCAGCCGACTCCAGGCGAGGGCAGAATACGCCCTGGACAGCTCGCCAGGACATCACAGGGTGGAAACACACTGACGGCCATGCAGCTACTCTTGTCGAAAGTCAGCAATGGTTCTTTTACAACCTCACACCATAGACAGTGGCCGGCCTTTGATAACCCAGTTAGCTGCACTGGGGGGACAGTGACAACCTGTGGCGAGTGGACTCGAACCCCCAACCTTAGGATCAGCGAGCCACCAATGTCGCGCCTATGCCAAATCAAATATGCAAATCATTAATATGACTTCCATGAAGATGGTGGCTGATGATTCGCTGTGGCAACCCCTGAAAGGGAACAGCCGAAAGGAAAAGAAGATATATGTACACTTTTTAAACGATATAAAATTGCAAGAGTTCATGAGTGTTTGAGAGGCCACAGAATAGAAACTGCTATGACACATCATCTGTCCTCTGAGTAGATCCAAATGTTGCCAAGCAATACGCTCTTGTATTCCAGCTGTGAATACAATCCTGTATAACAGGCAGATCAAAGAAAATAAAATACGGGAGCAGTGCCACTGAGTAACCGTGTAATTTTTTTGAAGGGTAACAGAGGATTTTATACTTTTGCAGTCATGGATGAATATAAGTGTGAAAAAATGGGAGAGGAAAAAGACTATTCAGTTATAAGGCACGATAATGTAATAGGTATGATTAAACCGGCCTATTTATTAGAGTCCCAGAGCATTTAATTCATATACAGGACTCCCTCGATACTGCGCGCTTCAATTCATGTGGCTTCAGTGCATCGCGTTTTTTTTAAAACACAGACAGTCGTCGACTTACGACCGCTTTTGGTTCCAGACCGGTCGTAAAGCGATCTAGTTGTATGTCGACTTTCCATCCAAATACACTCATGCCAAACAAAAACAGATGAATAAATCTTGCACATTTAAATCTATCCATCTATTTTCAATTCCACGTCACTGTGGCACGCAGCGGAGAGCCAATAATTTCTGTACTCCACTGTGTGGGCGGGTCCGATAGCTTCAAACTCTAATTTTATTGGATTATAACAACAGCCACAGACTGCGTGTGTTGTTTTTGAGTAAAGAGCTAAACTTCCCTCATTTTTGATCGGCTCATTTCCACGAAGCCAAGTAGAGCTGGCAAGCAAACACAAATGGACAGACATGGAAAAACTTCAACCCACAGACCAGCTGATTGCCAAAACTTGGGACGCACTTCCTGTCACATAAACATTGCAGTGTGTGAGTCCAATAAAATTAGAGTTTCACAGTATCGGACACGCCCACATACAGAAAGGATTGGCTCTCCGCTTCGCGCCACAGTGACGTGGCATTGAAAGTAGATGAATAGATATGCTCTGAGCTCTGAGCAGTTAGAAAGTGAAGCTGCATCATCTCCTGCTTGACCTTTTAAGATGCTGGCGCTGCCGGCAGCGCAAACAACTGTTGTACGCAACACTCGCACTGCACTGTCATGAATCATGCTTCACGACTTTTGCGGTCGTAAAGTCGATCATATGTAACTCGCATAGGTCGTAAGTTGTCCACTCACCTTATTCATTGAATTAAAAAATAAGGAAATTAATGAATAGGGGAGAAAAGTTAAGGAAAATGACACAAAAATAAGCCAATTATGCAAATA
>CM045732.1:14727974-14860474 GCA_024760905.1 Plotosus lineatus
TGGGTTCTTGAATCCCTGTTGGGTTCTTGAGCAAGGCCCTTAACCCTCATTACTCAATTGTATAAATGAGATAATTATCTAAGTTAGTCTGGGTAGGAGTGTCTGCCAAATGTCAGAAATGTAAGAAGTCTGCTATCTTGCCCTGCGATAGCCTGACAGGCTGAGATGGCTGCCTCCTCATGACCCCAATTCTATAATTAGGCTTAAACGGTTCAAAAAGTGTGTGAATGGATATACAGTATACATGTATACACTAAAGTCCGAGTTCAAGTGTGTGAATGGATATACAGTATACATGTATACACTAAAGTCCCAGTTCTGCCATAATTTGTGCTTCGTAAAGAATCCACCACCAGGGGGTGCTACAGATACATAATGCAGTACAGTTCTCACCATCAGCTTTATGTAGCACAGTCATTTGACTGCCTCCTGAATGACCAGGTTAACCCATCATTTTTTTGTGTGTGTGTGTGTGTTTTGTTCTTTTTAAATTATTTAATGGCCTCTGGCAGTTTAAAAAAAAAAAAAATTCCTTAACAGAACAAATTTACCAGGAAGTTACTTGTTTAGGTTTTTTTTTTTCCTACTTTCACGTTTAAAAATGTTGGCAAAGAACAAGTAACTCACTGATGTCATGTTCAAGTCTGCAAATGCAAGTTAGTAAGTTTACGTGTCATACTTTCCTACAATTAAATTATTTTCATGTGAAAAATTGAATAAAAATAAAAAATTAAAAAAATAGCACAAGGATGGTGCATGTCATCAGAAATAAAGTGCAAGTCAGCAGGTCATGGAAAGAACAGCATGTGGTCAATTGCTATTTATAAGTGCTTGTATGTATATATATATATATATATATATATATATATATATATATATATATATATATATATATATATATATATATATATATATATATATATATATATATATATATATATATATATATATATATATATATATATATATATATATATAAACCCTCACCAAAAACACTAATATATTTTGGACCAGCTCTAGTCTTGAACTTTAGCCTTGTCTGTTTATTTGCACCAGAATAAGGGTGTGTGTGTGTGTGTGTGTGTGTGTGTGTGTGTGTGTGTCTCTCTCTCTCGCTTTCTCTACACATCTACATCCAATCATGAGGAATGGATGTCGATCCCTGAAGCTTGAATGATGCTCATACAGGGATTGTCATGGCTGTGATCACAATGATCTACTGTATGGTTCGCCAGGCCACATACGGACTCACTCACACCTACAGGAAATTTCCTACTGTGCATGTTTTTGGACTGTGGGAGGAAACCCACAAAAGCACATGCAAACTCCACACAGAAACGGCAGTCTCCACGGGACCCTAATTAGGATTAAGCGGTTCAGGAAATGAATGAATGAATGAATAATATACAAAACCCAATATAACAAGGGCGACATCGCTAGTGACGGTGCATTGCCTGGTGCAAGCCCACTTTAACTTGCAAATCAGAAGTGCTGCTAAGGTTGGTCTCTGGAAATCTAAACTAATTCCACAAAATAAAATAAAATAAAAATAATAAAAACATAAATAAAGTGATTCAAGTACTGATAATAAGAATATATACTTTTATGTTTAAGAATGAAACATTTTTTCCCAAACCAACCACAATTTTTTTTGGACTGTTAAAGCAACTGGACTGGTCATGTTAGGTCCACATTAACCAGCCAGCTCCATGTTAACTCATTTCTTCAGTCGAGACTACTTCCATGAGCAGAAATGTGGGGTGGGTGGGTGGGGGGCTTAATGAAAGTGCAGCTCTGGATTACGAATATCAGACATCGAGTGATTCTCACATATTAATAAAAATGGCTTACAGGTTACATCAGTACAGAGGCCCCAAAACCTTGTCCGGAAGGACCCCCTAACCTGCACATTTTCATGTTTTCTTGTTTCCGGCACCTTATTTCATCATCATCATCATCATCATCATCGTCGTCATCTTCCGCTTCTTCTGGGGTCAGGTCGCGGGGGCAACAACCTAAGCAATGCGGTCCAGACGTCCCTCTCCCCAGCCACTTCGTCCAGCTCTTCTGGGGGGGGGACACTGAGGCGTTCCCAGACAAGCCAAGAGTCATAGTCTTTCCAGCATGCTCTAGGTCGACCCTGGGGTCTCTTTCCAGTTGCTCATGCCCGAAACACACCAGGGAGGCGTTCAGGTGCCAGATAGGTGTGAAAGGCAAGCAATGTTTATTCAACCATGTCTGAAACAAAAATGAATAAAAAACTAAACTAAAAGTCATATATTTTCATGGTGCCAAATAACGTAAGGTGCACTTGATTAATTTACTGAAAAAGCATTTTTTTTTTTTTTTTTTTTTTTATGGTCAAACTAATTGCAAACCCATATTTCTGCAGCAAGCCATTATTTAGCGATTTTTAGCTTTGAATGTAGTATGCTGTCAAATCACTATTTAATAAAAAAATAATATAATTAAATGTTTCATTATTACCCTTTCCATTGCTGGTGGGTAATGCTTTCTCTGTGATTTCCTCTCATTAGTGTTACTGAAGCATTCATGTGAAACTCCAGCCAATTCCAAAAGAAATCACAAATTTCTTGTTATAGAAAGATCTGTATTTAAAAGGGACAATCACTTTGTCTTGATATGAAAATAAGAAATATTATTATTTAATTGTGTCTGTTGTTGTTTTTCATTTGTTTACAAAGCCTTTATGGTAAAAAAAAGTTAACTCAAGTGTCAAAATATATTTTGTAAAAGACAAAGTAAAAAGTTTGGTAAAAGGAAATTAGTTTTACAATAAGGACACAAATCCATACTAGAAACACACAACCACCTTCCATCTATTCATAAAAATTGATCGCTCTCTCTCATTTGCCAAACTGCTTAATCCTATTAGTGCTTCTCAATTATTTTCTGTGGCGCCCCCCCTTGGCAGAAAAAAACAATTCACACCCCCAGCGCCCCATAAGCGACTATAAATAGTGTTAATTGTCTATAAAATTATTATTAGTACATCTCTACATAACGTTGTATCTTTATTCACAGTAAAAACAAAAAAAAAGAAAGAAATACAGTATAGTTCAACTTACAATAAAGAAAAACTTCACTAAAATTGTTTTTTAATCTGCAATTGAAAAGATTTTGAAGTGCACAAATGTGCCTGAAATGAAAAAAAACACCATCCTTATTTAAACTCATTTAACTTACTTATGTCTTAATATCTTTGTCTCTCGCCACCTTTCTCTTTGTTCCTGTTAGAAATTGTCCCTTGTTGTGGATTGTTTACTGCACTTCAGATCGTTTGTTCATGTGAAAAACCACAACACCATAGTGCGACAATGAGAGCACCACTGCCAACTAGTGGAATGGAGGTGCAATTACACTTAATTCTCGTACACTATTCCAGAAAAGCATGTTCCCTAGGATCACACTCGCTCCCCCCGGCATCACACCGCCCCCCCAGCTTCACCCATCCCCCAGCTTCACAAGGAGGCTGGAGCCTATCTCAGCCAGCACTGGACGAAGGCGGGGTACACTCTCTACAGTTGCCCAGACCATCACAGAGCCAACACACACACACACACACACACACACACACACACACACACAGTGACACTCACACCTAACTAGCCAATTAGCCGAATGTGCATGTCTTTGAAATGTTATAGAAAACGGGAGGAAATGCACTCCAAGCATTGGAAGAACATTTGAACTTCATGCAGATGACCCCTCACCAAGACCAGGACTCTATTGTTGCGAGGCACACGTGCTAACCGCTACGCCATTGTGCTTTAATTTAATCAAAGAATCATGAAACGCATAAGATGCAGTGTCACCTTCTGAGTTTTGCTATGATGTTAAAAGGATTTATTT
The DNA here is from genome assembly GCA_024760905.1 of Plotosus lineatus. Taxonomy (NCBI): domain Eukaryota; kingdom Metazoa; phylum Chordata; class Actinopteri; order Siluriformes; family Plotosidae; genus Plotosus; species Plotosus lineatus. The sequence goes on from CM045732.1 coordinate 14,731,848, forward strand.
AATTCTTATGAAATGCTGCACATTGTCTACATATCTGTCAAGAATATGTTACCAAAATTCTTTAATATTTAAAGGAAAAGTTTCCCAGTTCAACTCTGCTTCAGTAACAGTTTATGCATTGCTTAATGATCATTTCATAAATAAGATGTAAATTTAATGGGCGGACAGATGTCACTGTTTTTCTCGCTGCTATTATAGATCACCATGTTGCTTCAGAGATGCATATTACAAGTGAAATTGGATCTCACTGAAGTAATAGTGTTATGTTTGTCTACGCATTTTATGTTAACTGCGTCACATGGCATCAGGGTGATCCAGTCAAGAACACAGAGTAATAACACAGAACATGTTCAATCAGAAAGGCCTTAGGGGAACTTGGTAATTAACATGCTTTTATGACTGATGATTTTTTTATTTAGGAACACAAAAACACAATGTACCAAAACTCACCAATACATGTTATGCCTTAGTAAGTGCACTCATGCTCTAGTGTGCTCTGCAGAGCAATTGCAGGGTTGCCTATTTCCTAGATATTGCAGATGGCATGTAATCCAAAATCCCGGGTCTGATGTAAGCAGGATTTAACTCAGCCATGATAAAAACATCTGGTGAGGCTTCAGAGTAAGCTCTCTGATTCAAAGTTTTCTGTCTTTTTAGAGGAAAGTGCTCCTAAATTTCCTCTTGGAACCAAAGGTAAGTCTAAAAGAAATCACAGCTATTCCCAGCTTGGTATGTACTGTTATTGAGCGAAACTAACTATTGCTGCAGTTATGCATGATGCTTGGATTTAGCCAGTACTAAATTTTAAGTTTAAACAGAATAAATAAATGAACAAAGAAAGGAAAAAAAAAAGAAAGAATATATTCCGTACATAGTTTTACTCAAATGCTATCAAAACGGGATTCTGTAATGAATACTGTAATCAACGCATTTTATTTCGATCTCAAAGCAATTCACTCAGTAGTGTTTCTCATTAGAATGTTTGATTGTACTGCATAATGGAATTGTTTTCTGAGACAGTACTACATGCATAGTAATTAGTGCGGTTGTACTCTACAACATCTTTTCATTGTTGCAACTGTTGGTATCATAAAACTTGAACTTCATCTTTTTTTCCCCCTTTTGTTTACTTTCTTCTGCATGAAACTGCCCAGGCAACAGAATTTAGTCTATTTTTGCCCACCAATTGTAGGATTTCTAAACTATTGGCTATGATCAGATGGTGATGAGAAGCATTTACTAATACAATGAGCTTTTTAATCAACATAAAAAACCCATTTCTAAAGATTGTACAGTCAGTCACCTTATTCTGTTTAGTTAACTTTCCCCATAATCAACACTCAAATTAGGAAGTTAATCATATGAAAAATGCCACCACATACAGTATGATGAGAATATGTGTGTGTGCATATATATATATATATATATATATATATATATATATATATATATGGGGATCCCTTGCTACTTCGCGCTTCAATTTATACGACTTCAGTGCATAGCGTTTTTTTTTTTAATATTCATTGAATTAAAAAAACAAATAAATTAAGGAAAAATAGGGAAAAAGTTAAGGGAGATGCAGCAAAACAAGGCCAATTATGCAAAAAACCCAGGCAAACAACAACAACAACAACAACAACAACAAAAAAACAATCCAAAACCCCCATCAAAGCTACTTTCATTTTTATGTGAGATGCGCATCTGAGTGTATGTGTGTACAGATGCTTCCCAACTTATGTTCATCCGTTTTACCTTTTCTTAATTTTACGTTTTTTTTTTTTTTTTTTTAATTATGTCAAATTTTGAGTACGAGACGTACCTACGTAGTACGCTGACATAATGACACAATTCGACCTTTATCTCAACTTCAAGTTTGCAGAATTTATATCAGGTGTTGAAGATAAGGTGGAATTATTTAGAAAATAGGGTGAAGGGGCGGGGTTTGAAGCCCAGGTTGGAGTTTGCATATAATGCCCATGCTTACTCTGATATCCTCCCACAATCCAAAGACATGCAGATTAGGCTACATTTCTAAGTAAATGGGAGTGGAAATGGTTGTGTGCGAGTTGTCCTGTGATGGGCTGTATCTTTCCTTTACCCATTGTGGGCTGCGATAGCCTCCAGCTTCCCCATGACCAAAGTACGACTAAGTGGCTCAGTAAAGGAGTGAGAGTTGGCGTTAGTGAGTAATTTGATCCTCTTGTAGGTGGACCACTCTTAATTTAACCTGACAAAGAAGTTTTGGTGTTCTTTTCGCTTCTTCTTTTCCTTCTTTTCGGCTGTCCCCCCATCCCCCCTTCTTTTCCTTCAGGGGTCACAATACATGCAAACACACAGCGAATCACCACATGATTGATTTGGCATAGGTTTTTACATCGGATGCCTTTCCTGACACAACCCTTAGCAAGGGGCGGAAACACGCTGACGGCTATGCAGCCGATACTCTTGACGAAAGTTAACAATGGTTCTTTTACATGCCTCTTTACCATAGACAGGTGGGGTCAGTGGCGTAGTGATTAGGGTGCTGCTCTCATGATCGGTAGGTTGTGTGTTCAAATCCCAGTTTTCCTCCTGGGCAAGGTCTTAACCACAAATGTGCCTCTGTTCACCCAGCAGTATAAATGGGTACCAGTAAAAATATACTGGGAAGGTAACCTGAGATGGACTAGCATCCAATCCAGGAAGAGTTCAACTCCTAGTTGCTTCATGCTATGGAAACCGGGGATAAGCACCGGCCTGATGAGCTACGAGGCTCGGGTGTAAAAAGCCCAAAGGACTTTACCTTTCACCACAGTGAGAGACATGGCCAGTCTTTGATAACCTGGTTAGCTACACTGGGGGGTGGGGAGGGCAATGACAACCCTGTGGAGAGTGGGATACGAACGCCCAACTGTGAAATAATTGTGAAATAATTCTTTGATTGGAAATAATATCATTATAAGGAAAATCTACAAGTGGCACTCATTACAAATGGCAGCTATTTCTGATAACAGCAGACTCATCTCTCTCATCGCCTTTGCTGAACCACTTAATTCTACAAGTACAGGGATTGGAGCCTATCTCAGCTAACATTTGGCGAAGGTTATGTACAGAATAAACAGCTCCCCAGACCATGCTAGTCTAGAGCAGAGTTTTTGATGAAATCACCAGGAACTGTCAAATTTCATGATATGTCCTTTAGGTAACTTTTGCAGCTGTTGTAGTGAAAGTGCATCCGCCTACAATCAGAAAATCACATGACAAAGCTGACTTTTGTAGGAGGTGTGCCAGGAAAAGGCCACTGATGTTGAAAAAGTAAGTGAGACGAGACTACAGTTTGAAAGTGTAGATTTAGGCAAAGGCCATATTAGAACCTCTGATAATGTGTGGGGGATTTTTGAAAAGTACCGTACAGTAAACAGAAATGCATGTACAAGTTCAAAATTTTTAAAAACATGATGTCAGAAACCGGGCAGTGGTGGCCTGGTGGTAAAGATGCTGGATCACGGATCCTAAGGTTGGGGATTCAAGCTCCACTCTCCATGGTTGTCACTGTCCCCCCGCCCCCCCAGTGCAGCTAACTGGGTTATCAAAGACCAGACATGTCTCTCACTGTCCATGGTGTGAGGTTCATGTAAAAGAACCATTGCTGACTTTTGACTAGAGTAGCTGCAAAGCCAACAGCATGTTTCTGCCCTGGGATGGCCTGACGAGCTGTCCCGGATGTACTCTGCCGTCGCCCGGAGTCGGCTAGAATGGGCGCCAGCCTCCCTTTGACCCTAATTAGAACTAAGCTGTTACGAGATTTCCTTTTGGATTTTTCCCTTTATCAGGGGTCGCCACAGCAAATGATTTGCACGTTTGATTTGGCATTGGTTTTTATGTTGGATGCCCTTCCTGACACAACCCTTGAGCAAGGGACAGAAACACGCTGACGGCTATGCAGCTACTCTTTACGAAAGTCAGCAATGGCTATTTTACATGAACCTCTCACCATAGACAGTGAGAGACATGACCGGCCTTTGATAACCCAGTTAGCTGCATTGGGGGTGGGGTGGTGGTGGTGGTGTTAACCTTGTGGGGACTCGAACCCCCAACCTTAGGATCAGCAATCCAGCGCCCTATACCACTAGACCACCACTGCCCCTAGTGGACAATTGTATAGAATGCCTACAAAATTTATTTCTGCTGAAGAAGCAATATTATCTTTTGCGACCAAAAATTGCCTTACTTTTATAATGAATAATAATTATTTTAAAATTATTATTCCTTTATAATATTTATCTGTAAGCACTGTATTAAACATTGTGAAATGCTTGTTCAAATACTATATGTAAAAAATTTCAATGGGATGTATTTATTTTTCCACATGATTATACATACAGTATTTAGAACACCAATCCTGCTGTTGTAGCACTGTCACACCATGGGGCAGTAGTGAGTGAGACAATGCAAAATGCAGATCAAAAGGGAATCATTAATCAGGCAGACACGGTCAAAAACATACGTTAATGTAGTTGTGATAAGCAGGGTTTAGGCAGTCAGACAGACAGACAGCACACACGAGGCAGGGAAGAGAAGAACACAAAGCAGGTAATGATTGTACACAGGATCCCAAAGTAAGAGTTAAAAAGTTAGGAAATTGTAAAAAAATATAATGCTATGTTGGTTACACACTGATCGTCAAAACACAAAACCAAGTCTTGGTATGCAGTGGCAATAAGCACAAGAACAATGCATCACAACATGCTGTTAAACTGCATCGGAAAACGCTCAACAATTGTAAATTCAGCCCTATTTCAAAACTAAACAGTAACTCAAACTGTTTTGGAGGTGTGCATAAGACTATAGGTGATTTAAGCGTGCAAAGGATCCAGACAAGCTTCCTTGAAAAATTATCTGTAAGAAGGTCCATAATATAATTTGGAGGATTCTAGACTATGGAACACTACTTTGATGGGTTTAATGATATGGTATTGTATTGGAATTCAGATTTTAAAAGACAAATCCACAACACAGAAATATTTCAAATATCTGCACAAAGACTGAATCAAACAGTATCTTTATAAAAAGGCTCAGACGTAAAGTATTTGAGTCAATTACACACACCAAGTCATTATCAAGCAACCAGCGACATGCCTATTTTAAAGGTCTCTGGATGCAGCTACGCAGCTTTGCTTGGGCAAAATTTGTGGCAATACAATGTTTGAGTCGCTAATGCATAACTAGAAATATCAATAATTAAACTGAAAAGGGAATGTTGTCGAAACTTGAAAGAATTCTGTTTACTGTTACATGGATACAGACGGTCCCCGACGTAGGTTTTTGTTCGGTTCCAGACAGCCGAACGTAAGGTGAAAAAAAAAAAAACCTAAGTTGTTACTGTATGTTCCAGTGACGTATGACGCTCATACTGTACTATACATCCATAAATACCATTACCGTATCTCATAAAACACCCCTAAATCAATTATTATAAACATAACACTGTAAAATAATATCAAATATATCAAATTATATCAACATTCATTTCATATAAATTAAATTCAAGCAAAATAATTTCAAATTGATAAATTTTAATCAAATTCACTCATCAAATATCAAATACAGTATCAAACATAATCTTTAACATTCTCTGTGATGCGATCTTTCTGCTTGTAAATGGTTCTGATGGTCAACGGGCCCATTTGGACGAAACGTGAAATAGTTGCATGTTTTTCACAAGCATCAATTTTCTTGATAATATCCATCTTCATTCCTAACGAGATGACTTGCTGCTTTTTCTGATTACCACTATCACTTATAAGTAGGCTTACGCTTCTGACCAACCATATTTGCTTAGGGTTACCAAAGTCCGCAAAACAGTGTAAACACAAAGATCACAGAGATGACGTCTTAACACAAGGGTAACACGCAGTGAACTGGGAAGAAGGAGGGGCACGTTCAGTCTGATGTTTGTAAACAATGGACACAGCGTCATGCATTACATCAGCGTACTATGTAGGTACGTCTTGTATTACAGAGAGCACGCTAAACTCAAAATTTGACAATTAAAAAATTTTTTTATTTATTTTAAAACCGTAAAATGGAAAAATATGTAAAACAAATGAATGTAAAGCGGGGAGTGTCTGTAATATCATAGACATTTAAACATATTGGACGGTTACTAATGATTACAAACAACAACTAATTTTAAATTTAAAAAGTTCCTAATATGTTTCACATTATCTGCCCATTGCAGCGCTCCACATGACATGCACTATTTCTCCAAAAATCCCTTGCACCCCTCCGAGTCACCTGATACACACTGAAACTCACTGAAAAAAGGTAAAGTCCTTTGGGCTTTTTACACCCGAGCCATAGTAGCTCATCAGGCTGGCGCTTGTCCCTGGTTTCCTTAGCATGAAGCGACCGGGAGTTCAACTCCTCCTGGATGGGACGCTAGTCCATCGCAGGTTACCGTCCCAGTATATTTTTACTGGTACCCATTTATACTGCTGGACGAACAGAGCCACACTTGTGGTTAAGACCTTGCCCAGGGGTCCTAGTACAGTGGGGGTTAACTGGGATTTGAACACACAACCTTCCGATCATGAGCACAGCACCCTAACCAACCAACCCCCCACCCGCCACACACACACACACATATCACTGAAAGAAGCATACTGTATAACTGTTTCAAATTCATCTGAATCTTGTACAATATAAGAAGACACTGAAAATACTGACTCATTATAAAGTAATATTCCTCATTGTATTTTTACATTAACATGATTATCCATTTTGAACTGGATTCACCTCCTACACGCCCTGAAATAATGAAATTCAGCCAATTTTTAGATAAAATATGGGAGAATTAATAGGACTTAAGGATAAGAAAAATGAATAGCACTGAATGTAATGCAAAATAAAACGATTATAAATGTCATAGTGCGTTAAGGAAGATATTAGAGTTAAACTGTTACGTCCAATTGATTAATTTTGCAATTACTATTCATTGACTTGTAACTGCCATAATAGCTAACTATCAGTTTGTTGCCATGGCAGCTCACATTGAATGCTTATTGATGCTACGTATGTGATACATACACGAAGTTTTATTATTCATTTATTCATTCAGTCATTAAAAATCCTCTCCATACTTCCTGATGGGGGTCACACTGGCAATGGGCTTAATAGACCTCACTCTCGTTTAAAAATACTTATACAAGCATAACTTGCAAGTCAAAATGTGAAAACATGCAATTTAAAAACATTTAAGTCAGGAAGAGTTGGATAGTTATATACTATTTGAATAGACACAGGCCTATTGGAGAGGCGGTGGTGGTCTAGTGGTATAAGGCACCGGATCACTGATCCAAAGGTTGGGGGTTCGAGTCCCACTCGCCACGGGGTTGTCACTGTCCCCCCCAGTGCAGCTAACTGGGTTATCAAAGGCTGGCCATGTCTCTCACTGTCTATGGTGTGAGGCATGTAAAAGAACCATTGCTGACTTTCGTAAAGAGTAGCTGCAAAGCCGTCAGCGTGTTTCCGCCCTGCGATGGCCTGGCGAGCTGTCCAGGGTGTACTCTGCCCTCGCCCTGAGTTGGCTGGGATGGGCACCAGCCTCCCCGCGACCCTAATTAGGATGAAGCGGTTACAGAAAATGAACTGAACAGACATATTGGGTTGTGGTTTCCCAGAGGGCTTGATAAGCTGCTGGAAGAAGATGTACATGTTTAGCAGGTCAGATAGCATGACTCATAATGTTCCGACAATGTGATGAGAACTGGTTCACTCATTGCCTTATCTTATGAAGATACGGATATGCACACTGTATTATTTTATTTACAAAAAGGCCTCCTGTAGGGATTCAAACACAGAATTTACACAGAACACGGAAGCAGGGGTATTTGCCAATTGGCATGATGGCACGAATGACACAGTAATCAGAAGAGAGAAACAGGTCCCCTTCTTTCTTCTTAATACAGGAGAATCCTACTTCTGCAAATAATGTGAATAGGTGACAGGTAGGTGAATGAACCCAAGAGACAAAGCATCTTTGATGTAGTCCTTCATGTTTTTTTTTTTTTTTTTTTTTTTTTTTTTTTTTTGTTCTGGAGCCACAAAAAGGTAAACATGTTCCTGGAGCTGATTGAGAACACAGTTAAATGACAGAATGAATTATCTGTTGTAGGTGGCTCGAGGACATGGATATCTTTCAGGCAGCCCAAAAAAAGACACTTAAAGTCACTTGCCACGTGAAGAGTATAGAAATAGATCGAAAAAAAAAAAAAATGGATCTTCTGGCGAGCCTATTCTGCTTACTAAGCCTACATAAATCTAGTTGTCCTCTTCCTCCATACTGATGAAGGGTGTTTCTCAAGATCAAGGGTATGTCCTGAGCAGGATGAGTCCTAGCAAGTTGATCAAGCAAGGCCTTCCAAGCATTTACAGAGTACAGAATAATGCAGGTACAAGAGCCAAAAACGGTTTCTAATCACAAGGGAACAAAAATAAAGGTCCCAAGCCATAGGAGGACAAATGTGGAAAGTGAAACAGAACACACATGAGGCAAGCACAATAGTGAACGGACAAGAATTAGAATTAGACTTGCCCAGGGAGTAAAGAAGGATATAGGTGAGCACATAAGTGCATGAGATGCAATGAAAAGTAAAATTTGGGTTCAGAAATCCAGGTAACTGGATCACTGGAGATATGGCAGAGACAGTGATATTACAGTATTTGAAAAGGTAGTTGGCGTGCTGTGGATTGTTTGTGAGTAGAAACAAAGCAACAGTTCTGATGTAGTAAGTAGGGCACATGCATACTAATACGATGGTACCTCACTTTACGAAATTAATCCGTTCCAGCGCTTTTTTCGTAACCTGCATTTATCGTAAGTTGAACCGCATTTTACATGTAAAATGTGTGATTCGTTCCAAGGCTCCCAATATAAACCCTTTAAAAATGATAAAAGTACACCAAGGACAGTGTTGAGGCCAGCGATGTTGTATGGTTTAGAAACAGTGGCGCTGGGGAAAAGACAGGAGGCAGAGCTGGAGGTAGCAGAGATGAAAATGTTGAGGTTCTCTCTGGGAGTAACGAAGATGGATAGGATCAAGAATGAGTACATCAGAGGGACAGCACATGTAAGATGTTTTGGAGACAAAGTCAGAGAGGGTAGATCGAGATGGTTTGGACATGTACAGAGGAGGGATATTGAGTATATTGGTAGTAGGATGCTGAGGTTGGAACTACCAGGCAGAAGGCCTAGAGGAAGACCAAAGAAGAGATTTATGGATGTGCTGAAGGAAGACATGAAGGTCGGTGGCTTAAGAGAAGAAGATGCAGAGGATTGGGTGAGATGGAGGCAGATGGTTTGCTGTGGCAACCCCTGAAGGGAACACCCAAAAGGAGAAGAAGAAGAAGACCAATTTTGTATGAAATATGTATGAAACAAGTTGTTGACTTCCGACCGCTTCTGGTTCCGGCAGACCGGTCGTAAATCGAGGAAGGATGCCCTTCCTGTCGCAACCCTCTGCATTTATCCGGGCTTGGGACTGGTGTGAGGATGAACACTGGCTTGTTCCCCCCCCCCTCACGGCTGAATTTTGACATGCTCTTTGAAACCTCCACTAATAAATATTATGCAAACGAAATGCCTCAAACCGCCAGAGAAACCATGTTCTGACCCATGTTATTTGTACGATCTTGGGTTTGCAAGCTAATGCATGCGCACTGGCAGTATCTACTGTATGTATAGTAACACAGCGGCATTGCTGATGTTTGCTAGAAAATATAGGGACAATGGTAAAGAGAGGGGCTTAGAATGCAAACAGTCAATGTAAATAAAAAAATTAAATGAAAGAAAAGGCACCTTCAGGCAGTTTTAAAAAGCACAAGCTACTTTTTTTTTTTTTTGCAATTTATTACTCTCCATGCATTTATTAATATACAGTATATTATTAAGGTTTATCTTATATTGACCCTCAGCTGTGGGTCACAAGGGTCACAACCTTGTACATGGGTATCAGATTGTCAGTGACTTAAGAACATGAAGGATCCAGACATACATCCTTGAAGAATTACCTGAAAGCAGGCCATAGACCCCGGAGCACTCCTTAGGTGGTTCCGTGAAGTGGAATCCTTAAATTGCAGTCTTTAAAAGACACTGGGACACTGAGAATGTCTGCACAAACCGTGAATCAAATAGTTGGTTTCTAAAGAACAGGTGTATTGTGTTTCAAATAATTATGCAAAATGAACTGTCGCATAGCAACCAGTGCCATGTCTGCCTTTAAAGTCTTGTGTATGTTTCCACAGCTTCACCTTAACAGAAATTACAGCATGACAGAAACTGAGACTGTATACTTAAAAATATTTCTAAATTTACTGAAAATAAATGGTGGACAACTTGTGAGCACTGTGCTTATTGTTATACAGTAGTATGTGGAATGAGTGCAATACATGATTGTATATATTTAAAAAAAAACTGGATCAGCGAATAAATAAAATAAAGGGTATATACACATACAGTATAGGCTGCTGGTAAGTGTCACATCACAGGCCCATTCCAGCAGTCCGGCTGACATGCACAACAACTCCCAGTCACATCATGATTGACACATCACCTTAAAAAGTATGCACCTGCTTCTAATTCAGCATCTTTATTCTCAACCTCACGGCCACTGAACTCTAAGCAACCATTTTTATCATGTAATACAGGGATCCCTCACTTTCCATGGTTAATTGGGACCGAGATCCCCCTACGACCACCGAATTCCGCGAAGTAGGATCGACCCAACTGACTGACGTATACATAGATATATATGTGTATATAATATCAATAAATACATATTCAACATGATAAATGCTTATAATAACAATTAAACATTCAAAAATAATGCATAAGATGTAAACAAAATACAAATACAAACACATACAGATGCTCGCGCGTGCACACACTGAGATGCGCACCTCATATAAAAATGTAAGTAGTTTTGATGGGGGGGGGGGTTTGGGGTTGTTTTTTGTTTATGTTTGGATTTTTTGCATAATTGGCGTTGTTTTGTGGCATTTCGCTTAACTTTTCCCCTATTCTTCCTTTATTTCCTTATTTTTTAATTCGATGAATATTTTAAAAAAAAAAACCGCGATGCACTGAAGCCGCATGAATTGAAGCGCGAAGTAGCGAAGGATTGCTGTATACACTTTAGCAATTTACACTATCTTCAAACTTCCCTCAAGCACAGTTAATGGTAAAATTAAGTGATTGTGTTATTTTGCTTGTTTTCAAACGTTCACACAAAAACTCTAAATTCTAGAAGAACCGAGATAGCAACTGTTTTCTGAATTGAACTGTCCGTGTGTTTCAGAGTTGTAAAACTCACGATGGGGAAAACTGGAAGCAAGTTTGTGCTGACGGAGTCTTTGACAGATGGAATTCAATCACTGGTAAGGCATGACTGTCTCATAGAAAAACTGATTTCAAGGTATGTTGAATATTCCACTGTACTCAGTATGAAATTTCGCTCCACATACCCTAAATCTGGCAAATAGCATAATTTTCCAATGTATTTGTACTATGTATTTAGTTGTAATGTGAAAAGGTCTGTCACAAATATGGAGCAAAGTGCATGCTTAAATTGTGAGGCCTTTTACATTAAATCAACATGCTATCCTCTTAAGTTGAAGTAGCGGCGTGTATAAATATACTGTACCATCCTTCACACTCATCCATATGTTCATTCACATTGTGATACAATTTAGCGACAACCATGAAAGCAAAGTGGATAATCTGGAATAGCACCATCCAGTCATAGGGACAGCAAGAAAAGGTTGGCACCGACTGTGAAGTTGGCACAGTCGAAAACAAAAGAGAATGCTATGCAATGTATGTATACCAGTGCTTCTCAATTATTTTCTGTGGCGCCCCCTCTAGGAAGCAAAAAACATTTCACGCCCCCACTGCCCGCAAGCGACTATAAATACAGTAGTATTAATTGTCTATAAAATTGTTATTAGTACACCTCTGCATAACATTGTATCTTTAATAACATTAAAAACAAAAAAGAAAGCAATATAGTTCAGCTTTCAACAAAGAAAAACTTCATTGACATTGTTTTTAATCTGTAATAGAAAGATTTAAAGTGCACCAATGTGCCTGAAATAAAAAAAAAAAAATCCTTATTTAAAGTCATTCAACTTATTTCTGTCTTAATATCTCCATCTCGCTCCACTTTTCTCTTCGTTCCTGTTAGAAAATTTTCCAGTGTTGTTTCTTGAGGTGTTGTTTACTGCACTTCATATTGTTTGCTTGTGAAAAACCGCTACATCATCTCGCGACAATGAGAGCTCTACTGCCAACTACTGGAGAGGAGGTGCAATTACACTTCATTCTCAGACACAATTCCAGAAAAGCATGTTCCCCAGGGTCATACGCGCTCCTCCCGGCATCACACCACGCCCCCCCCTGGCATCATACCGCCCCCCCAAGGGGCCCCACTATTTAAGAAGCACTGATGTGAATACACATGTGCTAATAGGTTCTTCTCAATGAAAATGTATTCATATTCTTTAAACTAAGGGCAGTGGTGGTCTGGTGGTATAGGGCACTGGATCGCTGATCCTAAGGTTGGGGGTTCGAGTCCCACTCTCCACAAGGTTGTCACTGTCCCCCCAGTGCAGCTAACAGGGTTATCTATCAAAGGCTGGCCATGTCTCTCACTGTCTACGGAGAGAGGTTCATGTAACCATTGCTGACTTTCGTAAAGAGTAGCTGCAAAACCGTAAGCGTGTTTCTGTCTCTTGATAAAGGGTTGTAAAAAACCTATGCCAAATTAAACGTGCGAATCATTCGCTGTGGCGACCCCTGATAAAGGGAAAAGCCGAAAGGATTCTTTAAACGCCACAGGGGAACTGTCATGATTCTCAAGGTGAAAGATAACTCATGAATAAAGGGTCAGTCAGATCTTTCATACAAACCTCTGCTCAGGTGCAGCTGAAACTAACAAGTCTGGCAACACGCGGTAGTGAAGTGATGCAGTGCATTCTGTGTTTACTCTCCAGCCACCGTAACCCACAAAGTCATATAGCCAGCTAAGCCATTTAATGAGGATGGTATCCAGATGTCAGGCTGACCACAGCTCCCAGTTTTTTCAAGCCTGCCCTCCATAGCTGAGAGACCTGGGCCAATGTTTAGACAAGATATCTTATGGGAGATATACACACACCCACACACACCCACACACACACACACACACACACACACACACACACCCACACACACACACACACACACACACACACACACACACACAATTCCTAAGGTTGGGGGTCAAGCCCCACTGTCAACTGTCCCCCCCCAGTGCAGCTAACTGGGTTATCAAGGGCTGTCCATATCTCTCACTGTCTATGGTGAGAGGTTCATGTAAAAGAACCGTTGCTGATTTTCGTCAAGAGTAGCTGCATAGCCGTCAATGTGTTTCTGCCCTGTGATGGCCAGGCAAGCTGTCCAGGGTGGATTCTTCCCCTCTGAGATGGGCGCCAGCCTCCCCGACCCTAATTAGGATTACGCAGCTTAGAAAATGAATAAATAAATGAATTGTATATATAAATGTTTGTCATTTTTCTTAACTTTTCTTTATTGAGACTCTCTTTTTCTCACTCTTAATTGGCTGGGGCAACTGTGCGTGCACAATTTCCTCCGGGATCAATAAAGTATTCTGATTCTGAGTCTGAGCTACTTGCCGAAAAGATGGGGGGGGGGGGGGCAGAATGAAATAAAGTGGCATCCCTTTCAGAACTAATCTACAACAATGAGAACAGTGTGGTATCCCTTTACATTCCATGGGGACAGTACATGAATGATGGAGCTGGAACAGGTAAAGAAGAACACCCAGTGTGCTTTTTGAGGATTTTGCCTTTTGACCTGTTTGATGTATTCTTTGTTGCGATGATCAGGAACGGTTTCCTGTGCTCCCTCCAACACTGCTTTGACTGCGAGCAATTTGTGGTTCCTACTGTCATAATGACTTATTATATTATATTCTTGAGCTTCCTCAAGAATAGAGATTCTCAGTGGTCCCGTGCCATCCCATCAGAACTGCTCCTAACCCTACCCTGCAGGCATCAACCTCTAATATAAATTGCTTTGGATTATCAGGTATCTTCAATACAGATGTGTGAGGGAACGAGAGTTTGAGTTTATGGAACGCCTCTACAGCTGCAGGTATAATAGTTAACCATTTGGGTTTTTTCCTTGAAAAGGTGTGAGTTTGGTGTCACAATGTAACTAACCCCTAAATTAAATTGTAGTAAAATTTAGGAATCTACCTTGGGCCACTCATTCGTGGCAAACACCTTGTTTACATTCATACTCTCCCTCTGATAGCCAAGAAAGGAAGTCACATTTCTCTGTTTTCATGTACAGCTTATAGCGCACGGTGGACATGTTGGACATGCTCATTAAATAAGTGGGAAATGATCGAGATATCATGAAGACAGACTTACAAATATTTTAAACATAAAATGTTTTTCATAAAGTCTGAAACAACAAAAGCATATTGACAAAACCTGTACGGCACCATATTAAGGCTGTAGGGAGGCTGACACCCATCTCAGCCGACTCTGGGCGAGGGCGGAGTACAACATGGACAGCTCGCCTGACCATCACAATGAACAGAAATATCTTAACAAGATATAATACTAAATGCTGTTTTCACCTCATAGCTGAATAAGCTGATAGTGAATAAGCTTATACATACAGTGGTACCTCACTTTACAAAATGAATCCATTCGAGAGCCTTTTTCGTAACCTGCATTTTTCGTAAATTGAACCGCATTTTACATGTAAAATGCGTGATTTATTCCAAGGCTCCCAATACGACCCCAGAAACCATTTAAAAATGATAAAAGTATTCCTTTTAAGACCTCCTTCTGCTTCAATATCATACCGATGGTAGACAGGTTTGGCCATATTCCTTTTTGATATCACTCGAGCCCATTTCTTCTTCTCATTTGCATCGGAAATCACACGTGTGTGTGTGTGTGTGTGTGTGTGTGTGTGTGTGTGTGTGTGTGTGCGTGCACATCATGACCATGTCTTCTTAGCAGTTATAATCTGACAAATGTTTATGGAAGGTTGAAAGCCTGAGTCAAGAAATAAAGCATAAAACAACAGTAACTGTCCTTTACACGAAAAGCATCATGGTGGATTCAGCTCCATAATAGGCAATGGGAGGTAGCTGCGTCATTCCTCCTCGCTAATCCCTGTCCAAGATGGCGTCAGGTATACCTGGCCAAGATGGCGCTCGAGTGAAGGCGACATGAACGACAACACAGTTGTTAGCCAATGGGAGGCCAGCGGGGCGGGATGTTTGAACGTCATCGATGAGAGAGCAGCTCGTGCATTGTTTGAATGGCGCGTTTTAATGTTTGAATGGCGTGTTTGAATTTTTAAGATGGCGCTTTCGTAACGTGAACTTGTTTGGTATACAAAGACAAAAATTTTTAGGGAAATGCATTTCGTAACCTGCATTTTTTGTTTGGTGAGACTTTCGTAAAGTGAGGTACCACTGTACTTCCAAGAGGAAGCTCAGTGTAATACTGTATTGTGCTCTGGCTGACACACAGCCAGGACAGCACTGTTATTCCAATCGTTATCCAATGTGAGAACACAGAGCATGAGAGAGGAGGTGGAGAATCTGACTGCTGCTGGATTGCCTTTGATCAAGATATTCAAACATTGTCCAAAACTGACAAAGAAATTCCACGACGTCCAGTGTAACTTTATTCATTTTCTGAGCTGCTTAATCCTAATTAGGGTTATAGGGAGACTGACACCCATCTCAGCCAACTCTGTGCGAGGGCAGAGTACACCATGGACAGCTTGCCCGGCCATCCATCACAAAGAACAGAAACACGTTGACCACTATACAACGACTCTTGATAAAAGTCAGCAATAGTTCTTTTCCATGAACGTCTCACCATAGACAGTGAGAGACATAGCCACCTTGGAACCACCTTGGAATCGGTAATCTAGCACCTTACAACCAGGCCACCACTGCTCCCTGTGTAACCTGACTTTCTTCATGCCCGAGAGCAGCTGTTCTTGAAAGTGCCTGTCCTGTGAAGCACTAAATAAGTAAATGTGGATATCCGCTGATCATCAGTGAGATCAGGGTACTCTGCAAGAAACAGCTCACATGTGAGCACAAAGTCGCAACATCTCTTAGATCGCCATATACCGCTCAGGAACAAATGTGGCCTGGTGGATAGTCCAGCTGGATACAGAAGATAAGAGAAAGGGACACATTATTGAATTTTGTAGCTGCCTTTCAACTACAGTTAATAGTGGTACAGTACTTCAGTGTTTTTGGGGCATTGGACTTCTTATAAAAGAAGCAGGTAATCACGTACATGAATGAAGGCAGAGATCTGGATTACTCTAGACTTTAAAGGAAAAGCAGGGGAAAAAACTAAAAGGAAAGAATATTAAAGAAATGGATGCTTTTAAACTAATTTTCAGACATTTATTTTCCATTTTGTAGAGCAGTGGTGGGCTGGTGGTAAAGTGTTGTATCACCGATCCTAAGGGTGGGGTTCAAGACCCAATGTCAACGGTTGCTACTGCTGCCCCCCTCAGTGCAGCTAACTGGGTTATCAAAGGCCAGTCATGCCTCTCACTGTTTTTGGTGAAAAGTACGTAAAAGAACGACTGCTGACTTTCATCAAGAGTAGACTGTATAGCCGTCAGCGTGTTTTTGCACCATGATATCCTGGTGAGTTGTCCAAGGTGTGCTCTGCATTCGCCCAGAGTCAGCTGAGATGGGCACCAGTCTCCCCGCGATCCTAATTAGGATTAAGCAGTTCAGAAAATGAATGAATGCGTTTTCCAAATTTGAATTTTGAAATTTCTCCAGAAATTCTAAACGCCTTTGCCGGACAGACTGTTCTCTGTGCCTAATACGTTTTGATTGGTCACCTATCTGAAGTGGGATGCCTTTCATTTTGGTGTACTGAGATGGGCAGAGATAACCACTATGCATGTGGAGAAGTGGTGGAAGGCCAACTAATCAAAAGGAGCCAGCAGGCCATGATGCACTTTAGAGGACGTTAGACCAAATATTCCAAAGAGCATATAGGATCGGTATTACTCCCTCACTAGTGTGCCATGGTCTGCTGGCCCTTTTGATTAACTGGTCTTCCACCACTGACCCACATGCATAGAGAAGCATGTTGGTGGCAGCATTATGCTTTGTGACTGATTTTCTTTCGCTGGAACTATAACACTGGACTTCAATTTGTTTTTTTAATTGAATTGAACCAATTTTATTTCCCATTGAAAGTGGAAAAAAATGGAAAGTCACACACACACACACACACATACCTACATACATACATACATACATATTATATATATGTATATATATATATATATATATATATATATATATATATATACACACACACACACACACACACACACACACACACACACACACATATATATATATATATATATATATATATATATATATATATATGCACACACACACCAGTATTTATATATATATTTTTAAAACACACACACACACACACACACACATATATATATATATATATATATATATATATATATATATATATATATATATATATATATATATATATATATATATATATATATATATACACACACACACACACACACACACACACACACACACACACACACACACACACATATATGATGTGTGCCTGTGTGTGTGTGCCCTGTATATACCCACGGCATATACTGTATATGCACTTTTGTTTGTACCATCTGAGGCCAAACGGAATTGATTTGCAGAGATTAAGGACAGCTCTGTGCTGGCTGGGCTTGAGAGGAGTAAATCTCAGGATTATAATGTCAAGTAATGTCCTGAGGTGGGAGAGGACATTGAACTGTCAAGGCACCGTTGGCTGTCCTACAATTACTTGCTTTAGTATAGATATGACAATCTGAAACAATGTTTATGTCCAATCGTCAAATGCCAGCCAATATGATGTGTAGTACTTTGAAAATAAATATGAAAATGAACAATCAACATAAATATAAAGACTGAAGTGTGTGCATTTGATATGGTGAGTCATATATATATATTTTTTATTCTCCTGCTGAGTACCACTCACTTAATGACTTAGTGTGTAGCTCTTCGTAGTCATGTCTAAAGATGTAGCAACATGCATCATTTGGAATGATAAATACTATGTGTTTTTTTTAAAGCTGATTTCAATCACAACAAGAAAAAAATGATTTATTACAGTTGAAATGGGCTTTTCATACTCTGTATTCCTTATAGAATATCAATTTAGAATTATTTGCACAATGGTTGGCAGAATAGTTGCTAGTGGTTAGCACATTTGCGTCACAGCAAGAAAGTCAAGGTTTGAATCTCGGGCTCTGCAAAGGCATTTCTAGCTAGAGATTGTATTTTGCTTGTATAAGAACAAAGACATGCACATTAGTCTTACTGGCTGTTCCAAATGGCCCATAGGTGTGGATGTGTACATTTTTATGTACATGTGTGTGTGTTGAGCCTACAGTGTTTTGGTGAGCTGTACAGATGGTACCCTGTTTGTTTCCCCAGAGATTGCTGAGATAGGCTTTATCTCCCCCCTGTGACCCTAGTAGGAATAATTGGTTTGGCAAATGAGTGAGTTATTGTCACATTTGTGACTTCTTTCCTATCTTTATTCTTACAAACACAGACTGAAGACTTATTCCAATTGAGATCTCATCCAATCCTCAGTTTATTTATAGTACATTCATTCACTCATTTTCTGAACCATTTAATCTGAATTAGGGTTGTGGGGAGGCTGACACCCATCTCAGCTGACTCTAGGCGAGGGTGAGGTACACCCTGGACAGCTCGCCAGGCCATCGCAGGGCCAACACTTGCACAACTATTCATACCCACACTCACACCTAGGCGTGATTTGGAACAGCCAATTAACCTACTGTGCATGCTTTTGGACTGTGAGAGGAAACTGGAGCACCTGGAGGAAACTCACACAAACACGTGGAGCACATGCAAACTCCACACAGAAATGCCTAAGCTGGGATCATTTTAATTATAACATCATATCATCATGTATAATGGGGACAGTGGTGGCCTGGTGGTAAAGGTGCTGGATCACTGATCCTAAGGTTGGGGGGTTCGAGCCCCGCTCTACATGGGTTGTCACTGTCTCTCCAGTGCAACGAACTGGGTTATCAAAGGCCGGCCATGTCTCTCACTGTCTATGGTGAGAGGAATGTAAAAGAACCATTGCTGACTTTCGACAAAAGTAGCTGCATAGCCGTTAGCGTGTTTCCGACCCGTGATGGCCTGGCGAGCTGTCCAGGGTGTACTCTGCTCTCACTCGGAGCCAGCTGGGTTGGGCGCCAGCCTCCCCGTGACCCTAATTAGGATTAAGTGGTCCAGAAAATGAATGAATCATAATATATACTCATTTTTTTGGAAATTAAACAATAAAATTTTAATTTTATATAAAGATTCAGATCTTCCTCTTTAGATTTCTTGCTTTTATGATTAAATGTTTCTAAACTCTTTATTGTTTCACACTTACAGCATTTGTCAGATGATTTTAAATCAAGGGCCCCACAGTGGTGACAGTGGGGATGGAACTGTTGACCCTCAGATTAGTAACTCATTGCCTAAGCAACCACTAAGCCACCACTGCCCTATCCACCTGCCGGTCTTCTCAGTCCAATCCACACCAACCTAATAGATTCAACCAGGCCTTCATCAAAAACAGCACGACTAAATTCAGTTACTGCCCCAAGTTTAATCTATGAAACTAATTTTAAATAATATACAAAATATATTGCGGATACTCCTTTTGTTTTTATTCAGTGTACTCCAGCAGCTGCCATCAAGAGACTTACCACAGCCAACAAGATGGATGTGAAATGGAATCATTTGGGCCTAATCTTCTTTGTAATGCTGTCAATCATCATGACAGGCTGTTTTCTTTGGCAGTATCATCTTCCCAAGCTTATGCAAGGTGAGAGTGATTTTAAATATATATTCATTTAAATGGTATTATATGTGTGAAAGACATTAATGAGAACATCAGATGGACAGCACATGTAAAATGTTTTCAAGACAAAGTCAGAGAGGCTAGAGATTGAGATGGTTTGGACATGTACAGAGGAGGGATAGTGAGTATATTGGCAGTAGGATGCTGAGGTTGGAACTTCCAGGCAGAAGGCCTAGAGGAAGACCAAATAAAAGATTTATGGATGTGGTAAAGGAGGACAAGAAGGTAGTTGGTGTAAGAGAAGAAGATGCAGAGGATAGGGTGAGATGGAGGCAGATGATTCGCTGTGGCGACCCCTGAAGGGAACAGCCGAAAGGAAAAGAAGAAAAGATGTCTGAAAGACATTCTCAGTTAATAATCAATCCTATCATATGTTTTTTTTTTATTGGGTTAAGACTGCGGTGGAACATTGAAAAAGCAGCAGATGATGACGTGGAGAAGTTTTAGTATAGTGAGTAAAGAAAAGAATGACTCACCTTAAGGTTATTGACATACTGTTGCTTTGAAGCAAAAAACAAAAAAACAAAAAAAAACAAACAGTTAAAGGTAAAAAAAAATATATATATAAAAACTAACAAAAGCTTTGATTACAACCATGACACTGTGGAAATGCCTGTCTAACTGTGGCTTTTTCTCAAGAATTTGACAGTATTGTGCCCCATACATTTTTTTTCTCCTCTATCTGGACAACTGCTCCAATCCATGCTACAGACAAACACTCCCCCACCAAAGGATGTGACCTCGTCTATGTTTTACTGTAGGTATAATATTTTTGAATGGTAAGTTGAAAAGTTGGCTTTCTAACTGATATACCATCCGACACTGAGACCGACGGTTTCAATTTTTGTTTCTTCTGACTATTACACTTTTTTAATTTTATTTTTTAAACTCAATCAAGAATAGCTTCTTTTCCTTACAACCCTACCATACAAACAACATTTGGTGGTAGAACCACTTTCAAACACTTTCAACTTCTTGATGCTGGACTGTCATGTGTGCCAAGAGCTCAATAAATCCTTAAAAGGAGTTTGTAACAATCTCATAACTTCTCACTGTTTTCAACTTTATTCTTGAGATTTTTTTGATAGTGCCTTGCCACCCATAGTTGATTGCTTGTGTTCAGTTATATGTTCAAGCACTGGAATTCTGTGAGAATAGTTGTTTTTATACTGAATTAATCAGATGCATTCTTAGTTCATTCTGCCATGGACATAAATTCTGTTCCAACTGTGCACTTCTGAGGGCTGCAGAAAATCATACAGTACAACATGGTAAAATACCATACTGCATTTTATATGGGCAGTTGGCGTACTCTTCGCATTATATATGCATAAATAAGGTTGAAAATACCTAAATTTGTTTGGTTTGGGCTACAATAAAAACCATTATGTATATACTGTGATCACATAGTGTTGTGAGCTGGTAAATAATTATTAACTGGAGGGAAAAAACCCAGAAAGTAAGCAAAGCAAAACAAGATAGCCACCAGTATTCGTGCAACCTCCTGTATAAAGCCACAGCAATTCTGTGCATATCAGTAACATAATCAGTTCAGTTCATTTTCTGTAACCGCTTCATCCTAATTAGGGTCGCGGGGAGGCTGGTGCCCATCCCAGCCAACTCAGGGCAAGGGCAGAGTACACCCTGGACAGCTCGCCAGGCCATTGCAGGGAGGAAACACGCTGACGGCTTTGCAGCCTACTCTTGTCGAAAGTCAGCAATGGTTCTTTTACATGCCTCACACCATAGACAGTGAGAGACATGGCCGGCCTTTGATAACCCAGTTAGCTGCACTGGGAGGACAGTAACATAATATCAAAGTAAAATTTTTCAAGGAATCTCAACATGCCAGCCATGTCTTTGTACACAAGCACATGTCTATTTATATCTTTACTGTTTTTACTATGCAGCTCTTGCTTTTAATTTCAGTCTGGATTGTGGTTTGAAGGGATTTTTGTTACAATGACACTGATATAGTAAATGGGAACGTCCATGTTGTACACATTTCTGATGTGTAATTATGACCCAGACTGCTTATGTTTCAAATGTATTATGCCTCCATTCATTATTCAACCTTCATATTGAATGTAAGTATTGGGGCAGGGTCAAGAGGCTTAGCAATGAATGCACTTAAGTTAAATATGCATAGCCAGAAACAGCCACATTTAGCACAAATAGGAAATTCAAGCAGGTACAAATAGTAGAATTAAGAATTAGGCAGGTTGGTGCACAATATCGTATAGTACCTATAAAATATAAATTACTGTACTTGGAAAAGGGTATGAGGAGGCCGAAATTGTTCCCTCTGCCCATGGATGCAGGCCTCAACCTAAGAATTTTAAGTATGCATAGATATGGTCTTCAGCCCTTAAAATTTCATCATCAGATATTACACTCCCTCAAGCCATGGCTTAGACATAGTTGGCAAGACAGGCTCTGGAACTGAGATGAACTGACATGTTATTATATTTATAAATAATACATGGAAACTTGTACACTTCCTGAAAATTAAATGTTCAAGAACAGAGAAAATATTCAGGTACTGATCTGCAGTGTGTATGGTTTATTACAGCAAAAATGATACCAGTTGAATAATGAGTTTAACCTTTAAAAAGGAGAAACAACAAAAAAACGATCACAGGAGACAGATGGGAAAGAAAACAATTTGCACATTTATTTTCAGTGTTTCACAAATTTATTATTTTACCACACTTTATTCGGTTCATTCATAAACCTGCGAGAAACAATGCCAAACAGTCAACTACTGTACATTGTGTTGAATTATTTAGTGACGAATGATTTCAGTTCAATTTTGCATTTTACTTTGCAAATCCATTCATTCAGTCACTTTCTCAGATCATTTTCTGTAACCACTTAATCCTAATTAGGGTCGCGGGGAAGCTGGCGCTCATCCCAGCCGACTCCAGGCAAGGGCAGAGTACACCCTGGATAGCTCGCCGGGCCGTCACAGGGCAGAAACACGCTGACGGCTTTGCAGCTACTCTTGTCGAAAGTCAACAATGGTTCTTTTACATGAACCTTACATCATAGACAGTGAGAGACATGGCCGGCCTTTGATAACCCAGTTAGCTGTACATGGGGGGGGGGGGGGGGGGGGCAGTGACAACCTTGTGGAGAGTGGGACTCAAACCCCCAACCTTTGGATCAGCGATCTAGCGCCCTATACCACTAGGCCACCACTGCCCCAGTAATTTTCGAAGATGCTTAATCATACTGTAGTTGTATGGAGGCTGGCACCTATCTCAGTCGACTCTGGGTGAGGGTGGGGTACACCCTGAATAGCTCGCCAGACCATTACAAGGCCACCGCACAACCAATCATTCACACTCACTGTCACACCTAGGGACAATTTGGAACAGCAGATTAGCCTTCTGTGCATGATATTGGATGGTGAGAGGAAACTGGAGTAACCTGAACAAACCCATGATATCATGGGGAAACCATGCAAACTCCACACAGAAATGCTAATAATTTATTACATTTTTTAAATTTAACTAACAAAAGAGCAAATAAAATCTAAATTGCGATATACTTTTAAATATATCTATTTTTCATTCATAAAATGTGGCCTCATAAAATTCCTTTAAGCATTTTACAAAGCATAAAGGGGCAGTGGTGGCCTAGTTGTATAGGGTGCTGGATCGCTGATCCTAAGGTTGGGGGTTCGAGTCCCACTCTCCACAAGGCTGTCACTGTCCCGGCCAGTGCAGCTAACTGGGTTATAAATGGCCGGCCATGTCTCTCACTGTCTATGGTGAGAGGCTGTAAAAGAACCATTGCTGACTTTCGACAAGAGTAGCTGCAAAGCCGTCAGCGTGTTTTTGCCCTGCGATGGCCTGGCGAGCTGTCCAGGGTGTACTTTGCCCTCGCCCGGAGTTGGCTGGGATGAGCGCCAGCCTCCCCGCGACCCTAATTCGGATTAAGTGATTACAGAAAATGAACTGATGAACTGAACAAAGCATAAACATACAGCAGCCCTTTGTTGATATCTATGCGGTTCTGAAGACATTCAGGTATTGAATGAGATATACCTCTTTTAACCGTGCCAAAACAATACATCTCCTTCTCATCAGCATCGATTTCCTGAACCGTTTCATCCTAATTAGGGTCGCTGGTGTCCATTTCAGCTGACTCTGTGCAAGGCCAGGGTGCACCGTGGACATCTCACCAGGCCATCTCAGGGCCAACACTCATGCAACCATTCACACCTAGGGGAGATTTGGAACAGCTAATTAACACACTGTGCATGTTTTTAAACTATGGAGGAAATGTGAGTACCTGGAGGAAACCCACACAAACACAGAGAGAACATGCACACAGAAACACCTGGGTTGGGAATTGAACCCAGGACCTTCTTGCTGTGAGGCGGACATACTAACCACAACGCCACCGTGCCGCCCACAATCTCTTACTTAGTTATTATAAAATTTTACATGTAGAAATATTAAATACAGATCCCATGATATTAAATGATCCAGATATATATTTTTTTATTTAACACTATTTTGGTGAGCACGATGTACTGACCTATTTGGTACAATACGCCAAGTGTCTCACATTTTGTTAAGCATTGCATGTCCTCACCCCCTCATCTTTCCCAAGTACACTTCACATATGAATGATGAGGCAGCCAGTGTGTCACATAAGACAATAATAGGACATTAGAATAAAATATGGGCCATTACATTCGCTGCTTGAAAAAAAAGCAATGTCAATGATTAAGATGCTGCCTCCTCCAGTGAGAAAATGAACTTGCTGTGAGTAATTAATTGCAGAACCCTCCATGATTATTTGCAGCCCTTGCAGAGCTTATTAAAAATGGTTATACCAAATCTGACATTTGATAAATTATAAGCAAATTATTCAAAGAAATATTAATCTCAGCAATACATAAATATATAAATACATACATATCACGCCATGATTTTCGGATATTATGGAGAACACAATGCAACTGAAGCATGCTTTCCATTTGAATTGTAATTTTTTTGGTAGATTGAATAATCCTGGAACTTTCAAGCTCTGTCACATATAAGGTGAGCCAATTTCCCCAAGTGATCCATCAGCATGGAACAGATAAATAATACTGTACTCGTGTCAAATAAAGGAAAAGTGTGCTGGTCTTCAGAAGTTGGTGAATAATTGTAATAAACAGCTAAAGCCTGTTGGGTTTTTACACCCGAGCCTCGTGGCTCATCAGGCCGGTGCTTATCCCCGGTTTCCATAGCGTGAAGCGACCAGGAGTTCAACTCCCCCTGGATGGGACGCTAGTCCATCGCAGGTTACCTTCCCAGTATATTTTTACTGGTACCCAATTATACTGCTGGGTGAACAGAGGCACACTTGTGGTTGAGACCTTGCCCAGGGTTCTTAGCACAGTGAGAGTCTCAGTGGGATATGAACTCACAACCTCCTGATCATGAGCGCAGCACCCTAACCACTACGCCACCAGCCCCACTATAAACAGCTACTAACCCAGAAATGCTCATTGCTGTCTTGGAAATGATAAAAAGTCGACATCAGCTTCAACGTTTGCAGACATGCCTGGATGAAGACCCAAGTTTAGTTTGAAACCAGCCGATGTAAGAAGGACGGTCGGAGAAAAAAAAAAAACCCAAATATTACTCTTGGAGTGTGTACAAGAAAAAGTGAAGGAGTTTTCTGTCAGTCACCACAAACATAAGATCCACAGCTTTCACAGGAGCTGGGTTCTATAGAATGATGAAACAAAAATGGGGCATTTTGGCCATAAACACTGGAAGTGGATATGATGTAAAAGAAGGATAACTATAACGACACGTACATGGAACCAGGCTGTAATATAGGGATCTGTTTTTCCTTCAAAGAGTATATGGCATCAAGGAGTCCATTAAATACTGGGACATTTTAAGTCAAAGTTTTAGGGGCTGGAAAATTAAAATCTGATCATCAGTGAAGATTCCAGCAAGGCAATCAATCTCATTCACCAACTGTTGTCATGAAGGAATTCATTCTTCTCAGCTCTGAACAGAGTCAATGGACTGGAAAGAGCACTCATGCACATTCATTCCTTCATTCATTTCCTGAACTGCTTAACCCTAATCAGGGTCACAGGGAGGCTGGCGCCCTTCTCAGCCGACTCTGGGCAAGGGCAGAGTACACCCTGGACAACCCGCCAGGCCATCGCGGAGAAGAAACACACTGACGGCTATGTAGCCTATTCTTGGCGAAAGTCAGCAATGGCTCTTTTACATGAACATCTCACCACAGACAGTGATAGACATGGCTGGCCTTTGACGACCCAATTAGCTGCACTAGGGGGAAAGCAGTGACAATTGTTGACAGTAGGGCTTGAACCCCAACTTTGGGATCAGTAATCCAAAACCTTACCACCGGGCCACCACTGTCTCTCACTCATGCACATATCAATGCAATTGTGAAATATTCAGCATTTGTAGTTACCAGCATCTCACACCTGTGCAAGAAGATTTTTTTCTAAACCACTGATTTTGGGCCAAATCTTCTTTTTTTTTTTTATCCACTATTGACGCTCCTGAATATAATGTAATTGGCATTTACTTCCTGCAGCAATGCTTCTGTTTCGGAGGAAATAAAACTCTTATGTTTGATTCCTGTGCTTTTGTGAATTTGCAGTGTGCAGTGTTTAAGTGAGCACACGTCACTAAGCCTTTTTATTGGGATTTTGTTGGCACTCAGCTAAGCTAATTAAAACAACTGGCACCTGCTTTAAATTCACAAAGACAATGGGATTCATTAGTGTAAGAACACAGCTGCGAACTAATCTGAGGTATAAGAGCACACCATGAACGCTAACACAGAGTTTTCTTAGACACTTTTTAACAATTTTATAAGACGACTGATGAGGATATTGATAAATGAGGCACAAATATCTGAGGACTATGTCCAAATCAAACACAAAAATGGTTAGCTGGGTCATCTAATAATAAGCACGTGGGCTGAGCTGAAGATGGGCATTCACAAGAGAAACCATAATTGGTACCTTGTACTGTATAATCTGGAGAAATTCTCATTCATTCATTCATTTTCTGTAACCGCTTAATCTGAATTAGGGTCGTGGGGAGGCTGGCGCCCATCCCAGCCGACTTTGGGTGAAGGCAGAGTACACCCTGGACAGCTTGCCAGCCCATCGCAGAGTGGAAACACGCTGACGGCTATGCAGCTACTCTTGTTGAAAGTCAGCAATGGTTCTTTTACATGAACCTCACACCACAGACAGTGAGAGAGGGATGGGGTGGGGGTGGGGGATGGGTGGGGGATGGGGGGGATGGGTGGGGGATGGGGGGGCACACGACAGTGACAACCTGTGGAGAATGGGGCTTGAACCCTCCAATCTTAGGATTAGTGATCCTGCACCTTGACCACCTGGCCACCACTGCATACAGAAATTCTGTCAATAGGAATAGTTCCAGATATCCTGCTCCACATTCCCCAACCTTGTTGTCATATGTTATAAGTGAGGACTAAATGCTGTTTTTATTTGATGTGTTGTCTTGTTATGTATTCAATGCAGGAGTGTCAATAATAGCTATTTCATAAATCACCATCTTCAGTGTAGAGCTTACTAAATCAAGTCAATATCACCAATGGAAGTCAACCTAATCACTGTCAGAATCACACATAATTAAGACATGCCTGGCTTCAGGAAACTCCACCTTGCCAACTCCTCACTATATACAGTATGTATAATGTTATATTTTTAGTCATTTTTCATATTTTAAACAATTTTTCCTTTATCTTTCTTCAGAAGAAGATTTGGGGGAAAATCTTCAATCTGACAGGCTATGTCCCCGATACCCCAAGCCCACTCCGTTGGAGCACCCAATCCCCTACCTGAAGGCAGCACTCGAGAAAGTAATCATTGTTACATTATAAATCACCCATACAAAACTTTCACCCACACAAAACTTTACCCATCCTTAAGTTATACTTTAAAACACTGTTTGGGATGTTTTATTGGAAATCTATACCTTATCTGTATATATATATATATATATATATATATATATATATATATATATATATATATATATATATACATATGTGTGTGTGTGTGTATATATATATATATATATATATATATATATATATATATATATATATATATATATATATGTGTGTGTGTGTGTGTGTGTGTGTGTGTGTGTGTGTGTGTGTGTGTATATATATATATACAGACACATACACCTTCCTTAAGAAGACCAAAATTACACGACTTATGTACTCCTATTTATTTTTAATTTTATGTTCTCTGTTTCTCTGTTATCTCATACCAAGAGAGGTATAGGAACCGCATCGTGCAGGCCGAATGATGTTGATATTTTAGCTCAAATGACATTCTAGGACACATGAAATGGTATACAGCACATTCGTCACTGGCTCTAAGTATCACTGTAAACTTCCATCTGTCCACAAAAGCAAACAGTTGAGGTCTTCCACATGAAAAGTTTGAGACTTGCTGACATCACCATACTGTGTATAACTTGTCATCGTTGACATATAATTCTTGCTAATAGTTTATGAATAAGTAGAAAATTCTTTGAAATAAAAATGCAACCAATTTCTAACAGTAAAAGGTTAAGTCGGTTGGGCTTTTTACACCTGAGCCATAGTTGCTCATCTGGCCGGTGCTTATCCCCGGTTTCCATAGCGTGAAGCAACTAGGAGTTCAACGCCTTGTGGATGGGACGCGAGTCCATCGCAGGTTACCTTCCCAGTATATTTTTACTGGTACCCATTTATACTGCTGGGTGAACAGATGCGCACTTGTGGTTGAGACCTTGCCCAGGGGTCTTAGCACAGTGAGGATCTAACTGGGATTTGAACACACAACCTTCTGATCATGAGCGCAGCACCCTAACCATTATGCCACCGGCCCCATCATTTATGACAGTCGCTTGTTTTTTTTTTTTTTTTGCCAGACATTCGTAAACTAATTACAGGCATCCCTCACTACTTTGTGCTTTAATTAATGTGGCTTCAGTGCATCGCAGTTTTTTTTTTTTTAATATTCATTGAATTAAAAAATAAGGAAATTAAGGAAGATGCCACAAAAACAAGGCCAATTATGCAAAAAAAAACCAACCCAAAAAAAACCCCCTAAACCAACAAAAAAAAAAAAAAACAAGCCAAAATCTCCCATCAAAAATAGTTACATTGTTGTGATGTGCGCATCTGTGTGGCGCATGCATCTGTATGTGTGTGTATTTATATTTTATTTACATCTTATGCATTATTTTTTAATTTTAATTCTTATTATAAGCATTTATAGTATTGAATATGTATTTAATGATATACATATACGTCAGTCGGGGGGAGGGGTGTGATTCTACTGCACGGATTTCGATGGTCACGTGGGGATCTCGGTCCCAAATAACCGCGGAAAGTGAGGTATCCCTGTACTTGCAAATCATTGTAAAAATTTTTGTCGACTTTCACACGATGCAAAATATTCACTTGCATGTGGAGTCACAGAACATCTTGATACAGATTTCAAACTACACCAAAAAAAAAAAAAAAAAAAAAAAAATCAGTCACTTTCTCATCACTCATCAGTGTGACCATCCCTTAAACCACAACACACCACCATGTTGGCTCCCTCGCCTGAAGTAGAAACATGCTTCATGTGATGGTAATCTTCAAGCTTTTAAGCATAACACAATAATAGCTGTGTTTTAACATGAGGCTGCTTTCCTTTAATGACACTTTTGTGATCACTGGAAACCAAAAAAATATGATTCCATCTATGCTATTCATCATTTTACATGGACAAATAGGTCTAAGTTTAAAACTGCCTCTGCTGAAAAAAACGCTACCTTTCTGTGAAAGGCTAATACCTGTTGAGAGGAAACATCTGAAGATACATTAGTTGTACAACCCTTGGAAACACATCAGAGCACTATGCTGTCAAATGTGCTGGTCATGTCGTGTCACAATGACATGTGTGCGAAGAAGAAGGAAAAGAAAAAAAAAAAAAGAGGTGTACACATCATCTGCAACCAATCAGCGGGAGGGAGAAACAAAAGCTCTCAGCCATTGGTTAAATTTGAATCCCGTGCCAGTAACTTCCGGGTTTGCCGCCAATCGCGAGTATAATAATAATGTAGTAAAATGTAGTAATGATTAAGTACAAACTTTTAAAAAAAACTTTGAGAACATAATTAGACTCGAGATATAAAGACTCAATCTGGTTTTTGCTTACATCTTTTTGTTTCCATTGTTATTCTTTGTTCAGAGTTTTTAATTTGATCAGCAGAATAATAAATAAAGAGTTGTATATGATAGAGAAGTGGTTTATATGTATGTTTCTTATTCAGTCATAATAGCTATTGTACATCAAACATATAGACAGGTGAACAAGTGAATGAAGAAAAAAAACAGATTATCACCTAATTAATCATTCCAGATAAAACTTGCTTCAACAGCCTTGTTCACAATTTCTGTATGGTTCTAAACGCTGTTATTAATTAAGCATTAATTGATCCTTTTCAGGTAGATTCAGTTTTTCGGCATAGCATCCATCCTACCAGCCTCCCCACAATATCTGCCATTGTTATTTACAATGACACTGTGCTTTGGACAGGAAACTTTGGAAAGAGGAATGGCAGTGACCCTAATTCAGCACCGCCGAATGAGTACACCATCTACAGGTGAGCTTCTGACATAGAGTGGATTACTTTTAGCATATTTGCAGCATTATTCTTTCTTTTTATAATTTGTTACAAATTGAAGCGAGTCTTTATACAGCTGCTTATAAGCTATTTGTTTATAGTATCTTATTTTCAACAGATGCACACACAGCAGTCTAATTTCTACTTCCAGTATATAATGTCTTCGCTCCTCCCACAGGACCTACCATTTTCATAGGCAATTAAACCTTTATTTGTTGATGAGGGATTTCTATTTATGCGGAGTAACACAATCTAAATGGCTGGTAATGTGAAAAATATTTGAGATGCCAGGAGATAATTAATGTAAAGTGGATCTTCACAATCCAGATATTTAAAGTGGAGCCCATCTCAGCCGACTCTGAGCAAATACAGGGTGAACCATAACAGCTTGTCATGCCATTGTATGGTCAACAAACACACACACACACACACACACACACACACACACACACACACACACACACACTGTTTTATGAATGGTATGAATCTGTCAGAGAACAATTGTTAACAATTGATAAGCTGTCCAGTGTGTACCCTGCCCTCACCCAGAATCGGCTGAGATGGGTGCTCGCCTCTCCATTACCCTAATGAATGTATATTTAGTTCACTATTATTCATTTTCTGTAACCACTTAATTCTAATTAGAGTTGTGGAGAAGCTGGCACCCATCTCAGCCGACTCGAGGCAAGGGTAGAGTACACCGTGGACAGCTCGCCAGGCCATTCATTGCAGGGTAGAAACACACTAATGGTTAGGCAGCCTACTCTTGTTGAAAGTCAGCACTGTTTCTTTTAGATACCAGTGAGAGACATGGTCGGCTTTTGATAACCCAGTTACGTAGCTTCACTGGGGAGGGGGCAGTGACAGACAACCTGTTGAGTGTGGGGCTTGAACCCCACAACCTTGGGGATCAGTGAGTGATCCTGCACCTTACCACCATGCCACCACTGCCCTTGGTGCAAATTCATGTGTGAAAATAATTACTCATGCACCCATGACCACTCTTTCACTTTCTGACCCCCAATTTCATTATCCATGCTAGCGATGGAAAAGCCCATTGAGGGAAAAACCTGAGCTTTCAGTAGCGTCAGATCATCAACTGAGTTCATTTTATTGCCAGATAATGGTACTAAGCCTCGACCTGACCAGCCGAAGCAACAATGCCATGTTGA
Organism: Plotosus lineatus; assembly: GCA_024760905.1. NCBI lineage: Eukaryota > Metazoa > Chordata > Actinopteri > Siluriformes > Plotosidae > Plotosus > Plotosus lineatus. Next base: position 14,763,778 of record CM045732.1, read on the forward strand.
TCATGTGCTGAAATGAAGACTGAAAGAAAATATTAGAGTGTGGAACTTTTGTGTTCACCCAGTTTGTATCTAAATCATATTACATTGCCACATGAAGAGTGGCAGAGACCTGTTCCTCTTGTAAGTACTGTATTAGTACCGTGTTAAGTAAATTTTTATCTCTGAGTTACTGGTAGGACAGCAAAAAAAGAGAGCAGAAAGAGAACACTTCTGGAGTACAATTTCATTTCCCTCTAATTTTTTGGTATGACGCATGACAGAGAGGGCTAATTACAACCTTCAGACATTTACTCTCCTCGAGGGTCAAATTGATCCCTTTGCATGATGCTCATCTAGAATAAATTGCATGTGGATCAGAACACAGAAACATTTATAGGTGCGCAACTAGCATGCGTAATATATGGGGATGGAATTGGAAAATTGCATTTTCACGTGAATTAATGGAGGGGGGGGGGAGAGGAAAGAATAAAATGAAAGGCAGGACACCAGTATTATGATACCAGATTAATAATTGCATTATAAAATTGCTTATAAAATAAAGATTCTTTAGTTTTAAAACTATGACACCTTAGAATATAATGTGCCCAATTTAAAAGGTAACAATAAGCTTATCATATGTTGATGTGAAATGTTTTGTAATTACTGTATTCCCTCCCAATGACACAGAAGGCAAATAAATGCATATTAATTTTCTTATACATGTCTTGAAAGTCATAATTACTCCAATAGTTTATGAAATATATTCAAAGATAGCAGTGCTCTATTAAAGTTCATCATTTTCTATAACCGCTTAATCTGAATTAGGGTCGCGGAGAGGCTTGCACCCATCCCAGCCGACTTTGGGCGAAGGCAGAGTACACCCTGGACAGCTTGCCAGCCCATCGCAGGGCGGGAACACGCTGACGGCTATGCAGCCTACTGTTGTCGAAAGTCAGCAATGGTTCTTTTACATGAACCTCTCACCACAGACAGTGAGAGACATTGCCGGCCTTTGATAAGCCAGTTCGCTGCACTCGGGGTGGTGGGGTGCTGGTGGAAGACAATGACAATGACAGTGACAACCTGTGTTGAGTGGGGCTTGAACCCCCAACCTTGGGAGTAGTGATCCAACACCTATACCACTAGGACACCACTGCCCGCTCTATTAAAGTGTCAATGAAAAAATTCATTCAAATCCATTTTCAAAACAAGTTTTATTAGTAATACTTTTAATTGCTCGTATTACATGTATAAATTTTATTATATAATTAAAACCTCCAACTCTGTCAGGGCATGGTGATGTACGTCTGCCTCACAGCAAGAAGTGTCCTGGGTTTGGGTCCTGGACTTGACAAGGACACTTTTGTGTGGACTGCATGTTCTTCCTGTGCTTGCATGGAAAATTGGTTATTAGTCATTTAACTTAAAAAAAAAAAAATCAATAGATGTCCAACCTCGGTTTCAAAAAGTTGAGACACTATGTACAATTTAACTAAACACAGAAAGCAGTTATTTGTAAATCTCATAAACTTAGATTCTACTCACTGTAGAACATATAAAACATATCTCATGTTTAAAGCATGACATTTTACTATTTAATAGTATTGTATTTTAAAGACTTTTAATATCTAGAGTGCATGATATCATTAAAAGATTTCATGAATCTTGAGAAATCTCTGCGCACAAGGGACGAGGCCAAAAATCAATAATGGATGCTGGTGATCAATAGAGAAATCAAGTGGCACTGATTGAAAACAGTTGTGATTTTTTTTTTTATGGAATTCAATGCATGGGCTCAGACCCACTGTCAGAAATAATTATTTCTGAAAACCGTTCTGTTTTTAAGACTGTAGTATTTTTAACTGATACAAAACAAATCCACCTCCCTATAAATAAAAACTGATTTTATGAATTCGGAACACCCAAAACAGTGCTGGCTGTTGTGGGAAACACCCCATGTCCCTACAGGGAGACCTTGTGATGATAATAAGTGTAAATACAGTAGGCATGCATCCTGCAGCAATGTATAAAACAAACTTAATAAAACATCTAAAGGGTGACACAGCCCCCCCACACCCCCCACACCCCCAGTGCAGCTAACTGGGTTACCAAAGACCGGCCATGTCTCTCACACTGTCTGTGGTGAGACGTTCATGTAAAAAGAACCATAGCTGACTTTCAAGACGAATAGCTGCATAGCCATCAAAAGGTTTCTGCCCTGCGATGGCCTGGTGAGCCATCCAGGGTGTACTCTGTCCTCGCCCGGAGTCGGCTGGGATGGGTGCCGGCCTCCCCGCGACCCGAATTATGATTATCCGGTTCAGAAAATGAATGGATGAACGAAAGGGTGACACAGTTGCATCGTGGTTAGCAGTCCCGCCTCACCACAAGAAGGACTTTGGATTTGAGGCCGCAAGGCTGTTTCTGTGTGGACTTTGCATGCTCTTCCCAGCTCACCCAGAGTCGGATGGAACGGGGTTCAGCTTTTCTATGACTAATAAAGCGGTGATAACACTGTGTGGGAAATGAATAAATGCATGAAAACAAGTTAACACAATTACTGTTCTAAATGTTAAATTGTCGGTCCGCACAGTTTTATTTTTCACGCGTCAGTTTCATGTATTGTGTCTAATGAGTCATTAACATGCACTATTTAATATTCATATTTGAAAAACAAGTAATAAAAATGTACCACAGCAAAGATAATGAAAAAAAAGTCCGGATATCAGGTTGTAATATGTTGGTAATGAATTTAAATGAAGCTCCTGTCACACAATATCTGCCATATTGAAATGAAACCTGCTGCTTTCTGGAGGTCAACATATCATGTCTGTTAATATTGTCTGAGCTCGCTTTAATTCTTCTTTCATCAACACTTAAATTGTTTATTTTACTCCTTATTGATCATTCTTTGATGTTGATATGTTAAATCCCGTCTGAAGTTATACCAGACAATACTAGTAATGTTGGAAAGATGCTACACTGCAAATGATCACAGGACAAAATTGGGACCTAACAAATTCGCAGTTTACAATTTACACTTCGGGCAGCACAGTAGTGTAGCGTAGAGTGAGAAGGTCAGAGAGTCTGTGTTATTGTGCAGAGTTTGCTTGTTCTCCTCATGCTTGTGTGGGTTTCCTCCTGGTACTCTGGTTTCCTCCCAAAGTTCAAAGAGATGCACATTCAGACTTACTGGCTGTTCCTAATTGCCCCTATCTATGAGTGAATGATTGCACGTGTGTTGGCCCTGTAATGGGCAAATGAGCTTTTCATTGTGTACCCTACCTTTGCTCTGACTCGGCAGAGATAGGCGCCAGCCTTCCTACAACTGTACTAGGATTAAATGGTTTAATGAATCAATGAATGATGAATCTGGCAAACCCGTATAAAGTTATATGTAAAAATATACAGAACTTAAGTATTTAGGCTCAACAATCCAGAACAATGGAGAGTGTGGAAAAGAGGTGAAGAAGCGTGTGCAGGCAGGTTGGAATGGTTGGAGAAAAGTGTCCGGTGTGATGTGTGATGGGAAGGTATCAGCAAGAATGAAAGGAAAAGTGTACAGGACGGTGTTGCGGCCAGCGATGTTGTATGGTTTAGAAACAGTGGCGCTGGGGAAAAGACAGGAGGCAGAGCTGGAGGTAGCAGAGATGAAAATGTTGAGGTTCTCTTTGGGAGTAACGAGGATGGATAGGATCAGGAATGAGTACATCAGAGGGACAGCACATATAAAAGGCTTTGGAGACAAAGTCAGAGAGGCTAGTTTGAGATGGTTTGGACATGTACAGAGGAGGGATAGTGAATATATTGGTAGTAGGATGCTGACGTTAGCACTACCAGGCAGAAGGCCCAGAGGAAGACCAAAGAGAAGATTTATGAATGTGGTGGAGGAGGACATGAAGGTAGTTGGAGTAAGAGTAGAAGATGCAGAGGACAGGGTGAGATGGCGGCAGATCATTTGCTTTGGCGACCCCTGAAGCGAACAGACGAAAGGAAAAGAAGAAGAAGAAGTAAAAATATACAGTACTAAAAACACTTTTATAAGTTATGATAAGTTATAATGTTCTCTAATGTCTGTAGGATTGCAAGTATATCTAAGATCTTCCCCACTGTGATGCTCTACCGTCTATGGGAGGATGGCAAAGTGAGCTCATTAGATGACCCACTTGAGAAGTATGTGGAGAATTTCACCATCAAAAACCCACTGGGGAAAAGTAAGAAATCTGAGCTGAAATATGTGACGGATGGTCTGATCTTCTTGGATAGCAGTGAGGTTCAGATTCATTCTTCATCCGTAACCCTGCGTAGAATGGCCAGTCAACTCTCTGGTAAGTTACTTATATTTTAATGGCCACAATGCCAAAATTACTATTTCATACATCAGTTAAATAAAAAAAAAAAAAGTAAAATACTGTACTTATTACTCTACATTTTATTATTCATACGTGTGTACGGTTTGTCTCTAATTTTTTAAAAGTTATTATTTGCAGGATTGATAAAATTTTCTGCATGATCATCATCTTTTCGTTTCAGCTGTTCCTTTCAGAGGTCGCCACAGCAAATCATCTCCCTGCATCTCACCCTATCCTCTGCATCTTCTCTTACGCCAACTACCTTCATGTCCGCCTTCACCACATCCATAAATCTTCTGTTTGGTCTTTCTCTGGGCCTTCGGGCTGGTAGTTCCAACCTCAGCATCCTACTACCAATATATTCACTATCCCTCCTCTGTACATGTCCAAACCATCTCAATCTAGCCTCTCTGACTTTGTCTCCAAAACATCTTACATGTGCTGTCCCTCTGATGTACTCATTCCTGATCCTATCCATCCTCGTTACTCCCAAAGAGAACCTCAACATTTTCATCTCTGCTACCTCCAGCTCTGCCTCCTGTCTTTTCCTCAGGGCCACTGTCTCTAAACCATACAACACCGCTGGCCTCATCACCGTTTTGTACACTTTTCCTTTAATTCTTGCTGATACCTTCCCATCACACCGGACACTTTTCTCCAACCATTCCAACCTGCCTGCACATGCTTCTTCACCTCTTTTCCCACACTCTCCATTTCTCTGGACTGTTGAGCCTAAGTACTTAAAATCCTCCACCTTCTTTACAATGTACTTCTAAAAATAGAAAAAAATAATAATTCCACTTTTCAAGATGGATGAGTTGTGACTTTTGAAAGGAAATCAGCCACAATTTCCTGAATATTGGTGGTGCCATTAACATTATACACTTTAAAACGTTCCCTTTTTATGAATTAGATTTATTCAATTAAAAATAAAGTTATTTTCTGTTTTGACAACCAAATAGATAAATAAGATAAGATAAGATAAGATACGATAAGATACAGCTTTATTAATCTCACAATGGAGAAATTCACTGTGACAGGCTCTTGAGGTATCATCAGTAGGGGGTGCAAAAATAGATACAAACGTACACACATACATATATATTATATAAGTAAATAAATAAATAGATACATAAATAGTATAAATTAATAAACAATAAAAGAAAAGAAGGGAACGACTTTGTAGATATAATGCTTGTTACAGCTTTTAACTCAAAAGTAACTTCACGTAAGTTTTAAAATTACCTGCATTTTATCAGCATTTTAAAAGATGACACGACCATTAGGGGTCAAAACACTGCATCAAACATGTTCAAACAGGGATCCGGTCAGGTTTTAATCAATGAAAAGTATAATTTTCCTTCTTTCATGGATGGATGCTCGTATAGCACATTATTCATACACACTTATGCTCAATGCGCATGAGAATATTGCATCGTTCTATCCTTTTTGATGCTGAGTGCCAAGCAGGAAGCAACAACTCCCAAATTTTATGTCTTATGGTATGATACGGCCAGATTTGAACTCCGACCTACTGGAGGATAAAGCGGACGCTCTACAAACTGAGCTAAATCCCTGGTATATAGTCCGGGCAATCAGCTCCGTGAAAACTGAAAAGGACTCCGGTACTGAGCACATAATAATATGAGAGATTTCCTTTCAGCCTTTTCCCTTTATCAGGGGTCGCCACAGCGACTGATTCGCACATTTGATTTGGCATAGGTTTTTACCTCGGATGCCCTTCCTGACACAACCCTTTAGCAAGGCACAGAAACACGCTGACAGCTTTGCAGCTCCTCTTTATAAAAAAGTCAGCAATGGTTCTTTTACATGAACCTCTCACCATAGACAGTGAGAGACATGGCCGGCCTTGGATAACCCAGTTAACTACACTGGGGGACAGTGACAATCTTGTGGAGAGTGGGACTCAAACCCCAAACCTTAGGATCAGTGATCCAGCACCTTTTACCACCAGGCCACCACTGCCCATATGTCTTCCTTTTGGCTTTTTCCCTTTTACTCGGGAGTCGCCACAGCGAATCATCTGATTCGCACGTTTGATTTGGCAGATGTTTTTACGTTGGATGCCCTTCCTGTCACAACCCTTTTAGCAAGGGACAGAAACACGGTGACGACTTTGCAGCTACTCTTTACGAAAGTCAGCAATGGTTCTTTTACATGCCTCTCACCATAGACAGTGAGAGACATGGCCCGCCTTTGATAACCCAGTTAGCCGCACTGGGGGTGACAGTGACAACCTTGTGGAGAGTGGGACTCGAACCCCCAACCTTTGGATCAGCGATCCAGTGCCCTATACCACTAGACCACCACTGCCCATATAACCCTGTAATAATATTTATATTGCTGTGATGTGAAGCTGTTCATGCAGGGAGGGGAATTAAGTTCTTTAGTAACATATACATACAGAATTCTTTCTATATTTGATCATGAAGTTTGTTCGATGTTTGTGTCATTTCCGTGCTCAGCAGAACTCTTTTTATATGAAAATGGCCTGATTTAGCATTTATTTAGCCGTTCTAGAACATGAATGAAAACTTTAAACCCATATTTAACCACTTCTGGTTGAATGAGGGGCAGAATTTTTATCTATTTAAATGAGGCTGAAGGAACGATCTAGGAGTCTTTTAGTGTTTCAGAACGATTCTGATCAATGTGAAACAGTGCAAGCCATCAGAATTCATCATGCTTTTTTGAGTCTTCATTCAGCCACTGGGCTGACATGCTGGCAGACGGCAGGTAAAGCCTGTTTGTAATTGCTGATAATTGATTAAATATGCCAGTTATACACATAAAACATGGACATTTGGTATTTTACACAGTTAACTTTTGCTTTTACACAAAAATAAATTTATTACCACGTTTACATTTATAATAACTTAATGAAAAAGCAATCTTCTCAGTGCTGGTCAGCACTTGTACACGGCCATGACGGCAACCTCTGGGTTACCTGCTTGCATCATTGAGAATGCCCCTATGTGACTTAACATTACTCAATACAACTATTTCACTCCTAACTGTGATGGTCTGTACAGAACACTGAAATAATCTCTTACCACTATCAGAAAAGAGCCATTCCCTTGCGCCGTACCACATTTTGGACCGTATGACATGACATTACACTGGGTCAGTGTAATTACTTATTCATTTTTTGCAAGTTTGATATTATTACAATTATTGTGCAAAAATTAAAAAATAAAACACTGGAAGTTGTGGCACACATTATAAGAATTTCACTCTGGGATTAATAACGTATGCGTCTATCTGTCTGTCTGTCTGATCATAAAGATGCCGTATTCACTGTGTCACTACTGCCTTCATTTACATCACCATTTTGTATGTTTGGAGTCTAAGGTTCTGAGGAGTTGTGAAGTTTTTCCTCTACCATCAGGAAATTTCTCGCATTGTGTCTCATCTATGTTCAGTAGACATTACTGATGCCAACACTTTCTAGCAAGACGCTATATCATTTTTCTCTACTTTGTGTTTTCTCTCTCAGGTGTTTCACGTTCACTGATATACAGCGGTACCTCACTTTACGAAATTAATCCGTTCCAGAGCCTTTTTCGTAATCTGCATTTTTCGTAAATTACATATAAAACACGTGATTCGTTCCAAGGCTCCCAATACTACCCCTAAACCCTTTAGAAATTATAACATCATACCTTTTAAGACCTCCTTCTGCTTCAATATTGTACCGATGGTAGACGGGTTTGGCCATATTCCTTTGTGATATCACTCGAGCCCGTTTCTTCTTCTCACTTGCACCTGAAATCACACACACACACACACACACACACACACACACACACACACACACGTGTGTGTGTGTGCGTGTGTGTGTTGACCATGTCTTCTTAGCAGAGTTACTAATATAATCATACAAATGTTTATGGAAGGTTAAAAGCCTGAGTCAAGAAATAAAGCATAAAACAACAGTAATTCTGCCCTTTACACGAACAGTATCATGGTGGATTCAGTTCCATAATAAGCAATCGGAGGTAGCCACGTCATCCCTCCTAGCCAATGGGATCCCTGTCCAAGCTGGCGTCAGGTGGACCTGTCCAAGATGGCGCTCGAGTGAAGGCGACATGAACGACAGCTCAGTTGTTAGCCAATGGGAGGCCAGCGGGGCGGGATGTTTGAACGTCATTGATGGGAGAGCAGCTCGTGCATTGTTTGAATGGCGCGTTTTAATGTTTGAATGGCGAGTTTGAATTTTTTAAGATGGCACTTTCGTAACGTGAACTTGTTTCGTATACAGAGACAAAAATTTTAGGAAAATGCGTTTCGTAACCTGCATTTTTCGTTTGGTGAGACTTTCGTAAAGTGAGGTACCACTGCATAGTGAAGGAAACTTTTAGCTAATGCATTGCTAATTAGTAAAGAGTTACTATATGCTGAGCCTGCTATTTTTAACTTCAATCCCAATTTAAAGTAGTTTGTTTTTATTTTCTGGCCGTGGGTTTTTCATCCACACAAACATCTGCACAAGCAGCACTGAAAAAACTTTAACGTAGCTTTCATGCAATGTCTGCATGGGCTTTACCACAATTCTGAAAAAAAAAAAAAAAAAAAAAAAAAAAAACATGTTGAAGAGGGAGGTATATGGCATTCAATTAGTCTCAAAACCAAGGTGAATGAAAAACCAATCTTACAATGGTGCTTTTTTCCCCTCTGCAAGCAGCACGTGGAACAGTATTAACAAACCAAAAAACATGCTTGCAAGGGCACTTTTAGTATTCATCCTTTCATTTTCAGAACTGCTTAATCCTAATTAGGGTCACATGGAAGCTAACACCCATCTCAGCCAACTTTGGGAAATGGCAGGGTACACCCTGGACAGCTCACCAGGCCATTATAAGGTCCAACACTCACTCTCACAGCCATTCTTACTCCCACTGGACAGCATTAGTTTTAGATGATTACTAAATATTGACCAAAAAAAAAAAAAAAAAAAAAAGGAGTGATTACTCTCCCCCCCCAAGAAATGATGGAAAATGTTACACACCAAGAGCTGCTAGTCTGCGTTTCAGATCAAACATCTAAGTATTTTCCTGGATTTATAGTTATACACAAGAAGATTGTACAGAAAGTGAATGTCACCGTTTTCAGTTTTTATTCCCCAATGCTGCAGCACCAAGTTTTTCACAAATGGTGGTACAAGCCACATGAGTGATATTTTTCTTTCTTGCTAATTTCCTGAACAGTAATTCGTTGCTTGCTTTACTTCAAGCTTATTATGTGTATATGCATGTATCTGATCTTGTATGAAATAACCATGATTGTTCATGTCTTGCTGAATTTTTTTTTAACATTCAATAAAATATGCAGGTTTACCAAGAAGACTTCGGTCCACTAACCTGCTGTGGAAGGGCAAGACTCAAGCTGCAATCAGTCTTTTACAGGATGATGTGCTGGTTGCAGATCCGGGAACCAAGTATGACCCTTTTCTAATTAATAATGGTACAGAATAGTGTAAAACAGTGATACTCAACCTTACCCTATTCAAGAGCCACACTGAGCCGCAATCCAAAAGGTCCTTTTTCTTCCTGAAACCATTACGCATATGAGAATTTAAAAAAAAATGATATCTGCTTTTAAGGAATGAAAAGCATGATGTAATACCTGTACAGGGATCCCTCTCTACTTCGCGCTTCAATTTATGCAGCTTCAGTTCATCGCAGTTTTTTTTTTTTTTTTTTTAAATATTCAGCGAAATAAAAAATAAGGAAATTAAGGAAGTAAAGGGGACAATGTTAAGGAAAATGCCACAAAAACAAGGCCAGTTATGCAAAAAAACCCCAAAAAAACCCCTAAACAAACAAAACAAAAAAACAACCCGAAAACCTCCCATCAAAACTACTTACATTTTTGTGAGGTGCATGTCTTTGTGTGTGTGGGGCAGTGGTGGTCTAGTGGTATAGGGTGCTGGATCGCTGAGCCAAAGGTTGGGGGTTCGAGTCACACTCTCCACAAGGTTGTCACTGCCCCCCCCCCCCCCCCCCCAGTGCGTTTAACTGGGTTATCAAAGGCGGGCCATGTCTCTCACTGTCTATGGTGAGAGGCATGTAAAAGAACCATTGCTGACTTTCGTAAAGAGTAGGCTGCAAAGTCGTCAGCGTGTTTCTGTCCCTTGCTAAAAGGGTTGTGACAGGAAGGGCATCCGACGTAAAAACCTCTGCCAAATGAAAATGTGCGAATCAGATGATTTGCTGTGGCGACTCCCGAGTAAAAGGGAAAAAGCCGAAAGGAAGACAGACATGTCTTTGTGTGTATTTATATCTTATGTGTTTTTTTAAAATATATAATTGTTATTATAAGCATTTAATATGTATTTATTGATATTATATACACTTATACATGTATGTATACGTCAGTCAGAGGGAGTTGGCGGGGGCTGAGCTTACTTCGCGGATTTCAGTTATGGCGGAAAGTGAGGTATCCCTGTATTTTCTTATCATCATCATCATTGCAAGTACAAATTTCAACATATTCGCAGTGTTTAAACATTATCAACAGACAACAGTATGTTGTCTTGTGTGGGGGAATACGAGAATAAAATAAATTCTGTGAGCAATTTTTTTTAACTTTATCCTCTGAAAAGCTGCATGTGGCTCATGAGTCATGGGTATAGTATCATTGCAGGTAAGTCTAATAGGATGTTAGGGTGAGCTGTTCGTATACTTTGGACCATATAGTCCAAATAGTGCAACACAGTTGTAAAGATACTGTATGTCTTTCAATATTCAATAGAATGATATTTTATTCACAATGTTTTCAAAAATCTATTTTTTTAAAGATGCCACTATAGCAACTTGGCTTTTTCCTTGTTGGCCCATGTCCTGGCTGAGAAGGTCCTGGGTCTGAATTACGAGCGTTGGATTAGTGATAACATACTCGATCGGTTGGGAATGGAGGACACTGGCTTTGATATCACACCCAGCATTCAGAGTCAAATGGCTGTTGGCGTCTATGCTAATGGCCACCCTGCACCACTTTATAACCTAGGCTGGTATCGTCCATCAGGCCAGATGTTCTCAACAGCTGCTGATTTGGCCAAACTTTCCATGATGCTTCTTGGAACTTATCATCATAAAATTCTGGAGCCAGACACTATAAAGGTAATGCTCACACCTTTATTACACTGTGATCAAGATTACTTTGCCAACTACACTGGAACTCCATGGGAGGTAAACGAACAGCTTGGTTATGAGTTGCTTCGCAAAGATGGAGACCTGGATGGTTACTCTGCAACATTCTCCCTCGTGCCCCGACTCAAGATCAGCATGGTTGTTCTGATGGCAGGTACGAGACCTCAGAACCAGGATGTGATTTCCAAAGCCTATTCATATATCATTCCTGCCATGGAGAGAGCTTTCAGAGATGCCAAGAGGGTTCTTGTGCCTCCACCCAATCCTGCTCCATATGTGGGCTTTTACACATACAGCAACATCACCTTTTATGAGATCAAAGTTGGACTAGATGGAGTCCTCATCATGCAGCAGTTTGGGCCTCAACTTGAGAGCTTGATTCCTGAAAGATACCGAACAATCAAACTGTCTTACCTGGTAGGTCGAGTTTTCAGGGTTGTGTTTGAGAAACAGTATCCCTGCATTTTACATGTGGGTTCAGCGTCAGTGTCACTGGAAGCCCAGGATGGGCAGCTCTTCAATTTCTACATGCTTAATAAAAATGGGTTATCCCCTGGTTTTGATGCACCAGGTCTGAATACTTACAATGTGGTGCGAATCACCCAAAGACCTGTATTTTCAAAGTGAAATATTAAGATGTATTCACACAGGAAGCAACAAACATTAAAAAGTCACTTTGTCATTGAACTGCCTACGTTATCATAAATTTTTATACAATCTATGGAAGAAATAGTAAAAGTGTTTGGGGAACTCAGTGTTTGGCAGTGTCGGCACAGGGTTAGCATATCTGCCTCTCAGCAGGAAGGTTCCTGTGTTTGAGTTTCGAACTACAGGCTTTGTGTGTGGAGTTTGCATGTTCTTCCCGTGCCTGGAGGGGTTTCCTCAGAGTAAACAAGTTTCCTCCCACAGTGTTAAGACATGCGCATTAGGTTGATTGACTGTTCTGAATTGCGCCTAGGTATGACTGTGCGTGTTAATGGTTGTATGTGGTGATTCTTTGATGGTCTGCCGTTATCCAGTGTCAACTAAGATAGGCTCCAGCCTCCCCATGATCATAGCAAGATGAAGCAGGTTAGTGAGATGACGGAGTGTTTGATGACAACTGTCAATCAACAATATCTTTAAGCTCTGATTGGTAATGGCCTAAATCAGCGGACCTCAACCTTTTTATCACCGCGTACCGGGGAACGCTTGACAATTTTACTGTGGTCTAGGAGGCATAGATTGTTTATATTGTAAATATAATAACAAATGAATCCACTATGTGCTCGTAACATTGCATCAACAACATAACATAACATCAAAATCTCTCTGGCTGAAACTCTCGCTGCCTGAAAAATACATTTATTTATATATATATATATATATATATATATATATATATATATATAATTTCACGTGGAAAAATTAATCAATGACAAGAACCAGTTCCAGAACATTTCTTCCTCCATTATCTAAATATACCTACAAAACATTTTTATTATTATTAAACACTCCATGAATGTTATTTTTCCCAACAGCTGAAATAAAGCTGCCAGTTTGAACTGTCAGATAAGGCTTCTGCATGTTTGTGTTCCCGCTAAGACTCACAAGCTCCTCCCCTCTTCTTCCTCCCTCTCACCTCCCTCTGTTGGTGACCATTGCTCTAATATTGACCTGGTCACTATGGTAACGTTTAAACATTCCTTCAAAATAAGATACAGATACACCGCAAAAATGAATATAACGTGTATGAAAATTTTAACTCACCAAAACACTAAATCAATGGGAGCCCTGGGCTTGTTTCTCCGCTACGAGACGGTCCCATCTGGAAGTTATGGGAGACAATGCTTACGTCCAGTCTACTCTGTTGTTTTGTTTTGGTTGCTGTCGATGCAGAAAACCCGGCTTCACACAGATATGGTGTCGGAAATGGCAAACAGGGTTTTCAGTGCTGTGGTGGCGACCTCGGGGGATTTTACCATGGCGTTGATCCAGAACGCTGGCGGAGTTGTTGTCTAAAACATACCTTTAAGGCCGCCGTCATTTTCCATCTCCCGCACAGATATGCTGGATTCACCTGGTTTGTTGACAAATTCATTGGCAGTTCTTGGGTCCTTTGTGATTGGGAAGTAGCGCTCAGCTCAGTCTCACCCCAAATCCCTGCTAATGTTTGAAACATGTCCAATACGCCTCTGTTCCCGTACTGTCTCCACAGATCCAGTTTTGAAGTGTGGAAAGATTAATTGCCTCATTAGTGAGCCGGTTGCTGCATATTGTGCAGAGCAGGCCTGGTGTGTGGGAATCACCCGTCACGATAAATCCATATTTCAAGTGGGACTTCTGGTATTGTCTGTTAAAACCCTTGCTTTTCTTGGAAGTCTTACGCTCTTCTGTGTCTTCACTGGGCCGTTTCCTCTTCGTAAAGAAACTTTCTGACTCATTTTGCTTGTGGCACTCAGATGACCAAGATGTAACTGAGATAATCCGGTCATTTTTCAAAATAAAAGTTTTTAAAAAAAAAATAAAAGTTCGTTCAGAAAAAAAAAAAGAAAAAAAAAATTATTTCTTGTGCGACCCGGTACCAATTGATCCATGGACCGGTACCGGTCCGTAGCACAGGGCTTGGGGACCACTGGCCTAAATCATTCGTATGAAAGTTCAGTTTAGATGAACTTTGACAAATTTGTGCCTCTCACTGCTCTTTTCACTGGTGATCAGTTTGCATGATTGTTTGTTCTTCCTGTGTCAAAGTGGCTTAATATCCATAAATTTATAGAATGTGCAGTGTTAGTGTGTCTTAAAAAAAAAAAAAAAATCTGCAAACAGGTGCTTGTATGACGTACGAACATTATGAGCCTGGTCGTGGTTCATATGGATGAGGTTATTTATCATGTAGGGTTGCAGTATAAAGATGTTTTGTGGTTGATGGTTGTATGCTAACCAAAGACTGGACCAATTTCAATCATTTTTGTCCCTATTAACAAGAACATTAGAAATTGTGAACAGAATAAAGTAGACCAGCTTATCACATCAAATACTGCTCCCAAAATGGTAATAACTCGAAAGAATGCGATTTAAATAAGAATCATCCTCTCTTTCCGGATAGGTCCATAAATATTTGGACAGTGTCAAAAGTTTTGTAAATTTGTCTCTGCACACCACCATAATAAATTTGAAATTAAGCCATCATGATTGAAGTACAGACTCTCAGCTTTAATTTAATGAAATTAACAACAACAATAACAACAAACATATTTCCGAATTACAGCACACTCCCCCCATATTCACAGGCTCAAATGTAATCAGGCAAACTGACATAATTATAAATATATGCATATTTTAAAAAGCTTTGGTGTAAATGCTTTGCATTAAGTGCCTGCAATTTTAAGAACATGATATTAATTGTAGATAAGGACACTGGGAAAGTACTGAGCAACCATGAAACTAACTTAATTGTGGTTAGTATTTACTAAATGAATCTTGATTTTTAAAGAAATTGTGAAAGGATACTTTCCAAAAAAAACATTTTAAGGAAAAACAAGGAACGTCGATAGATCAGTGTGAGTACAGAGAACATCAAAAAATCTCATTACCACTTTTTCAAGCAAAGTTTGTGCATAAAGGTGTAGCCTGTATAATAATTTCAGGTACTCTGGTATTATTTCAGTTTAATATTGTTTTAATCCGAAACCAAATTTCAGATATAAATCATCTTTTTTATTCATAAATATTAAAATAGCAAAACATTAAATTAAAGCAAAGATGGATGTACTTCTTCACATGTATGTCTAATTAAGCATTAAAAGCTCATGCGTGAAGATCGTAATTTCAAGAAAACAGAAGAAAACATATGTGACACGCTCCAACGAATGTAGGCGGTGTCGCAACTGACACCAGAGCTTTTGAGACAAAACGCGGCTTATCAGGACTTCAAATCTGTCAGGTAAGTAAGTGCGCTTTGAATACTTGTTTAGTACTCAACATTCACTTGCTTACTTGTAAGATCGAAAGTCCGGATAAGCCACGTTTTGTCTCAAAAGCTCCGGTGTCAGTTGTAACACCGTCTACATTTGGTGACGCGCGTCACACATACACACACACACACACACACACACACACACACACATATATATATATATATATATATATATATATATATATACACACATATATATACACATACAAATACATATATACATATATATGTATGTATATATATATATATATATATATATATATATATACACACACACACACACACACACACACACACACACACATATATATATATATATATATATATATATATATATACGTATATACCTTATATATATCTGGCACACAGCATTGCATTGGTTCCAAAGCAAAGTGTGGAAATGGTTCTCTTTTCAGTTGAGACCAAAACTAAACTCTTTGGCCTAAATCAGGGGTCGGCAACCTAAAATGTTCAAAGAGTCACATTGGACCAAAAAAACGAAAAACAAATCTGTCTGGAGCCGCAAAAAAATAAAACCCTCATATACAGCCTTATATGAAAGCAACACAGGCTGTAGGTGTATCCAGTATTATTCTACTATCAAAAAACTAAGTCGACTATAAATATATAATGAGCGTTCATGATCAAAGTTTATGTTCCCTGCAGCACATCATGGAGAGAACGACACCACGTGACTACTCTGTACGATATCTGGTGCTTTAAGTTTCACTTCCATTACTATATTAATGTATTACGTTTTGTTTCATTGATGAAATTATAGAAATTCAATAAAGAAATCAGTAGCCCATCAGAGTTTACATACCTGACACAGCAGCACTGTCTGTTCAATGTCAATCACATCATATAACTCATCACAGGCGATTGAGTACAAAGATTTTCTCTCCCTCCTGCTGATTGGCTGCAAGTGATGTGTACACCACTTTTTTTTTCTCCTTCGCCACATGTGTTCAACGTGATTGCTTGAATTGCGAAGTAAATTTTTTCGTGTGTTTTTAATTATTATTTAAGCCCTATGATGTCACTCAAACTCCCTGCGTCTTCTCGAGCTACATTTTACATTATTTTTATACTTCCGGATTAGCAGGAAACCCGGAAGTTACTGGCACGTGATTCAAATTTAACCAATGGCAGAGAACTTTTGTTTCTCCCGCCTTCTGATTGGTTGCAACTGATTTGTACACCTCTTTTTTTTCCTCCTTCGTGCACATGTCATCAATTTGACTGCTTGAGTGGTGAATTCATGATTTTTGAGTGTTTTTAATGATCATTTAAGTGCTATGATGTCACTCAAACTCCCTGCATCTTCTCTAGCTTCTGGTAAGGAGCTTAAGTGCTTTATTCATTAAAAAATATTATCACAGTACAGTTTGGAGATGCAATCCACTTCTTAAATCTATCTTTGCACTCCTCTAATTTCTCCAGTAATATGGCAAGAGCACTTTTTCTCTCAATCCCAACTGGGTGGTCGGCTGCAAATTTAGCACGCCTTCCCTGGAAATGTCTTTCCAAATGACTCTTTTTGTTCTTTGACAGCTTCTCATTACAGAGCAAACATACAGGCAATCCTTCCACATTGGCAACAAAAGCAAATGATTCTGTCCATTCTTTCTTGAATCCTCTGTTCTCATGAGCTATCTTTCCATTTTTTTCCTTTGGGATCCATGGCCTATGACACACCCCTGGTTTGTTTACAACAGCAACCTGCCTGCCAACCTGTCACACTGAAACGTGTGTCGCAGGCTAAGACGCAAATCTTCATTGACAGAAATGTTGAAATGTAGGACAAATAATCATTCATTCATCATTTTCTGTAACCGCTTCATCCTAATTAGGGTCGCGGGGAGGCTGGTGCCCATCCCAGCCAACTCAGGGCGAGGGCAGAGTACACCCTGGACAGCTCTCCAGGCCATCACAGGGCGGAAACACGCTGACGGCTTTGCAGCCTACTCTTGTCGAAAGTCAGCAATGGTTCTTTTACATGCCTCACCATAGACAGTGAGAGACATGGCCGGCCTTTGATAACGCAGGTAGCTGCACTGGGGGGGGGGGGGGGGGGGGGAGGTCAGTGACAACCTTGTGGAGAGTGGGACTCGAACCCCCAACCTTTGGATCAGCGATTATTCTACTAGACCACCACTGCCCCGAGAACTAATAATTTTATACAAATTGTTAAAACCTTGGAAAATGTTAAGAATGTTTGTCAGGCGTGTCCTCCTACAGAAACCATATATTTTTTAAAAAACAAACATCTTTTTCCATTTTCATATATTTTTGAAAAAGCTCCAGGAAGCCACTAGGGTGGCGCTAAAGAGGCACATGCGGCTCACAAGTCTCTGGTTGCCGGCCCCTGGCCTAAATGCTCTGTGTGGATGAAAACGAACACCAACAACACTGAGAAAATTAATGGTGAAAGCATCATACTGTGGAATGCTTTTCTTTAGAAAGGGCAAGGGAGTTGGTCAGCGTTAATGGGAAGAAGAATGGAGCCAAATACAGGACAATTCAGAAAGAAAACCTGTTAGAGTCTGCAAAAGATGTGAGACTGGGGAAGAGGTTCACTGTCCAACAAAACAACAAGCCAAAACATACAGCCAGAGCTAAAACGGAAAGGTTTAGATCAAAGCATATTCATATTAAATCCAATTGAGTATCTGTGACAAGACTGGGAAATTGCTGTTCACAAATATTCTCCATCCAATCGGACTGCATTTGAATTATTTTACAAAGAAGGATCAGCAAAAGAAAATCAGTGTCTAGATGTGCAAATCTAATTTGATGTGAAACTTTTTGTTTCTTTAATCCAGTCATGCTACAGACCTGCGGCCGATTTACCAAATTAGTTGTAAGATGTTTGTTCAGCCATTACTTTTTAGATCCATTTACATATCCAGCTTTTTGTATCCCCATCCCAACCTTTCTGAAACGTTCCTTTTAAATGTTCAGTTCAGTTCATTTTCTGTAATCCCTTAATCTTAATTTGGGTTGCGGGGAGGCTGGTGCCCATCCCAGCCAACTTCGGGCGAGGGCAGAGTACACCCTGGACAGCTCGCCAGGCCATAGCAGGGCGGAAACAACACTCTTTCCCTTTCTCATAGTGTGCAAAGCTCATCAAATGTGACTTGCCAATGTTTAAAATATACTACAAAGGTTTCAATCTAATTTACTTTTGTTTGTTTCTGCATAGTATATACTAAAAACATAAAAAGATAATTAAAGACTGGCCAGTACTATGCACATACTCACTCAGTTCAGCATCTCTTATGATTCAAGAAATGTACGGAATAAAACTGGTTAAAAAAAAAAAAAAAAAAAAAAAAAGTGTTTTTTATTTTTTTATTATTTTTTTTATGTTCCCATATAGTACATACTAAAATAAATATTCACAATCATTCGTCTGATGTTTGATATCAGGTGGCCAATTAGCAATTATTACATTTTTTTATGTTTGTATTTTAAATTGAAAGCTGAATTTTCATATTCCTGTGGTTTGAAAACGTATTCAAATAATAAATATTCTTAAACACATTGCTTATGGAAAAAAAAGCTATTCTCATTTTGGTTTTCATTTTAGCTTAAAATAGAACAACAACAACAACAACAACAACAAGACTAACACTACCACCACCACCACCACCACCACCAACAATAATAATAATAATAATAATAATAATAATAGTGGATGATGCAGTGTTTAGAAAATCCACCTCACAGCAAGAAGACCTGGGTTCAAATCCTGACCTCGGGCGTTACTGTGTGTAGTTTGCATGTTCTCCCCATGTGGGTTTCCTCTGAGTACTCCAGTTTCCAAAAAATATGCACAATCGGTCAACCTCCAAATCATCCCTAGGTGAGAGCGTGAAGAGTTTTGTGTGTGTGTGTGTGTGTGTGTTTGTATGTATGTGGGTGTGGGTGTGTCTTGCCCCGAGATGGCCTGGTGAGCTATCCAGGGTGTATCCCCAGCCTTGCCTAGAGTCGACTGAGATGGGTGCCAGCCTCCCTGTGAATTTAATTAGGATTAAACGTCTTAGAAAATGAACGAATGATGAATTAATTAATTAATAATAATAATAAATCCCCCAATTATTTAATAATCTCGGCTATAAATGAAACATAGACTGTTATTGATAGCCGGGTTTGAAAAAAAAAAAAAAGAAAAAGAAAAAAAACATGATTGCCGTCGGTCCTGAGAACAAATTTATTTTGTATTATTCCATCTACAATATCTCAGCCCTATTAAAAAACTAAATTCAATTAATTAAAATCAGTATTTATGCATGCAGAACTAGTTTCAATGGAAAATACATTTGTAAGTCAAAGGTAACGAATTTTGTGGAGTTTTATTCCCCCATTAGTTTCTTTTCTTAATGTCTTAGGTGTCTGTCTATTTCTCTTGCGACTGCCCCTTCATGTTGTTAAAAAAAGAATTGGCCATCTTTTTGCTACCAAGGTAACGGAGATCCATTAGTAAAGTAAAATCTATCGATGAAACCAGTTCAACCTCGATTGCAGTGCTTTCTGTAGGCTCATTTGCAAACCGGCAGAATTCAGTGATCACAGCACAATGCTAAATATTTATACACATTATATTAGAGTGGAGCAGAAACAAACAAAAGAGAAAAAGAGAGAGAGAGAGAGAGAGAGAGAGAGAGAGAGAGAGAGAGAGAGAGAGAGAGAGAGAGAGACACCAGCCTCCCCAGCTCCAAGGTTATTGTCGCAACTATTATTCCTGTACAATGTACAAACAAATAAATTCTAAGCAGCTAAATTTGGACATGGGTGACCTGTTGCCACAGTGTTTATAACAGTTAGCCCAGTGCTTCTCAATTATTTTCTGTGGCGCCCCCTCAGGGAGAATAAACATTTCACCCCATCCCATGAGCGACGATAAATAGTATTATCTGTCTATAAAATTGTTATTAGTACATAACATTGTATCTTTATTAACATTAAAAACAAAAAAGAAATAAATATAGTTCCACTTACAATGAAGAAAAACTTCATTTACATTGTTTTATAATCTGTAACAGAAAAGATTGAAAGTGCACCAATGTGCCTGAAATTTAAATTATTTATACTCATTCAACTCAGTTATGTCTTAATACGTATCTCCGTCTCGCTCCACCATTTCTCTTCGTTCCTGTTCAAAATTTTTCCATGTTGTTTCTTGGGGGGGGGGGGGGGGGGGTGTTTACTACGCTTCATATCGTTTGCACGTGCGAAAAACCGCTATACCACAGCGCGACAATGAGAGCGCCACTGCCAACTACTGGAGTGGAGGTGCAATTACACTTAATTCTAGTACACAATTTCAGAAAAGCATGTTCCCCAGGGTCATACGAGCTCCCCCAGCACCAACCCCTCCCAAGGGGGGAGGGGCGGGGGTCCCACTATTTGAGAAGCACTGAGTTAGACGTACGGTTCAAGTCTCAAGCTCAGCAAGGGCTTTTCTGTTTGCACATTCTCCCTGTTCTGGTGAGGGTTTCTGGTTTTCTCTGAAGAAATGTACATTAGGCGAATTGGCTGTTTTAATTTTCCCCTTGGTGTACATGTGACTGTTTTTTTTGTTTGTCGTGTGTGTGTGTGTGTGTGTGTGTGTGTGTGTGTGTGTGTGTGTGTGTGTGTGTGTGTGTGTTGGCCCTGTGATGAACTGGTGAGCTGCTCAGGATGTACAACTAAAGTCAGCTGAGATACGGTCCATCCTGCTCACGACAATAAGTAGGGTTGGAGGGATCTGTACGTGAATGAATGGATGAATAAATATGTATTGATCTTTGAGGATATTAGACAAGATTATCCTTGGGCACCATTAAAAAAAACAATTCAAATTACAGATTTTTTTCCTAGCATATCAAGAAAAATACACCAATCTATTAAGCAGTGAAGAAAATTTAAAACTTTGCAACAATGGCACATGGCAAGGAATGAAACGTGAACAATCAGATCGTGTTCTGCGTTGGAATAAACTGAGTGACTTTTACAAGGGCAACATTGTGATGTCTAAATGACTGGCCATGTTTATCTCCAAAGGGGAGAATGCTATCTCTCCTCATTGGCGTGAAAAAAAAAAAAAAAAAAAACACAGTGAGGGCACTAGAACTCCATGCATTGTGTTACATAAAGGTAGTGTCAAACTCCAGATCCCATCCTGGGCCAAGGATGACAGAAGGCTGAGAGCCTTTTGGAAAGCCGCTGCAGCTCTGAGAGCTGGTTTTGACAGTTTTGTGTTTTTTAGGGAAGGATACTCTCTTGCTGCATGGCGGAGAGCTGCTCCGTGAAGTATTGACTCCTGGGCGCCTACACATTAGCTCAAAAAAACGCTCTCGAAAACGGCTGGAGAGAAGATTGTAGATGATAGGATTGATGGCAGAGCTAAGATAAAACAACACTCCAGACAGGATATGCACGTACTCAAAGATGTTGTGCATGTGGTCAGTCCAATTCGTGATGAAACTCCACAAGAGTCTGTCAATATGGAATGGAGCCCAACAGATAGCAAAGACCAGCACCACAACAGCTGCAACAAATAAAAAGAGGAGCATTTAAATACAGACACGTTTGTACGAAGGTTAAAAACAGAACATGTATTGATCAGTGATTATGGAAAACATTGCAGGAAATGTACCATCATGATCTGACTCAATACTATAGAATTAAAAACAAAACAGAAGTATACCCTGCCTACAACATATTGATCTCCAACCTTTCACGGAGTGAGCACAGCTATATATATAAAAAAAAAAAAATATATATATATATATATATATATATATATATATATATATATATATATATATATAAAAATATAGTGATTTCACAATAAAATGTATTTTTTGGGGGTCATGAATCAGAATTGTGATATTCCCCCAAATCACTCACTCATTTAGCAAACTGTTTACTCCAAACAGAGTCAGTAGGAGGCTGGAGCTTATCACAACTGACACTGGGTAAAAGCAGGGTACACCCTGAACAGGTTGACAGACCATTGCAGTTCCAGCTTGCACACAAGCATCCGTCTGGAATCTTGAGAAACTTGAAAACACGATTCCTTCAAGTTTTATCTTTGGATGGACCTTGGCTCCTTTTTATACTTAATCATGCATCAAGTGTTCTCATACATAGTAGAGCTTCACACTGTTTTGAATCACAGCGTTCGCAGACATCACACCCTAGACGTAAATGGATGTTCTGTGTCCACACTGGGGTTCTTTCAAAAATCCCTCGTAAAAATATTCATCTGGGTCCAGAATAACTTACTGCAATATCACATTTCAATTATTAAACACAAATGATTCCATATGTCCTTTAAAACTATTAAAGGTGGAGATAATTGTCATTCAGAAAAGCTGTATGTCTATTAGGCATTCAAGCACATGCTGATTTATTCTTTTTTTTTTTTTTTTTTTTGGGGGGGGGGGGGTTATTCAAGGTTATGTGCTTGTTTATTTATTTTTATTTGATCTGGTTTTTATACTTACATTATCTTTATATGCATGTCCCCACAGATAGACAACCATAATAATAGACTCCCATCCCTATGCTATAAAGACTTGCTCAGCCTGTTGCTTTTCCCAAGTCTGATCTTGTAAGTTGTCATTAAGCAGCAACAATAACACATAGCATCTCATTTGCTTCTCTTCTATCCCTCAGTTATCACTCTCTGCCTGAGAAGAAAGTACACATTAGGGTGGGATTAGGCAATTTACAACACCAGGTAAGTACCTATGTGCAGAAGAAAAAAAGAAGAAAAAAAAAAAGAAAGAAAAAAAGGGAAATGGTGGCCTGGTGGTAAGATGCTGGATTACTGATCCCAAGGTTGGGGGTTCAAGCCCCACTATCAATGGGTTGTCGCTGCTTCCCCCCAGTGCAGCTGACCGGGTTATCAAAGGTCAACCATACCGCTCACTGACTATGATGAGAGGCTGTAAAAGAAACATTACTGATGTTCCTCAAGAGGAGCCTTCAGCGTATTTCTGCCCCGTGATGGTCTGACCAGCTATCTCGAGTCAGTTGAGATTTTCACCGTCCTCCACGTGACCCTAATTAGGATTAAGTGGTTCAGAAAATGAATGAATAAATGAACAAAAAAAGAATGAAAATGATATGGCATAGAGAGGTGATGGAGACAAGAAGCATGAGTAGGCCTTGGACCACAGTGAACCGCTCAGAATCATCTAGTGGCCAGCAACAAGTGATATAACATCCAGTGATGAGTGTGATACTCCTGTGTAATTTATTCAATCTATTTCAGGACTGGATTTCCGAAGATCAGTGCACTGTATACATTAGCAATCATCATTCATTCATTTATTGTCTGACCACTTAATCCTAATTAGGGTCGTGGGGAGGCTGGTACCCATCTCAGCTGCCTCTGGGCGAGTGTGGAGTACACTCTGGACAGCTCATCAGGCCATTGCAGGGCAAACACACTCACACCTAGAGGAGATTTGGAACAGCCGATTAGCCTACTGTGCATGTTTTTGGGCTGTGGGAGGAAACCCATGCAAACACAGGGAGAACATGCAAACTCGTCACCCAGCACCTTCTTGCTATGAGGTGGACATGCTAATCACTACACCACCATGCTGCCACATTTAGCAATCATGAATCAAATATTGATTCAGCATTTTTAAAAACAAAAAAGGACTAAATAAATGAAGACACCAGTCACTTTTTTTTCCAATGGAAACAGTATTTATGGAACAATGAGACTTGGTAGGTATGCAACACTGCTAAAATGAGAAAAAATTGTGGTGACATAGATTGGTGGATGTTTCTCTGTCCACAGGCAAAACAGCTTTTTTATTTATGTAAAGGGCAAGCAAATTCTACAGTGGTAAATAAAGTTGATTATTACATCAATAACAAAGAAATATCATGAGCTTGCAACAGCATTTAAAAAATAATGATGATTATCAACAAAAAGGGTGCCAGTTGGCTTTATCTTTTTCACGAGGAAAAGGCCGAAAGGAAGATAGACAGACAGACAACCTTTTGCCACCCCTTTAAAATTTCATTTGTCACCTGAAAAACTTGAAAATATCTGAAACATCACTTGAAGATTACAGACAGTGTACAGGGTTGTAAGTATATACGTATCCAGCTAAAGTTTATGAAAACTTAAAAGTATATGGTGGCCAGACACGGCATATATCCCAATACAGAACATACATACAGTACATCATCATATTCATCGTCATCATCATCATCATCATCATCATCATCATCCTGTGCTTAATCCGAGGTCAAATCATAGGGAGCACAGTCTACAAAATGAGTTCCTGACATCCTTCATCCATCTCTTCAGGGAGACACTGAGGTGTTCCTAGGCCAGCCAAGAGACATAATCCCTCCAGCTTGTTCTAAGTCACCCCAGGGTCTCTTCCCAGTTGGCCATGCCTGAAACACCACACTAGGGAGGTGCTCGAAAGGCATTCTAACCAGATGCCCGAGCCACCTCACATGGCTCCTCTCAATACAAAGGAGCAATGGTTCGATTCTAAGCTCTTCCCATATGGTTGAGCTTCCCACCCTATCTCTAAGCGAGAGCCTCGGCACCGTGCGAAGGAAGCTCATTTAAGCTACTTGTATCCATGATTTTGTTCTTCCGGTCACTACCCAAAGCTCGTGACCATAGGTGAGGGTTGGAACATAAATCGACTGGTAAATTAAGAGCTTTGCCTCGCGACTCAGCTCCCACGTCACCTTGACAGACCGGTACAGGCTTCACTTTACAGCAGAGGCTACAGCAATCCATCTGTTGATCTCCCGCTCCATCCTTACCTCACCCTTGAACAAGACCTCAAGATACTTGAACTGCTGCACTTAGTGCAGGATCTCATTCCAGACCCACAGGGTGAATTCCACCCTTTTTCGGTTGTGAACCATGGCCTCGGACTTGGAGGTGCTGATTCTCACCCTGTCCGCTTTGCACTCAGCTACGAATCACTCCAATGAGAGCTGGAGGTCCCGGATTGATGAAGCCAAAAGGACAACTTCATCTGCAAAAAAAGTAGAGACAAGATCCTATGGCCGCCAAACCAGAAGCCAAAAAAGCCACAACTGCAGCTAGAAATTCTGTAAGTAAAAATTATGGACAGAATCAGTGAACCTTTTTGAAAAGAGGGACCAGAGAGTGTGTTACAGTTATCGTGGAATCACACTCCTCAGTCTACAAGGGAAAGAGGAGGATCCAACCCATGGCATTCAACCAATTCTATACAATCTACACAATCCTGGAGGGGGCATGGCAGTTTGCCAAATATGTCCACATGTGTTTTCTGGATTTAGAGAAGGTGTCTCTCTCGGGCTATCTTATGGGGTGTGTTCCAGGAGTACGATGTACCGGACTCGTTACTATAGGCCATACGATTATATCACAGGAGCCAGAGCTTGGTCTGCATCGGTCAAATTCAAACAAGTCAAATTAATTTCCCGTGATGATTGGTGTCCACTAAGGAATACAGTATATAGTTTCTTATATTTAAAATAGTGAGGCGATTGAAAAAACACGGAACTGTGACTTACCCAGCATTTTGGTGATCTGCCGCCTACGGCCACTCTCAACTTGGATCTTCCAGTTGGTGTCTGCAGTGCAATTCTTCCCCAGTTTCTTGCCCTTCTGCCTCTGCTCCCTGCCTAGCCTGATTCCTATCACTAGATAAAGCACACTGATCACTGTCATGGGCACAAAGTAAAATAGAATGGTGGTCACCTGGATGACCAAATTGTAGATCCACTGGGGCTTGAGAAGGTTGCAGGTAGCAGACTCTAAGACTTTATCAGGTAGATAATAATAATGTAGGCCATGCAGAGAGGTGTTGGGGATGGCACAAACCAGAGACACAGCCCAAACCCCTCCGATAACTCTTTGGGCATGTTTGTTGGTAATGGTATATCGAGTCTTGAGTGGGTGGACCACAGCCACGTAGCGTTCAATGCTCAGAACCATGACATTAAGCACAGACGCAAAGCAAACTGTCTCAAACAAGAAGATCTTGAAGCAACAAATACCCTCACTGAATGGAAAAGGGTAGTTCTGCCACAGGTCGTATATCTCCAGAGGCATTCCAAACAGTAGCACCAGCAAATCAGAGATGGCTAAGCTGAAGAGGTATAGGTTGGTGGGCGTTCTCATTTTTCTGTGCTTTGTGATCACAGTGCAGGTGAGAAGATTCCCTACCACACCAGTGACAAAGATAAGTAGATATGTTAGTGTCACCGGGAAGAAAAATGGAGACCTTCTCGGCCCAAGGAGTCTCAGCAGGATATCTTCCAGTGTTTGGGGCTGACAAGGTTCACTTCCATTGGCAGTGTGGTTGAATAAAGAGATGTTGCATGGGGCAAAATCAAATTCAGTTCCATTAAGAACAGGATCACAAAAGCAATTTTTGGACATTTTACAGTAAAGAAAGAGCCCGGAATATACTGTAGCTCCTTAGAAGTTGCTATAGAATTTCAATTCTATAGTATTGGACATGTATGAAAGAGACCTACAAAAGAGAGTATACTTGTCACAATTTTGTACAGTGCATGCATTTATTGCATGTATTTATTGTATTTTATGCATTGCAAAGCATTATTGCCTAATAACAGTATATATATAGTATATAAAACAATAGAATATCCTGATATACACATCTTTAGACTGTGGGAGAAAACCCACACAAACACAGGAGGAATTTGTAAATTCACAGAGAAACGCTCTCACAAAGCCCAGGACTTTCTTTCTATGAGGCAAGTACGGTAACTATGATGCTATTGTGCTGTCCACAAATGAAAAATTGTGATGATTTAAGCAATGCAAAAAAACAAAACAAAAAAAAACAACCCAAACCAAAACAAAAAAGATAAAATCTCAATGTGTGTGTATAATATAACATAATTATGCAACTCTGTCTTGGTGATTGTCACTAACTAAACAGTCCTCTATTCAGTGGCATTATTACTTTGCCTTCAGCATGTAATTGTTAATTATATTAATGATATTCTGTCTTTGTCTGGTTTGAGGAATAAACAGGAATAAAAGGATTAATGTATTATTTATTTATTTATTTTTAGAGTGATGGGATATGAGGGTCACATTTCATATCATGTACAGTAATATCATAAAAAGGACAATTCTCATAAACCTTGATAACAAAATATGGAAAGAGCTACAAGCTACAGAAACCAAAGTTAGAATTTTTTCAAAGAGACACATGACCGAAAGCACAGCAAAAGCCAAATCACTATTTTGGACATGGACATGTTAATTAGAAACATTTACATATTTACAAACTCCAGATAACAGCACCACTGAACAGCAACTGTCATCCTATAGCTATATATATATACATATATATATATATATATATATATATATATATATATATATATATATATATATATATATATATATATATATATATAGACTATATATATATATATATATATATATAGACTATATATATAGACTATATATATAGACTACTGATTATGAGACTACTTATCTATACTGACACATATTACTACAGTGCAAGTGATAAACAAACAAGAAAAAGTAGAACACACACACACACACACACACACACACACACCAATTACATTCAGATCAAAGACATACCGTACCGGAAATAATGTTCAAAAATGGTAAACTTTCCTTATGTTACATCCTCACTCTGCTGTAAAAGTAGTAAAAATAATAAAAAAAAAAATAAATAAAATAATAATAAAATGATTAACTTTCTCAGTAAAGAACTCCAGCCCACGATCCCGGTGATGCTGTTCACACATGAAAGAGCCGCAAAGAGTGCCGATGAAGAAGATCACCATGACGATGACGATGATGATGAAGATGCTGTGGGGAAGGGGGGGGCTTGAGCGCTCCTGTCGCACGCTGCTCACGTGCTGTGCGGCTTTGCTACTTGCTCCCGGGCTTCATTGCATTCTTCTCTTGAGCTGGTTTCATCTTAAGAAGAGCATCATAAACAAATAATAATAATAATAATAATAATAATAATAAAAAAGTCGCCTGCAGTGCGGTGTGGAAATATTAAACCATCCTCCCGTGGGAGGTGATGATAGTGTCGCGTGACGTCTCAGTATTGCAGCATCAGCATCATTTGCATCCGTGTGGCTACTCTCGGTGTTCTTCTGATTGTACTCAGCTACACATCATTTTTGGTGAAGTCACTGCACATTGCAATGCATTCAGCCATTTTCTGAAGCTGTAAATCACAATTAAGGTTGTAGTGAGGCTGGTGCTTTCAAATGCAACATATAAAAAAAAAAAAAAAAACAACTCTTTTTCAACCATCTATTTGTCTTACACACTTGAAGCTACTGCATTTAACACTAAAAGGTACATTGTTTTGCATCATGTGTATGGCACGATATCCAGAATATCTTATACAACCGAGGAATTAAGGGTTAATTGTCTTTCTCAAGGGCCCAACAGTGGTAGCCTGGTGCTGCAGGGCCAGTAACCTAGAGGTTTACCCACTGAGCCACCACTGCCCCCACCCCACCCCCCATTCTGCAGTTTATCTGTCACACCATGTAATGCCTCCATCAGTGGAAAGCAGCCAACCCTGCCAAGGTATTTTGGGTAATGGACCATCTTCCCATCTTCAATCTATCCATAATAATACTAGAGGTGTGATAGAAGATCAACTGTCTCGAATGTCAATTTTCATTTTCAAATTTTTAGTGCAACCTTCATGGCATTGCGTTTATCTCACATGGTTTGTGAACACATTGCAAAAAAAAAAAAAAAAAAAAGCTTAAAATTACCATTAACTTCGCAAAATGATGCTCTGATGCTAAGTAGTCTTTCACAGTTCTTCTCAAAGAATTTGCATATCTCGTTAAAAAAATAAAAAAGTTTGCAAAATTGACACTTTACCCCCATCCATTTTCTGAGCCACTTAATCCTAATTAGGGTCACGTTGAAGCTGGCGCCCATCTCAGCTGATTCTGGGCGAGGGCAGAGTACACCCTGGATAGCTCGCCAGGCCATGGCAGGGCAGAAACATGCTGACGGCTATGCAGCTACTCCTGTCGAAAGTCAGCAATGGTTCTTTAACATGAACCTCCCACCATAGACAGTGAGAGACATGGCCGGCCTTTGATAACCCAGTGAGCTGCATTGTGGGACACAATTTACTCACAAATAATTCATTTTTCATTCACAAGGAAAATCTACAAGCTGAACATGGAAAGTTTGAGGCTTGCTGGAATCCATGCTTCATATATTTTGGCATCATTTGTATTTCATTCACATTTTGTTCATGCAAAATTGGCACGTTGGAAAAAAGCAAATTACTTGAAAACAAAAAAGTGAACAAAATATGACTGATTTAATACAAGAGATTTGCCCCCCCCAACCTCCACAAAAACCAATCACAAATTACTTATAAATCAGTTGCAAATTGTCATACCACTTTCTCAGAACTTTTGGACAATATACATATTAAGTTGCTAAATTTTTGTTTGGGGCAGTGGTGCTCTAGTGGTTAGGGTGCAGGATCGCTGATCCTAAGGTTGGGGGTTCAAGTCCCCACAGGGTTGTCACTGTCCCCCCCCCCCCCCCAGTGCAGCTAACTGGGTTATCAAAGACAGGCCATGTCTCTCACTGTCTATAGTGAGAGGTTCATGTAAAAGACCCATTTCTGACTTTTGTAAAGAGTAGGCTGCAAAACCGTCAGCGTGGTCCAGGAAAGGGCTCCGCCAGGCCAAATCAGCCCAAGTCTCGCCATGAAGGCGCCCCAACGACATCCTCAGATGTTAAGAGATAAGTAAGTGAAATTTTTGTTTGCGTTCTTTTGTTCAGAATTCTCCAGAAAATCACAAAAAATCAATCTGCACAAGTCGATTTTCTATCGCATCTGTGTGTTGCTCGAGCAAGTCTATCAGGCACAGGGGAAAGAATTTGTCATTTTCGTCATGTGACAGTATGTAATTAGAACACACACACACACACACACACACACACACACACACACACACACACACACACACACACACACACACAGACACACACACACACAAAAACCCCAAAAAAAAACACAAGCACCAGAGAAGCGCACTTGTCACGTTCTATCATTTTCCAGACTGCTTTACCCTTTACTAGAGCCGCAGCAATGATGGAGTCCATACCAGCCGAGTCAGAGGCAAAGGCAGGATAAATCCTGAACAGCTCAACATACCATCACAAGGCCAATACATGCACGACCCACGTGTGGGACGAACTCACATTCATGCCTAGGGGCAATTTGAAACACCCACTCAGCTGAATATGCAAGTCTTTTGGTAATGTGGGGTACCAGCGTGCCTGGAGAAAATCGACACAAGTATGGAGAGAACCCTCCAAATCCAATTCCACAGGGAAATTCTTTCACTGCACACAGGACTCAAACCCAGAACCTTCGTGCTGTGAGACAGAAGATATAAGCGCACTTGTCTGTTATATACAGTAGACACAAAAAATAAATAGAACACATGCATGAATCACACATATCAAGACCTGAAAAATATAACAACATATTTGCAATGTGTGTGTGTGTGTGTGTGTGTGTGTGTGTGTGTGTGTGTGTGTGTGTGTGTGTGTGTGTGTGTGTGTGTGTGTGTGTGTGTGTATGCAGGATATTGAGGTGTCTAGAAGAGCATACTGAAATACTACAATACCTGACACACTTGTATACACACTTGTATATAACTACGTATACTGAGAGTATAGGATTAAAGAAAAATAATAGTGTTCTGTGGACAGTATAAATAATTTCCGCCGGTGCCCATCTCAGCCGACTCTGAGTGATGGCAGAATATATAAGTACACTATGTATAAAGGCTTCATGTTTTATTGATTACATGATTTCTCAGCTTTTCAGGTCTCTAGCAGGCCACTATTATTTTTCAGTCAGAAACAGAGTGAGAAAGGATTGTGCTGAGAATTAATTTTTAAACTGTAATCTGCTCCACAGCGCCCCCTCCCCTCCTCCTGCCCTTCACCTGTTCCCTGCCCTGAAACTACACTTGGGCACATTATACTGCAGAGGTCAATCATAATCATTTCATTTGATCTTGTCTATTACCATTTGAACCGATAGAGCCCTTCCCAAGCTAACTCCGGGTGAAGGAGGGGTACATCCTAAACAACTCACCAAAGCATTGCACCAAAGCAGTGCAGACTCACAACTATTTACACTCACATTCACACCTCGATGAAACTCACGCAAGCACAGGAAGAACATGTAAACTCCACACTGAAACGTTATTGCTATGCTGACATGTTAACTTGTACTCCATCAAGCCACACACCAGTGAAGCATATTAGCATATTATTACTTCTTTTTCATCCTAACATGTGAAGTGTGGAGAAGTATGGCAATTTATTTTCAGATTTGTGTGTGTGTGTGTGTGTGTGTGTGTGTGTGTGTGTGTGTGTGTGTCTCTGTGCAAGATAACACCTGTTACATCCACATAATTGATCGTTTTTTTTTATCTTTGTGTGGAGTAAAATACTGATAAGAAATGGCATGTACCTTTCACCATATATGTTACACAACTGTTTAGAACTTTAGTATATATATATATATATATATATATATATATATATATATATATATATATATATATATATATATATATATATATATATATATATATATATATATATATATATATATATATATATATATATATATATATATATATATATATATAAAAGGGGCAGTGGTGGTCTAGTGGTATAGGGCACTGGATCGCTGATCCAAAGGTTGGGGGTTCGAGTCCCACTCTCCACAAGGTTATCACTGTCCCCCCCAGTGCGGCTAACTGGGTTATCAAAGGCGGGCCATGTCTGTCACTGTCTATGGTGAGAGGTTCATGTAAAAGAACCATTGCTGACTTTCAGGAAGAGTAGCTGCAAAGTCGTCAGCATGTTTCTGTCCCTTGCTAAAAAGGTTTGTGACAGGAAGGGCATCCGACGTAAAAACCTCTGCCAAATCAAACGTGACAATCAGATGATTCGCTGTGGCGACTCCCGAGTAAAAGGGAAAAAGCCGAAAGGAAGACAGACATATATATATATATATATATATATATATATATATATATATATATATATATATAAAAATCTTGGAAACAGTCCTCTGAGTAATGTATGGTGTCCACATTACATTCAAAGCATAACCTACTTGTTGTGTATGTATGTACTGTATTATTATTATTATTATTTTAAATAAATTACTGGATAATGCAATAAGACAAAACATCAAAATACAGTACTCTCATTGTTTAAACACATTTCCAGTTCTGATGCACTGCAAAAGCCAACATAGAATGGTAAGCTCATTAGCACAATTCTCACTGTGAACATATATATCTAATTTATAGTTTATTACTATAAATCAACATCAGCTATCTGCGACAGATAACCCAGAAAACAGTAATAAGGAAATAGGCAAATGAGATCAATGTGGACAAGGATCTTATTGATTAGAATGGTTTCAGTCTGAAGGAAATGCATCGCAGAAGTGCACTAGAGGTCCTCAGATAAAGGACAGGGAAGGAAGCTTTCTCATGCAGACATCACCAGTCAATATTATCTATATTATTATAGGAGATAATGTCAGCTTCTATCATGCACAACAAAAATGGTCCCAGCATTCCACTAATCCGTTATTTGGCTTACCTTTCTGTCAGGGTCATGGGGGAAAAGTAGCAGAGTACAGGCCACCGGTTTAACAACACAAACACAAACATCTATCCACACTCACTTTTACAC
Source organism: Plotosus lineatus (assembly GCA_024760905.1). Lineage (NCBI taxonomy): Eukaryota > Metazoa > Chordata > Actinopteri > Siluriformes > Plotosidae > Plotosus > Plotosus lineatus. The sequence goes on from CM045732.1 coordinate 14,797,024, forward strand.
CTATGGGCAGTTTCAAGTAGCCATTTGACCTCTGGGCTGTAGGCGTAATTCCACTCAAGTACAGGAATAAACGTGCAAATGAGATTCGAATCCTGAACCTTCTTACCGCGAGGTGACAACGCTAACCATATGGTATGAATATCATATCACCATAGATGTGCTAATCATTTGATTTAAGAGTAATCGCATTTTTAAGGACGTCACGGTGGTGCAGTGTGTAGTGTGCAGGGTGCATCCACCACATAGCATGAATAAATAATATCCCTGTGGGATTAATACAGTCTACCAAAAATATTCCAAATTCTGCTAATTCTGTTTACATGTTGTTGCTGTCCTTGGGTTTCCTTCAGGTATTCCAGTTTCCTTCAAGTGTAAAAGCATTCATATTGATCTGATTGGCTGTTCCAAATCAAGTGTGAATGATTGTGAACGTGTTGCTCTCTGATAGTCTGATAAGCTGCTCAGAGTGTAACCCTTCTTCGTGCAGTGTTGGCTGAGATGGGCACCAGCTTCTCTGCGACCCTAATAGGTATAAGCAGTTTGGTGGCACATAATTTCTGTGTACTGGTTGAGAAATAAGAACTTTTAACATTGAGACATCATAAGAAAGGCTATTGCTTCTATTATTTTATAACATTCTTACATCATTACAATCCGATATTTGTCTTAGACCGTTCAAGTTGTAATTATGGGACGCTGCATGTTCAAAAACTGATGTTTTTTTTGTTTGTTTTGTTGTTGTTGTTGTTGTTTAATGTGCTCAAGTTCACCAAAAGAGGGCAGTGTTTACAGATGTGTTGAGTGAATATGCATTATTTTTATATAGCACCACAAGGCAAATACAGTAGTTAATAAAGGATGAAAATATTTCCTTTTTCAATTATTTTGTTCATTGAGTAAAGTATTATATAATATAATATAATAAATAAGAAATCCTTTTGAGGCATATTGTTATGAAATCTGATGACAAAAGATCCTGAAGTATATTTTATTTTTGACAGTACAGTATATGAAACATGTACCGATTTAATCCCAACTATTCTCAGTAGATTTTTAGACACTGTACAGAGGATTATATCTGAGGAGCACAAGCATTTACATTTATATTTACATTTATATTTACATTTATGCTTGTTAACAGACATCCTTATCCAGAGCGACTTTTACCATTTTCATACAACTGAGCGGGTGAGGACTAAGGGCCTTGCTTAAGGACCTAACAATGGCAGCCCAGAGCCTTAACCACTGAGCCACAATTGCTCAAGCATCCAACCATTCATTCATATGGTGAACCACTAGGCAACTGTGGGCAAAGGAGGGGTACACCCTGAACAGCTTGCGAATTCATCACAGGGAAACAAACACCAGTACTCTGACTCTGACAAAAATATTTGGGCGTGTAGTTTTTTTTATACTATATTAATCCCATAAGGGAAATTATTTTCTCTGTATTTAACATATCCAAAGTGAGCACACACTCACACATTATGCTCACTCACCCACCACCAAACATTTCACTCACCCACCACCAAACATATTGCTTCTGGTCTGAAGTGGTCCCAGTGCCACTTCTCTATCCCTTAGTCTATGGCTGAACCCAATGCACATGTATGTGATTTTGGGGTATTAAAATAATATACACAATAATATAGGGTATTAAAAAATATTTAAAATTTTAAAATTAATTTTAAAAATTCTATATTATAATTTATTTTGCACCCATAAAGTGTTTAAAGTGTGTATATTAATTATATTAGCCTTGATTAGTTGTGTCATCAAAAACTTTAGGATTTTTTTTTTTTTTGCTCGTCACTCCTCCCTCCCAATTTTATGCATTCTAATCAATACTGAAGCAGAATGAATTGAAAATAAACTGCATATTAAAGTCTAAGTGCTGTTTTAATTTTGCTTAATAGATGTTTACGTTAATTCATTTAGCAGATTGGTTTTTCTCGACAGTAAAATAATATTAGATATACAGAAACCTATCAGAGACAGGTTTGGAATGGTTGTGGGTGTGACCGGGTGTGTGTGGGTGTGACTGGGTGTGACCATGTGTGTTTGTTTGTGTGTTTGTGTGTGTTTGTGTGGAGGGGATTTTGCACAGCAAAAAGTCTGTATGTGCTGTAACATTGAAAATCTGATTACCACAGACAGGTGAAGTGAGTAACACCGATTATCTCATTACAGTGGCACCCACCAAGGAATGAGCTACATTCGGCAGAAAGTGAACAGTCAGTCATTCAAGTTGAAGCAGGAAAAATGAGCAAGTGTAGGGACCTGAGTGACTTTCACAAGGCTATGCAGTGGTAAGTACCTAACAAACATGGCCCAAAGACAAACAACTAGTGAAAAAGTAGGAATGTCCCAAGTATGGGTGCTCGGGGCCTGTTGGTTCATGAGGGGAGCAAAGGTTAGTACATCAGGTCAAATCCCAGATCCTGTAATGCTGGATATAAAAAAGTGTCAAAACACAGTCCACTGCAGTTTGCTTTGTACAGGCCTGCCTAGCCACAGACCAATCTTGTGTTTTTATGTCTGATCAGTGTACAGTATATGTATGTATTTTTTATCATTTTCTTTAATTGTTTGATTATTTGTTTATGAATGAATGTATGGTTGTCCTTCATATTTGATGGTCCCATTGGTCACTCACTCTCTCATTTGCCAGACCACTTAATCTTACTCGAGGCGCTGGGCAAAGGTGAGCTACACCCTGAACAGCTCGCCAAATCATCACAGAGCAACACACACATATATCCAACACACGGCTATTTGAGAGTTATTTTGTATTGATGGAACTTGATTGGCCAATCTCTCATGGCTAAATTACATATTTACATGGTATAATCTTAAGGCATACACAATATACAGTACTATTTTGAATTTTAATGGATTTGTCAATAAATATTTTGATAAGGTATTCATGTTCATTCATTCATTTTCTGAACTGATTAATCCTGATTAGGGTTGCAGCAGGCTGGCACCCATCTTAGCCGACTCTCGGTGAGGGCAGAGGACACCCCGGACAGCTCGCCAGACCATGGCAGGGCAGAAACACACTGACGGCTGGCTATACAGCTACTTTTGACGAAAGTCAACAATGGTTCTTTTACAGCCTTTCACCATAGGCAGTGAGAGACAACGCCCTAATTATTTATGTCTGTGTCTTATCATAATAAATCTCATAATAAACTGTTTTATTCCGTAGAGGCAGAGGCGTGTGCAGTAGTCAATCATTTCATCTGGGTAGCAAGTAACTATTTGACATACGCACCTCAGACCGAAGAATTTATGACGTTCTTCCTTCCTGTATAGTTTGCTCACACAGTCTGTGTTTACACTCATGTCGGATTTACTCTATAGACTTATTGAGGCGGAACTCACCTGGAACTTACTACACCTATACACACACACAGTGCAATTTCTTCTTTTAAGTCTGTTAGATATGTGACTGAGATCCTTCCCAGTGGTGCACAACAGGACGGAAAATATGGTGACAGATCATAAAAAAGTGTCTTGGTTGGTACACTGAGATTTAAAAAGGGAACTAAAATACAGTACCGAGGACAAACGTCATGAGTTCTACCATGACGTCTGTAGGATGCTTAGTGCCACTCAACCATGAACCTGAAAGATGACAGTAGATTCCATTAGCGTTGTTGTGGTTGTAAACAGACACAGAACCAAACTGGGTGGTGGCAGGGGGTGAGCGACACCTTCCCTTCCTCCATCTTCATGGTTGGAGTGCCCTTGAGCAAGGCACCTAATCCCTGACTACTCTTCAGGCACCCCAACGTGTGGCAGTCCATTGCTTTGAGTGTGTATGTTTTAACTTTGGATGGGTTGAATGCACAGGTAATAATTTCCCTTGTGGGTCTAATACGGTGGACCAATAATTCCCTGGTAAGGTATTTCAAATTCTGGTTGCAAGTACAGTAGTCCTGTTTTTCATTAATTTGCCAAACCACGTAATCATATGAGGGTCGTGAGAAGGCTATCTTATCCAACACTGGGCAAAGGTGAGATATACCTTGAAGAGTTTACCAGACCATTGCAGGCCAACATACACACAACCAGTCACAATTACATTGGGGGACAGTTTGGAATAGCCAGGTAGCATAATATGCATGTGTTTGGATTGTGGGAGGAAACCAATGTAAGCACAGGAAGAATATGCAAACTCCACACTTAACCACCCAGATCTGGGAATTGAATCCAGGACCTTCTTGCTGGGGGTTCGAGTCCCACTCTCCACGAGGTTGTCACTGTTCTCCCAGTGCAGCTAACTTGGGTTATCAAAGGCCGGCCATGTCTCTCACTGTCTATGGTGTGAGGTTCATGTAAAAGAACCATTGCTGACTTTCATAAAACGTAGCTGCAAAGCCGTCAGCGTGTTTCTGCCCTGCGATGGCCTGGAAAGCTGTCCAGGGTGTACTCTGCCCTCGCCCGCAGTCGGCTGGGATGGACGCCAACCTCACTGCGACCCTAATTAGAATTAAGCGGTTACAGAAAATGATGAACCTTCTTGCTGCGAAACAGATGTGCTATGCCTTCTGGGTACTGTATTTCTGAAAACACATTTCCCATTATAATGAAACAAACGTATTCATTACTATTACTTTAAGTCTAGAGGTCAGTATTTTGTCATTGAAAAAGTCCTCAGATCCTGTCAAACGGGGATCAAACTTGTAAATTCAACCCTGACCTCAATCAGAGTTTTTACCACTCACAAAGATCTTGTTTTGAAACTAGTTTTTTTTTTTTTTTATGGTGAGCAATTAAAAGGGCTCAGATATGGACACTTATTATCCACATGGTTTAGTCACTGTGCTTGTGTACGTGTCATGTAACTGCCGGGCACACAGGAGCACTGAAAATAACAGGGAGGGTCTTGATTGAAGTGTGTGATGAATTACAAAACAGCATTGTACCATTAGGTCATAACACCGGGTGTGGTACAACCATCAAATAGTGAGCCGTGTTTCTGTTTATGATGGAATATAAATTATGTGGGGAAAGTTGGATCCTTGGTGTGTGTGTGTGTGTGTGTGAGTGTGTGTGTGTGTGTGTGTGTGTGTGTGTCGAGAGGGGGGGTGTCTAGTTATTCAACCTAAACATGTTTGAACTGTCATATAGTCATTAGGGCCCATTTTCTCCAGAAAAATTAATCTCAGTCTTATGTATTGTTCCCTGAATTATAGAAACAAGCCCATATGTGTGTGTGTGTGTGTGTGTGTGTGTGTGTGTGTGTGTGTGTGTGTGTGTGTGTGCTAAAGGAGGCATTATTCAGACAAGCTGCAGGAACAAAATAAAAACAATACAGTGGCCCTGGGGAAAAGACAGGAGGCAGAGCTGGAGGTAGCAGAGATGAAAATGTTGAGGTTCTCTTTGGAAGTAACGAGGATGGATAGGACCAGGAATGAGCACATCAGAGGGACAGCACATGTTAGACGTTTTGGAGACAAAGTTAGAGAGGCTAGATTGAGATGGTTTGGACATGTACAGAGGAGGGATAGTGAGTATATTGGTAGTAGGATGCTGAGGTTGGAACTACCAGGCAAAAGGCCTAGAGGAAGACCAAAGAGACGATTCATGGACGTGGTGAAGGAGGACATGAAGGTAGTTGGTGTAAGAGAAGAAGATGAGAAGGATAGGGTGAGATGGAGGCAGATGATTCGCTGTGGCGACCCCTGAAGGGAAAAGCCGAAAGGAAAAGAAGAAGAGAGAAGCATTTCAAGTCATAACAAATTCATTTGAGATCAATAACGAATACATTATTCATATTCATGAAACTGTCTTATATGTAAATTAATTAAGCCACTGAAGATTTTTTCTGAACTTGTGAAAAAAAAAAACTGCATAATTTAGGGATGTGAATTTAATTAATTTTATTGAAATTAGTGCCCAGCAATGGTTTGGCGGGATGTTCAGGGTATATCTCACTTTAACCAGGTGCCGGCTAGGATGGACCTATAATCATAATAAAAGATAAAGCAGCTCCTCAACAGCATGACATGACATACTGAAATGAGGGTCATGTAAAAAAAATAAAAAGTATAAAATGAAATAAAATTGGAATATTGATCTACTTCCATTTTTCTATATCCTTGGCTCAAAGAAAAACACACATAAGTGTGATTCTCCATCGAGAATCAATTTTTTCCCCACTGACGTCCCCATCTCCCATTTCCTTCAATGTCACAAAGACTTTCAAATGGAACACCCACGCGCGTATGTACACACACACACACACACACACACACACACACACACACACACACACACACACACACACATACACACACGTGCGCACACACACACACACACACACACACACACACACACACACACACACACGTGCACACACACACACACACACACACACACACACACACACACACACAAAACATGTGCCATGCAGAGACACACACACGCACACACACACACACACACACACACACACACACACAAAACATGTGCCATGCAGACACACACACACACACACACACACACACACACACACACACATACACACACGTCTTGTGCACACACACACACACACACACACACACACACACACACACACACAAAACATGTGCCATGCAGACACACACACACACACACACACACACACACACACGCACACACACGCACACACACACACACACACACACACACACACACACAAAACATGTGCCATGCAGACACACACACACACACACACACACACACACACACACACACAGACACACAAAACATGTGCCATGCAGACACACACACACACACACACACTTTATGAAACAATTTGTACGACTACTTTGTCAGGGATTATCTGGATCCCAGTTGAATAGTTACTCTGTGATTTTAACTCTGTGCTGATGCCTCTGATTTGTGAGCGTGGATTCTCCTTGTCTGTTATTATTTGCAGTTTGCCTGACCCCTGATGTACCTTTAACCCTGACTTTGTCTTCCATCCCTGATGGCTGTTTGCTTGATCCTGTTCCTGTGTCAGCGTACCGACTTTGAATTCTGATTGCTGTTTTGGACTGCTTGCATGGAACATTTTTTTTCTGTTTGTGTCTCTCTCTCCATGTGCATGACAGCTACAAATAATGCAAACTTATTATAAACCTCTGATTTGTTGTACGATTTACTGCACATGTGTTTTCTGTGTGGGAAGGATCCATTCATTCATTCATTGTCTGAACCGTTCATCATTTCTGTAACCGCTTAATCCTAGTTAGGGTTGTGGGGAGGCTGGTGCACATTACAGCAAACCTTGAGCAAGGGCAGAGTACACCCTGGACAGCTCGCCAGGCCATTACAGGCCAGAAACACTTTGATCAGAAGTGGTTATTTTACATGCCTCTCATCATAGACAGTGAGACACATGACTGGTTTTGATAGCACTGGGGCTGTGAGAAGGATCCAGATAAAAATTTGATTTGTGGTCAAAAAACATTAGCACCAACTCTCAGAGGTCGAACTGTTAAATCATTAGGATTATATTTTTTCCACAATCAGCAATACTGCTCATCTTTTCAAATAAGGGGGCGTGGTATATATATATATATATATATATATATATATATATATATATATATATATATATATATATATATATATATATATATATATATAGAATATATATATAGAATGCATTTCTGAACCATTTTATCCTAATTAGGGTTGCAGGAAGGCTGTTGCCCATCTGGGAAAGGGCAGAGTACACCCTGGATAGTTCGTCAGGCCATCGCAGTGCAGAAACACGCTGATGGCTATGCAGCTACTCTTTACGAAAGTCAGCAATGGTCCTTTTACAGCCTCTCACCATAGACAGTGAGAGACATGTCCGGTCTTTGATAACCCAGTTAGCTGCACTGGGGGGACAGTGACAACCTGTGGAGAGTGGGGCTTGAACTCCCAACCTTGAGATCAGTGATCCATCATCTTTTACCTCCAGGCCACCACTTCCCACGTTTTATATAATTTAAGTGAATTAATAAGGTAATTAATTAATTAATTGATTAATTGGTTTTAAGAGATAAATAATCACACTGCTTTAATTAATCCAGAGTCTAGTAACACTATAATGCAGATATGATACCTGTTTGCATGATGTAATGCTATAAGACTATTACACTGTCTGATGTCCTTTTTAAATGTTTATGACCAAGGAAATGATATTCTTGTCAAACCTACAAAGGTTAACCGCAGTATCTGACCCAATACCTAAAGGGAGAAAAAAAACACTTTTAAATTTACCTTCTGATCTTGTTGAGAGTTTTAGTCTGACAAATACCAAGACAAACAATTTTGGCTACTGTGGTTTACCATAGTAGAAGGGTACATTTAGGAAGAAGGGCACAGGGATCCCTCGCTACTTCATGCTTCAATTCATGCGGCTTCAGTGCATTACGTTTTTTTTTTTTTTTTTTTTAAATATTCATCAAATTAAAAAAAATAAGGAAATTAAGGAAGAATAGGGGGAAAAGTTAATGAAAATGACACAAAACAAGGCCAATTATGAAAAAAAAAACCCTCCAAACAAACAAAAACAACCAAAAAAAAAAACCAACCCAACACACCGCCCCCCCAACAAAACGACTTACATTTTTATGTGAGGTGCGCGTCTGTATGTGTGTGTATTTATATTTTATTTACATCGTATGCATTATTTTGGAATGTTTAATTGTTATTATAAGTATTTGTAGTGTTGAATATGTATTTATTGATATTATATACACACTCTGACGCTCCCCGACTTATGTTCATTCGTTTTCTGTTGTTTTTTTTTTTTTTTCAATTTTACGTGGGGTCCCCCCCAAAAAAAAATGTAATAAATTATAAGTTGAGTTTAGTGTGCTCTCTGTACGTGGTATGAGACGTACCTATGTAGTAGTACGCTAACGTAATATGCTACTTAAGCATGATGCTGCATTCATTGTTTACAAACGACAGACTGAACGTGCTCTGCTGCTTCCCAGTTCACTGCGTGTTACCCTTGTGTTAAGACGTCGTCTCTGTGATCTTTGTGTTTACACTGTTTTGCGGACTTTTGTAACCCTAAGCAAATATGGTTGGTCAGAAGCTTAAGCCAACTAGTGATAGTGGTAATCAGAAAAAGCGGCAAGTCATCTCGTTAGAAACGAAGATGGCTATTATCAAGAAAATCGATGCTGGTGGAAAACATGTGACTGTTGCACATTTATTCCAAATGGCTCCGTCGACCATTGGAACCATTTACAAGCAGAAAGATCGCATCACAGAGCATGTTCAAAGTTATATTTGATACCATATTTGATATTCGATGAGTGAATTTGATTAAAATTTTATATATTTGAAATGATTTTGCTTGAATTTAATTTATTTGAAATTAATGTTGATCTAATTTGATATATTTGATATTATTTTACAATGTTATGTTTATAATAATTGATTTAGGGGTGTTTTATGAAATACGGTAATGCTATTTATGGATGTATAGTCACTGGAACATACAGTAACAACTTACGTGGATTTTTTCATCTTACGTTTGGCCGCCCGTAACCTAACTAAAATGTAAGTTGGGGGGCGTCTGTATACATGTACGTATACGTCAGTCGGGGGTGGGGGGGGTTGTTCCTACTTCACAGAATTCGGCGTTCACAGAGGGATCCATTTTTCACAGAACTTAGGCTCAGCAGGGTCAAAGCATTTGTACATAAGAAAGAACAGATATTACAAGGTCCATGAAGATTATTTACCTCATTTTGGCCAAATTAAGAATTTAGTTCCAGTGAATATGATTCGCGATGATTGCATGTCTAGACATTTTTTATTTTCCCCTAAATCTTTGGTGAAATGGTGGGAGAATAATCTTTTGTCTATGATCGACTATATTTTGTATAGATACTATCATTGCAAAGATTTACATACTCTCCCTATATCTGGCTTTCTTCATGCTTACTCCCAGGTCTCAGGAGCATAGGTTTGGTTTGGCTTTGGTGTGAATGACTGTGCCATGCACTGAAGTGGCATTTGATTTAGGGTTTGTTCCTGCATCACACCCAGTGTTCCTGGTATAGGCTCCGGATTCAAGTCAAGCCTGACCAGGATAAAGCCATTACTGACAGTGAATGAGTAAGATTAATTACTATTCAACATTTGCAATGACGTTGTATAGTAGCATAGTTTTGTTTACAGTACCATTAGCGATTTTATTTTGGTTTAATTATTTAATAACTATTAAATATTTAACCATATGAAACTTTTTAATGCGTTTCAGAATGTAGCTAATTAATTATATATACTTATAAAAGGAAAAATAAGTAGTATATCATAAATTTTAAAAAGATCGGTGAAAGCTTTTGGAGAGAAAAGGCAAAAAAAAAAAAAAAGTCAAAAAATAATCCACAATTGGAATGACAAAATTCGATCTTCTAAATTTTACTGACGAAAGCAAATAATAATTATTAGATGTTCGAGTATTTATTTTTACAATTCCTGGTTCACAATAATAGAAACATTTACATCCCTGATCTTTTCTTGTAATTATCCAATTCATGAATTACTTCTGAGAAGCAAAATAAATTGTGTAGATACAGATCGAAAACTTCAGATATTCACATTAAACAGCAGAATGAGGGTGGTGTCTTCTCAATGACCTCACAGCATGAAGATCCTGGTTTGAGTCATCGCAGAGGGTGTTTCTGTGTGGAATCTGCATGTTCTCCTCATCTCGAACCATCTCGAGAGAGGCTGGACCTTATTCTATTCTAGAGTTGCTCATAGGGAGAGGCGGCGAGCTGGTGTGGGTATTCTTGTTGCCCCCCCGTCTCAGTGCCCAAATGTTGGGGTTCTCCCCGGTTGACGAAAGGGTAGCTTCCCTCCGTCTTTGGGTGGGGGGACGGGTCCTGACTGTTATTTGTGCTTATGCACCAAATGACAGTTCAGAGTACGCACCCTTTATGGAGTCTTTGGGGGGGGTGTTGGAGAACGCTCCCTTGGGAGACTCACTCGTTGTCTTGGGAGACCTCAACGCCCATGTGGGCAATGATAGTGTGACCTGGAAGGGTGTGATCGGAAGGTACGACCTCTCCAGTCCTGAACCCGAATGGTGTTTGGACTTCTGTGCTCATCACAGTTTGTCTATCATGAACACCATGTTCGAACATAACTGTGCCCATAAGTGCACTTGGCACCAGGACACCCTAGGTCGCAGTTCGATGATTGAATTTGTAGTCGTGTTCGATGAGGGCCTGGAGAGTGATTATCGGTTGGCCTCAAAAAAGTTCTGGACCGCCATCCGACGCCTTAGAAGGGGGAAGCAGTTCTCCACAAACACTGTTTACATTGGATCTCATCTCTGCTTTTTGCGAATGATGTTGTCCTTTTGGCTTCATCAAGTCGGGACCTGCAGCTCTCATTGGAGAGATTCACAGCTGAGTGCGCAGCAGCCGGGATGAGGATCAGTACCTCCAAGTCTGAGGCCATGGTTCTCAGTTGGACAAGGGTGGAATGCATCCTCTGGGTCGGGAATGAGGTCCTACCCCAAGTGGAGGAGTGTAAGTATCTTGGGGTCTTGTTCACGAGTGACGGAAGGATGGAGCGGTAGATTGACAGACGGATCAATGCAGCCTCTGCTGTTAAGCGGAGCCTATGCCGGTCCATAGGGGTGAAGAAGGAGCTGAGCCGCAAGGCGAAGCTCTCAATTTACCAATCGATTTATGTTCCAACCCTCACCTATGGTCACGAGCTTTGGGTAGTGACAGAAAGAAAAAGATCGCGGATACAAGCGGCTGAAATGAGCTTCCTTCGTCGGGTGGCGGGGTTCTCCCTTAGTGATAAGGTAAGAAGCTCCACCATCCATGGAGAGCTCAGAGTAGATTCGCTGCTCCTCCGCATTGAGAGGGGCCAGTTGAGGTGGCTCGGGCATCTGGTCAGAATGCCTTCCGGACGCCTTTCTGGTGGGGTGTTTCAAGCATGTCCAACTGGGAAGAGACCCCGGGGTTGACCTAGAACACGCTGGAGGGACTATGTCTCTCGGCTTGTCTGGGACCACCTTGGTGTCCCCCCAGGAGTGTTGGAGGAAGTGGCTAGGGAGAGGAACGTCTGGACCTCTTTGCTTAGGTTGCTGCCTCCGCGACCCGACCCCGGACTTAGCAGAAGATAATTATGATGATGATGATGATGATGATGATGGTGTTTGCTGGCCTTGTGAGGGATTGGGAAGCTGACCACAGTGTACCACTCCTTCACCCAGAGTTGGCTGAAATGGGCTCCGGTTTCCCAGAAACCTAATAAGATTAAGCAGTTCAGAAAATTATGCACCCATTTCACTGGAGCACAGAATGCAAGGATCATGGCATGAAGGCGTGGAAACGCACTCTACGGAGGAGCTTCGGCATTTTTACATGGAAAATGTGTTAAAAAAGCCTACGGAAAATTGCACCTTCGGAACACCCTCGGAACGATCATGAAATGCGCGGAAAGGACACGGAAAGATTGCGGCACAATGTTGGAATACATGGGTAAAATTTCTCGGATCACCCTCGGAACTAGTGCGGAGCGCAATGGACGACCTTCGGATAATTCACGGAACGTTCACGGAACGGACGGAACGTTTGTGGAACGAATGCGGCACTACTCCTTTTTAGAAAGAAGACCCACGAAATGATCGTGGAACAGCGGAATGAAGACCGAGCGTTCACGTTCAACACGGAATGACTGAGGAATGACTGAGGAATATCCGGCGTAACCACGTTTCAACGAGGAAAAATCGGCAAAGATCAAAGTATTTGCTCCTGATTCCACCAATAAATACACGGAATGACCAAGGAAGGTCATTCTCTCATTCATAATATATGTTAATAATGTATAATATGTTTATAATGTACAATACATTTAAAAATTTACATATGTTTGTAATTTAACATATGTTTTCTAAAGTGCAATATGTTTATATTTTACAATAAATTAAAAATTGAACATATGTTAATATGTTTAATATCAATGATGTCAATACGTTCCTTTTATTTTCACCTCAATAAATCATTCCAGTCTAAAAACCATGCACACAAGTCCAAACCACAGTGATTATAACTTTAAAACTTTATTACATGAACAGGAAAACAGAAAAAATAAAGTGAATGAACTGGAATAATTTATAGTGGAAGTGACTTCCTTGAGTGTTTCACAAGTCTTCGGTTCGAAAGTGTTCCGCATGTATTCTGCAAACCTTCCGTGAGTATTCTGTGGGGATTCTGTATCCGCTTTTGACCACCCGGGAGAAGGTGGACTGTTCGTAGAATGTTCACGGAAGACTTGCGGAATAAAAGGAACGATCACGGAACGTTTGCGGAAAGAACAGAACGTTTGCGGAAGGACTGCAGAACGTGAGGGAACATGTTCAAAAGCACGTTCGCGGAAGATTTTGGCCTGACGGAAGAGGAGGAATACCTTCGGAATCATACGGAAGGACACGGAAGATGACGGATTGACTGAGGAATGACTGAGGAACGTTGGAGGATGACTGCAGTTTTGCTTCTGCGAGTCTTCTGCGCTCCAGTGAAATGGGGGTATTAATGAATAACTGACATTTTTGTTTTTTGAGGACAATCATGGAGAACTGACACTGTTTCTATCTAAGCGCTCATATGTTCTTGCTTGTGGTATTTTATATGCCAAAGCAGGTTTTATGTCCTTTCCAGCTAATCGGCAACAGAGAATTAACAAGGTCTATCTGCCATTTGAATGAACTGGCACATGACTTTGTTCATCCTCGGTTGATTTTATGTTTCATATTATGTGATGAATATAATAATTTTCGTGTGGTTTAACTGACACTGCCAAATACTAATAATATTTTCAGATGGGGTTACTACAGTTAATTTTTTTAAAGCTTATTTGAACCCATTCATTCATTTTCTGAACCACTTAATCCTGATTAGGGTCGCGTGCAGGTTGGTTCCCATCTCACCTGACGCTAGGTGATTGCAGGGAACACCCTAGACAGCTTGCCAGGCCATCACAGGGCACATATTAGAACTCATCTAAAAATTAGATGCATCCTTCAAAACCTATTGGAAAGCAGTTCACTCCCCAAGCAGCAGAATCAATGCCTACTGAAGACCGGCTATGCTGCAGTTTGTGCGAACCCAGCCCTGCCCCAGGAGTTTATAGAACTCTGTCATCAGAGTGGCTCCGCCCTGGTCTTCTCCAGGCTCGGTAAGAAACTGTTTTATCAAACGATTCAGTTATAATTTCATAACAATACAACAAAGACCTGAATGTAAAAACGTTTTTTTTTTCTTTTCTTCTTTTTCTAGCTGCAGTGCCTATGGATGTGTGTGAAATCTGTTCTTTTGCTGCCTGTACTGGTTGTTAGACATCTTTTCTATTTATGGAATGTGGTCTTTATAAGCACCCACGTGGCAACAGATGGTTTCTGGAACTGTTACTCATTTAAAAACACATATGAAATTCCTCTTTGCCTAAAAATTAAAAAAAAGTGAATTTGTTGGTCTTTTTTTTTGTATGTCTTGTGTGTGCATGCTCTTGCATTTATCAGTGTTTATGCATTAAAATACTTTGAATAGCAGCATCTCCTGTGGCTAAAAATACACTTTTTGATATCAAGCAGTCAAAAATGTCTGACTTGTAATAAAAATGAATTTATAAAAGACAATGCCACTAAATTTTATTTTGAAAAAACTAGGAAGATATAATAAAATTAAAAAAAAACAACAACAACAACAACAAGAATTCATAAATAGTTTAGTGCATCTGGTGTGATTTGATTCATCTGTGTATTGACCACTGAACAGGAACAGCAAGTCAGAAACACACACAACTGGTTTACACTGCGACAGCTGTACTGTGTGTATTTATTTATTACCCTCGCTGTACCTCCTGGCAACAAGATACTGCAAATTTCCTGGGAAGATTTTTATATATATCTTCTTCTTCTTCTTTTCCTTTCGGCTTTTCCCTTCAGGGGTCGCCACAGCGAATCATCTGCCTCCATCTCACCCGATCCTTTGCATCTTCTTCTCTTACACCAACGACCTTCATGTCCTCCTTCACCACATCCATGAATCGTCTCTTTGGTCTTCCTCTAGGCCTTTTGCCTGGTAGTTCCAGCCTCAGCATTCTATTACCAATATACTCACTATCCCTCCTCTGTACATGTCCAAACCATCTCAATCTAGCCTCTCTGACTTTGTCTCCAAAACGTCTTACATGTGCTGTCCCTCTGATGTGCTCATTCCTAATCCTATCCATCCTCGTTACTCCCAAAGAGAACCTCAACATTTTCATCTCTGCTACCTCCAACTCTGCCTCCTGTCTTTTCCCCAGGGCCACTGTTTCTAACCCATACAACATCGTAGGCCTCAACACCGTCTTGTACACTTTTCCTTTCATTCTTGCCGATACCCTCCTATCACACATCACACCGGACACTTTTCTCCAACCATTCCAACCTGCCTGCACACGCTTCTTGACCTCTTTTCCACACTCTCCATTGCTCTGGATTGTTGAGCCTAAGTACTTAAAATCCTCCACCTTCCTTATCTCTGCTCCCTGTAATCTCACCGTTCCTCTTTGGTCCTTGTCATTCATGCACATGTATTCTGTCTTACTGAGGCTAATCTTCATCCCCCTTCTTTCCATGGCATACCTCCACCTCTCTAGATTTTCCTGCACTTGTTCTCTGCTCTCACTACAGATCACAATGTCATCTGCAAACATCAGAGTCCATGGGGAATCTTGTCTAACCTCGTCTGTCAGCCTGTCCATCACCATAGCAAACAAGAAGGGGCTGAGAGCTGACCCTTGATGCAGTCCCACCTCCACCTTGAACTCTTGTGTCACACCAACAGCACACCTCACCACTGTCTTACATCTCTCATACATGTCCTGCACCACTCTAACATACTTCTCTGCCACTCCAGACTTCCTCATGCAATACCACAGTTCTTCTCTCGGCACCCTGTCATATGCTTTCTCCAGATCCACAAAGGCACAATGCAGCTCCCTCTGACCTTCTCTGTACTTCTCCATTAACATCCTCAAGGCAAACACTGCATCTGTGGTGCTCTTTCTTGGCATGAAACCAAACTGTTGTTCACAAATGCTGACTTCTGCCCTTAGTCTAGCTTCCACTATTCTTTCCCATAACTTCATCGTATGGCTCATCAACTTTATCCCTCTGTAGTTGCCACAACTCTGCACGTCTCCCTTGTTCTTAAAAATGGGCACCAGCACACTTCTCCTCCATTCCTCTGGCATCCTCTCACTCTCTAAGACCTTGTTAAATGTTCTTGTCAGAAAATCTACTGCTACCTCTCCTAGACACTTCCATACCTCCACCGGTATGTCATCAGGACCAACTGCCTTTCCATTCTTCATCCTCTTCAATGCCCTCCTCACTTCACCCTTACTAATCTTTGCTACTTCCTGGTCCTCAACAGTCACCTCTTCTACTCTTTTTTCTCTCTCATTTTCCTCATTCATCAGCTCTTCAAAGTACTCTTTCCATCTTCCCAGCACACTTCTGTCATCAGTCAATACATTTCCCTCTCTGTCCTTTATCAATCTAACTTGCTGCACGTCCTTCCCATCTCTATTTCTCTGCTGTGCCAACCTATATAAATCATTTTCTCCCTCCTTACTTTCCAACCGAGCATACAAGTCATCAAATGCGCTCTGTTTGGCCTTTGACACTGCTACCTTTGCCTTACGCTGTGTCTCCCTGTACTCCTGTTTACTCTCTTCGGTTTTGTCAATGTCCCACTTCTTCTTAGCTAATCTCTTCCTTTGTACACACTCCTGCACTTCCTCATTCCACCACCAAGTCTCCTTATCTACTTTCCGTCCAGATGACACACCAAGTATTCTCCTACCTGTCTCCCTGATCACATTACCTGTAGTTGTCCAGTCATCTGGAAGCACTCCCTGACCACCCAAAGCCTGTTTCAACTCCTCCTTGAAGACAACCTGACACTCTTCCTTTTTCAACTTCCACCACTTTGTCTTCTGCTCTGCCTTTGCCTTCTTCACCTTCCTCACCATCAGCATCATCCTGCACACCACCATCCTATGCTGTTTGGCAACACTCTCACCCGCTACTACTTTGCAGTCACTGACTTCCTTTAAATTACATCGCCTGCACAAGATGTAGTCTATCTGTGTGCTCCTACCTCCACTTTTATAAGTCATCCTATGCTCCTCTCTCTTCTGGAAGAAAGTATTCACCACAGCCATTTCCATCCTTTTTGCAAAATCTACCAACATCTGTCCTTCTGCGTTCCTGTCCTGGATACCAAACCTACCCATCACTTCCTCGTCCCCTCTGTTTCCTGCACCAACATGTCCATTGAAGTCTGCCCCAATGACCACTCTTTCACCTCTGGGGGTACTCTGCATCACTTCATCTAGCTCCCTCCAGAATCTCTTCTTCTCTTCTCGCTCACATCCTGTCTGTGGGGCATAAGCACTAACAACATTGACCATCACACCTTTAATTTCTAACTTGAGACTCATCACTCTGTCTGACACTCTTTTCACTTCTAAAACATTCCTGGCAAACTCCTCCTTCAAGAGGACTCCGATTCCATTTCTCTTCCCATCCACACCATGATAAAACAGCTTAAACCCTGCTCCTATGCTTCTAGCCTTGCGACCTTTCCACCTGGTCTCCTGAACACACAGTATGTCCACCTTCCTCCTCTGCATCATGTCAGCCAGCTCTCTACCTTTTCCTGTCATAGTTCCAACATTCAAAGTCCCTACTTTCAGTCCTAGACTCATGCCTTTCCTCTTCTCTCTCTGGCAACGGACACGCCTCCCGCCTCTCCTTCTTCGACGTCTTCGACCAACAGTAGTCCAATTTCCATCAGCACCCTGTTGGTTGACGGCACTGATGGCGGTCGTTGTTAACCCGGGCCTCGACCGATCCGGTATGTGATTCTTTCTTGTGATTCGCATAGTTTATTTGGCATTTGTTTCACGCCGGATGCCCTTCCTGACGCAACCCTCTGCATTTATCCGGGCTTGGGACCGGCGTGAGGGAGAGACACTGGTTTGTGCCCCCCCCCCCCCCCCGGCGGCATTTTTTTTTTATATATATATATATATATATATATATATATATATATATATAGTCTACATCATGAAATTGAGTGAATGAATTACCTTTGATAGAAACAATGAAATGAATAATGACATATTCACACTCACACTCAGACGTAGGCCCAATTTGGAAACGCCAATTAGCCAAATTTGGCAAATTCCCCCAACCCAGGGCAGGTAACTGGGTTCTCAGAGGCCGGCCATGTCTCTCACGGCCTATGGCGTGAGGCTCATGTAAAAGAACCATTGCTGACTTTCAACAAGAGTAGGCTAGATAGCTGTCAGCGGGTTTCTGCCCTGTGATGGTCTGGCGAGTTGTCCAGGGTGTACTCAGCCCTCACCTGGAGTTGGCTGGGATGGGTGCCGCCAGCCTCCCTGCGACCCTAAGTAGGATTAAGTGGTTACAGAAAATGAATGAATGAGTATATATATATATTTTATACAGGGATCCCTTGCTACTTCATACTTAAATTCATGTGGCTTCAGTAGGTAAAGTCTGTTGGGTTTTTACACCTGAGCCTTGTGGCTCATCAGGCTGGTGCTTATTGCTGGTTTCCATAGTGTGAAACAACCAGGAGTTCAACTCCCCCTGGATGGGACGCCAGTCCGTCTCAGGTTACCTTCCCAGTATATTTTTACTGGTACCCATTTATACTGCTGGGTGAACAGAGGCACCCTTGTGGTTGTGACCTTGCCTAGGGGTCTTAGCACAGTGAGGGTCTCAGTGGGATTTGAACTCACAACCTCCCAATCATGAGCACAGCACCCTAACCACTACGCCACCAGCCCCATTTTCTAAACTCCCCATTGAATTAAAAAATAAGGCAATTAAGGAAGAATTGGGGGAAAAGTTAAGGAAAATGCCACAAAACAAAATCAATTATGCAAAAAAAACACCCCAAACAAAAACAACAAACAACCCAAAACGCCCCATCAAAACTAGTTACATTTTTATGTGAGGTGCGCATCTGAGTGTGTTGCACACGCAGCTGTGTGTGCGCGTGCGCGTGCACACATTCAGATGCGCACCTCACATGAAAATTTATGTGTATCTGTGTGTATTTATATTTTATTTACATCTTATGCATTATTTTTTAATGTTTAATTGTCATTACAGTAGAAGCATTTATAGTGTTGAATATGTATTTATTGATATTATATACAGATATTTTATACCGAGGATTTAGCTCAGTTAGTAGAGCGTCTGCTTTATCCTCCGCAAGGTCGGAGTTCAAATCCTGCCGCGTCATGCTATAAGAAGCTAAAATTTGGTAGTTGTTGCTTCCTGCTTGGCGTTCAGCATCAAAGGATAGAACAACACAATAACTGGCACCGCACAGTGGTGACAGGTGCCTGGAGCACAAAAAACACCAAAGAGTGCTTGAGCATAATATTCCGTTTGGATAAAGTGCTATACTGTATAAATATAATCTAATACAATACTGCATATATGCATGTATACGTCAGTCAGGGGGGTCGATCCTACTTCGTGGAATTTTGTTTAAAAAAAATTGCTGTATATACATTGTTTATTTTACATTGTTTGTTAGTTATCTTTCTTCGGCTATTTCGTCTCTGGCCTTGTCATAAACATGGCGACAAACTAGATAGATATTTTATCTTTTACTGTGTACTGTATGTTATCTTTGGCGGTTGACACTGTCTCTTCACAGCCAGAAGGTTCTGGGTGTTAACCTCAAGGCCAGCTGTGACCTTTCTGTGCATAGTCTACACATTGATGATCTGTTCAGGGTATACTCTGCCTCTTGTATAAAGTCTGCTTGGATTGGTTCCAGCTTCTCCTGGGACCTTGATTGATAAGCAGCATGATTAAAGAATAGATGAATTTTATCTAATGATGGGATTTATCTTTTGTATTTGATTGTATGTTCTTACTTGTGTTATACTAGCACACTAAAGTATTCTTTCATATTATCAGTTACATAATTACATAATTTACGCAAGTTACATCATTCCTTAATATTAATCAATTGCGAATGTAATCATTCATATTGCACAATTAATAGGGTAGGGTAAGGTAGGCTGCTGGATTACTGAGCCAAAGATCAGTGGTTCAAGTCTCACTGAGAAAGGGTTTTCACTGCTGTCCCCCCAGTGCAATTAACTGGGTTATCAAAGGCACTGTCTATGGGGAGAGGCATGTATAAGAACCTTTGCTGATTTTTGTAAAGTGTATCGTCCATAGCCATCAGCATGTTTATGGCCTGGCAAGCATGCGGCATGTAAAAGAACCATTGCTGACAAAAGTGTTTCTGCCCTGCAATGGCCTGGCGAGCTGTCCAGTATGTACTCTGCCCTCTCCCAGAGTCGGCTGAGCCTCCCCACGATCCTAATTACCAGAGTTGGCTGAAATGGGCTCCAGTTTCCCAGAAACCTAATAAGATTAAGCAGTTCAGAAAATTATACCCCCATTTCACTGGAGCGCAGAATGCAAGGATCATGGCGTTAAGGCGCGGAAACGCACTCTATGGAGGAGCTTCGGCATTTTTACATGGAAAATGTGTCAAAAAACCTATGGAAAATTGCACCTTCGGAACACCCTCTGAACGATCATGAAATGCGCGGAAAGGACACGGAAAGATTGTGACACAATGTTGGAATACATGGGTAAAATTGCTCAGATCACCCTCGGAACCAGTGCGGAGCGTAATGGACGACCTTCGGATAATTCACGGAACGTTCACGGAACGGGCGGAACGTTTGTGGAACGAATGCGGCACTACTCCTTTTTAGAAGGAAGACCCACGAAATGATCGCGGAACGGCAGAATGAAGACCGAGCGTTCACGTTCAACACGGAATGACTGAGGAATATCCGGCGTAACCACGTTTCAACGAGGAAAAATCGGCAAAGATCAAAGGATTTGCTCCTGATTCCGCCAATAAATACACGGAATGACCAAGGAAGCTCATTCTCTCATTCATAATATATGTTAATAATGTATAATATGTTTATAATGTACAATAAATTTTAAATTTAACATATGTTTGTAATTTAACGTATGTTTTCTAAAGTGCAATATGTTTATAATTTACAATAAATTAAAAATTGAACATATGTTAATATGTTTAATATCAATGATGTCAATACATTCCTTTTATTTTCACCTCAATAAATCATTCCAGACTAAAAACCATGCACACAAGTCCAAACCACAGTGATTATAACTTTAAAACTATTACGTGAACAGGAAAACAGAAAAAATAAAGTGAATGAACTGGAATAATTTATAGTGGAAGTGACTTCCTTGAGTGTTTCGAAAGTCTTCTGTGTTATCCGCAACCATTCCGCAAGTGTTCTGCATGTATTCTGCAAACCTTCCATGAGTATTCTGTGGGGATTCTGTGGCCGCTTTTGACCACCCGGGAGAAGGTGGAATGTTCGTAGAATGTTCACGGAAGACTTGCGGAATAAAAGGAACGATCACGGAACGTTTGCAGAAGGACTGCAGAACGTGAGGGAACATGTTCAAAAGCACGTTCGCGGAAGATTTTGGCCTGACGGAAGAGGAGGAATACCTTCGGAATCATACGGAAGTACACGGAAGATGACGGATTGACTGAGGAATGACTGAGGAACGTTGGAGGATGACTGCAGTTTTGCTTCTGTGAGTCTGCTGCTCGCCAGTGAAATGGGGGTATTAATGAATAACTGACATTTTTGTTTTTTGAGGACAATCATGGAGAACTGACACTGTGTCTATCTAAGCGCTCATATGTTCTTGCTTGTGGTATTTTATATGCCAAAGCAGGTTTTATGTCCTTTCCAGCGAATCGGCAACAGAGAATTAACAAGGTCTATCTGCCATTTGAATGAACTATATAATAAATATAATAATTTTCGTGTGGTTTATCTGACACTGCCAAATACTAATAATATTTTCAGATGGGGTTACTACAGTTAATTTTTTTAAAGCTTATTTGAACCCATTCATTCATTTTCTGAACCACTTAATCCTGATTAGGGTCGCGTGCAGGCTGGTTCCCATCTCACCTGACGCTAGGTGATTGCAGGGTACACCCTAGACAGCTCGCCAGGCCATCACAGGGCACATATTAGAACTCATCTAAAAATTAGCACAATGATAAAACTGAACAATGTTGCATTGTGGTCCACAAGTATGAGTTTCATCACGTACAATAATTTTATATTGAATGTGTTTGGCAGATATTCTCATCCAAACAGTGGTGGTACTGTGGTTATGGGCCGAATAGTGGTGGTACCTCAACCTTTGTGTGAATAACCCATTGAGATTAAGGACTGCCGAGATGTCACTACATTTTAAGGTAACCTAGTTACTCACTTTTTAAAGTAAAAAAAAAAAAACAGTGTCAAAAACTGAGACAAGACAATCTATAGAAACATACACAACAGGGGGAAACGTAAACATTTGACATTGAATGACGTCACTCAAGATTTATGAAGTAACTCTTCTAAGCCTGTAAGGCAGATTGTGTTTATTCATTAACTGCATGGGGGGGGGGAGCACTTGGCTGTGACTGGTTAGGATCTGATATGACTAGAGGAATGAATCCTTTATAAAGAGAAAGAGAAGCAGAAGCAGGACAGAACACTGAGGTGAGAACATCTGAAGAACAACCAAGAAACATCACCAGCATCCTTCCAAACATCAGCATGAAGGTCTTCATTTCAGCCGCTCTCCTCTTGATTGCTCTCTGCCTGGTCTCTGAGGCTGTGCAAGTGCACGTGAGTGTTTGAGTTGTTGATTTAATTTTTTTGCCTTGAGTAGCTTGTTTCTTGCTGCTTCCAATTTTTCGAGGGAGGACTTTATGTAATTAAAATAAATCAATGCTATGCTCGTAAAAAAAAGTAACTGAAAGGATTTTGCCCTGATTGCTTCATCCATTAACTGAAAGCCTTTCAGCATTTTTGAATATTTTACTTTAGTGTAGACTTTCTTTTTAAAGTAAATGTAGCTGCTCATATGGTTCTCAATATACATGTGCAGGATGGAGAATATTCTTTCTCAGTTGAATCAGTGAAGATCCTTCAAAACCTGTTGGAAAGCAGTTCGCTCCCCAAGCAGCAGAATCAAGGCCAACTGAAGACCGGCTATGCTGCAGTTTGTGCGAACCCAGCCCTGCCCCAGGAGTTTATAGAACTCTGTCATCAGAGTGGCTGCGCCCTGGTCTTCTCCAGGCTCGGTAAGAAACTGTTTTATCAAACGATTCAGTTATAATTTCATAACAATACAACAAAGACCTGAATGTAAAAACGTTTTTTTTTTTCTTTTCTTCTTTTTCCAGCTGCAGTGCCTATGGATGTGTGTGAAATCTGTTCTTTTGTTGCCTGTACTGGTTGTTAGACATCTTTCTATTTATGGAATGTGGTCTTTATAAGCACCCACGTGGCAACAAATGGTTTCTGGAACTGTTACTCATTTAAAATCACATATGAAATTCCTCTTTGCCTAAAAATTAAAAAAAAGTGAATTTGTTGGTCTTTTTTGTTGTTACAACATTATTTATCAATTTGTTGTAGAATAGTTTTGGTGTCTTTCTCTTTCTTTTTTTTTGTATGTCTTGTGTGTGCATGCTCTTGCATTTATCAGTGTTTATGCATTAAAATACTTTGAATAGCAGCATCTCCTGTGGCTAAAAATACACTTTTTGATATCAAGCAGTCAAAAATGTCTGACTTGTAATAAAAATGAATTTATAAAAGACAATGCCACTAAATTTTATTTTGAAAAAACTAGGAGGATATAATGAAAATTAAAAAAAAAAAACAAAAAACAATAATTCATAAATAGTTTAGTGCATCTGGTGTGATTTGATTCATCTGTGTATTGACCACTGAACAGGAACAGCAAGTCAGAAACACACACAACTGGCTTACACAGCTGCACTGTGTGTATTTATTTATTACCCTCGCTGTACCTCCTGGCAACAAGATACTGCAAATTTCCTGATAAGATTTATATATATATATATATATATATATATATATATATATATATATATATATATATATATAGTCTACATCATGAAATTGAGTGAATGAATTACCTTTGATAGAAACAATGAAATGAATAATGACATATTCACACTCACACTCAGACGTAGGCCCAATTTGGAAACGCCAATTAGCCAAATTTGGCAAATTCCCAACCCAGGGCAGGTAACTGGGTTCTCAGAGGCCGGCCATGTCTCTCACGGCCTATGGCGTGAGGCTCATGTAAAAGAACCATTGCTGACTTTCAACAAGAGTAGGCTAGATAGCTGTCAGCGGGTTTCTGCCCTGTGATGGTCTGGCGAGTTGTCCAGGGTGTACTCAGCCCTCACCTGGAGTTGGCTGGGATGGGTGCCGCCAGCCTCCCTGCGACCCTAAGTAGGATTAAGTGGTTACAGAAAATGAATGAATGAGTATATATATATATTTTATACAGGGATCCCTTGCTACTTCATACTTAAATTCATGTGGCTTCAGTAGGTAAAGTCTGTTGGGTTTTTACACCTGAGCCTTGTGGCTCATCAGGCTGGTGCTTATTGCTGGTTTCCATAGTGTGAAACAACCAGGAGTTCAACTCCCCCTGGATGGGATGCCAGTCCGTCTCAGGTTACCTTCCCAGTATATTTTTACTGGTACCCATTTATACTGCTGGGTGAACAGAGGCACCCTTGTGGTTGTGACCTTGCCTAGGGGTCTTAGCACAGTGAGGGTCTCAGTGGGATTTGAACTCACAACCTCCCAATCATGAGCACAGCACCCTAACCACTACGCCACCGGCCCCATTTTCTAAACTCCCCATTGAATTAAAAAATAAGGCAATTAAGGAAGAATTGGGGGAAAAGTTAAGGAAAATGCCACAAAACAAAATCAATTATGCAAAAAAAACACCCCAAACAAAAACAACAAACAACCCAAAACGCCCCATCAAAACTAGTTACATTTTTATGTGAGGTGCGCATCTGAGTGTGTTGCACACGCAGCTGTGTGTGCGCGTGCGCGTGCACACATTCAGATGCGCACCTCACATGAAAATTTATGTGTATCTGTGTGTATTTATATTTTATTCACATCTTATGCATTATTTTTTAATGTTTAATTGTTATTACAGTAGAAGCATTTATAGTGTTGAATATGTATTTATTGATATTATATACAGATATTTTATACCGAGGATTTAGCTCAGTTAGTAGAGCGTCTGCTTTATCCTCCGCAAGGTCGGAGTTCAAATCCCGCCGCGTCATGCTATAAGAAGCTAAAATTTGGTAGTTGTTGCTTCCTGCTTGGCGTTCAGCATCAAAGGATAGAACAACACAATAACTGGCACTGCACAGTGGTGACAGGTGCCCGGAGCACAAAAAACACCAAAGAGTGCTTGAGCATAATATTCAGTATGGATAAAGTGCTATACTGTATAAATATAATCTAATACAATACTGCATATATGCATGTATACGTCAGTCAGGGGGGTCGATCCTACTTCGTGGAATTTGACAATCGCGGGGGGGATCTTGGTCCCAATTAACCATGGAAAGTGAGGGATCCTTGTATTCCTTTTGTTTAAAAAAATTGCTGTATATACATTGTTTATTTTACATTGTTTGTTAGTTATCTTTCTTCGGCTATTTCGTCTCTGGCCTTGTCATAAACATGGCGACAAACTAGATAGATATTTTATCTTTTACTGTGTACTGTATGTTATCTTTGGCGGTTGACACTGTCTCTTCACAGCCAGAAGGTTCTGGGTGTTAACCTCAAGGCCAGTTGTGACCTTTCTGTGCATAGTCTACACATTTTCCCTGTGCTTGCATGGGTTTTAATTCATGTCCACGTTAATATGCTAATTGTTCATTAGCCCTGTGACAGATTGATGATCTGTTCAGGGTATACTCTGCCTCTTGTATAAAGTCTGCTTGGATTGGTTCCAGCTTCTCCTGGGACCTTGATTGATAAGCAGAACGATTAAAGAATAGATGAATTTTATCTAATGATGGGATTTATCTTTTGTATTTGATTGTATGTTCTTACTTGTGTTATACTAGCACACTAAAGTATTCTTTCATATTATCAGTTACATAATTACATAATTTACGCAAGTTACATCATTCCTTAATATTAATCAATTGCGAATGTAATCATTCATATTGCACAATTAATAGGGTAGGGTAAGGTAGGCTGCTGGATTACTGAGCCAAAGATCAGTGGTTCAAGTCTCACTGAGAAAGGGTTTTCACTGCTGTCCCCCCAGTGCAATTAACTGGGTTATCAAAGGCACTGTCTATGGGGAGAGGCATGTATAAGAACCTTTGCTGATTTTTGTAAAGTGTATCGTCCATAGCCATCAGCATGTTTATGGCCTGGCAAGCATGCGGCATGTAAAAGAACCATTGCTGACAAAAGTGTTTCTGCCCTGCAATGGCCTGGCGAGCTGTCCAGGATGTACTCTGCCCTCTCCCAGAGTCGGCTGAGCCTCCCCACGATCCTAATTACGATGAAGCAGTTAAGAAACTGAATGAATAGATGAATATATCTATTGAGTTTTAAATAAGAAGTATTTACATACTCCATTAATATGTACATTGTAATAGGAAGTTTGACTGTCCGTGCAAATATATGTAGGTAGCATCATAAACTGGTGCCATTACTTTAAAACGAGGGGAATTTATATAGGTCAAAATCATTTACTGTTGTGTTGTAAATGCAAAATGAAATTTTGCAGGTAAAAAAATCCTTGTTCCGTGATTGATCAGTCAGTTTCTTGTTGCTTCTTCTTCTTTTCCTTTCGGTTGTTCCCTTCAGGGGTCGCCACAGCGAATCATCTGCCTCCATTTTTCGATATTTTTCTAAGATGGCGCTCCCTAGAGGGGAGAAACAAGATGGACGAGCTTCAAGTTCAGATTGCAGCGCAGAGGGATCTACAGGACTGCTCCATGCGGTGTTTCTGTGAAGCATGGCTCGAGGAGAGTACACCCGACGAGGCGTCTATACCAGCCAGCTACACGGCCTCCAGAGAGGACTGGAGCGCAGTGGCTAGCAACAAAGCTCGTGGGTGAAGAACAATGGATTCTAGTTAAATAAACCTGGTGTACTGACTGTAGATTATCTCTAAAGCTTGCTCTGTGAATGGAGAACATCTAACTTTGAAGTTGCGGCCACTTTTTTCACCCAGAAAACTGTTAATTTTTTTCCAATAAAACAATCAACATAGTGCAATATAAATACAAATCTAATTATAAGATAACATTATATAATATAATATAATATAATTTAGTGTAATTTCATTTATTGCTGTTATCTACTGATTTATTTATTGTATTATTATTATTATTATTATTATTATTATTATTATCATCATCATTTTATCTTATTTCTTTTATTATTATTATATTGTTTACTGGTTCTGTGTAAGGTTCTTTAAACATAGAATTTTTATGTATTTATTTATAGCAGGTAGTGTGTTGTTGATTTGAGCCTTCTTTTACGTTTGTAACTTGGACTCCTTGAACAACCTAGGTGACGCTGCTCGTCGGCGACGCACGTCATAATAATACAATGTAACCAAAATTTCCTCCGGGATAATAAAGTATTATCTTATCTTATCTTATTTTATCTCACCCTGTCCTCTGCATCTTCTTCTCTTATGCCAATGACCTTCATGTCCTCCTTCACCACATCCATAAATCTTATCTTCGGTTTTCCTCTAGGCCTTCTGCCTGGTAGTTCCAACCTCAGCATCCTACTACCAATATACTCACCATCCCTCCTCTGTACATGTCCAAACCATCTCAATCTAGCCTCTCTGACTTTGTCTCCAAAACCTCTTACATGTGCTGTCCCTCTGATGTACTCATTCCTGATCCTATCCATCCTCGTTACTCCCAAAGAGAACCTCAACATTTTCATCTCTGCTCACTCCAGCTCTGCCTCCTGTCTTTTCCTCAGCGCCACCAATTCTAAACCATACAACATCGCTGGCCTCAACACCGTCTTGTACACTTTTCCTTTCATTCTTTCCGATACCTTCCTATCACACATCACACCGAACACTTTTCTCCATCCATTCCAACCTGCCTGCACACGCTTCTTCACCTCTTTTCCACACTCTCCACTGCTCTGGATTGTTGAGCCTAAGTACTTAAAATCCTCCACCTTCTTTATCTCTGCTCCCTGTAACCTCACTGTTCCTGTTGGATCCTTCTGGTTCACACACATGTATTCTGTCTTACTGAGGCTAACCTTAATTCCTCTCCTTTCCAGGGCATACCTCCACCTCTCTAGATTTTCCTGCACTTGTTCTCTGCTCTCATTACAGATCACAATGTCATCTGCAAACAGGTCAATTTCTTATTGCAGTATATATATATATATATATATATAAAAAACACCTGCAAGGAAATAGAGGTTTTATTTCAATTGGAAGAGTACAAAGGCAGAAGAAAAGAGTCCAAGGGTATTAATGTCTAGTTCCAAAACCAAAGAACAACTTGTGAGATGGCATGAAGATTTTCCCTCAAACAGCTTATGACCTTTGGAATCATAATGATATGTGTAGGCCAAGTGGGGTGGAGAGTCGAAAAGTACAAAGTGCTTTTTATTTTAAAAATTATCCAGTTTGGTTTCATTTGAACACAAAATTTTTCTAATGACCATCTAGTCATGTGATTTTTAACAATCTGCAGACAAGCAGCTATGTTATTATTATTATTATTATTATTATTATTATCTCATCTCATATCATCTCATCTTCTTACGCTTAATCCAGGGTAGGGTCGCGAGGGCAGTAACCTAAGCAAAGAGATCCAGACATCCCTCTCCCCAGCTACTTCCTCCAGCTCTTTCGGGTGACACCGAGGCGTTCCCAGACAAGCCGAGAGACATAGTCGCTCCACTGTGTTCTACGTCGACCCCAAGGTCTCTTCCCGGTTGGACATGTCTGAAACACCACACCAGGGAAGCGTTCGGAAGGCATTCTGACCAGATGCCCGAGTCACCTCAACTGGCTCCTCTCAATGCAGAAGAGCAGCAGTTCTACTCCGAGCTCTTCCTGGATGGTAGGGTGTCTCACCTTATCTCTAAGAAAGAGCCCCACCATCCGGAGAAAGAAGCTCATTTCAGCCGCTTGTATCCGCAATCTTGTTCTTTCAGTCACTACCCAAAGCTCATGACCATAGGTGAGGGTTGGAACATAGATCGACTGGTAAATTGAGAGCTTTACCTTGGCCCAGCTCCTTCTTCACCACGACAGACTGGTACAGGCTCTGTTTAACAGTAGAGACTGCAGCAAAGCTGTGGATCTCCCGCTCCATCCTTCTCTTACTCGTGAACAAGAGCCCAAAATACTACTACTATTATTATTATTATTATTATTATTATTATTATTATTATTATTATTAATTTTTGGGGAACAGTTACTTTTGCCGCTCTTTTGGTTTAAATCTACAAATGTAAACAGAACACCTGTGGACCTGCATTTTAATCAAATTTTCCAGTTGGTCAGTCAAGTGGCAGCTGCACAATGTACAATAACGTTCATTTATTCACTTATTTGCCAAACTGCTTAATCCTGCTATACTTGCAAATGGTGAGGTGGGGAACACCCTGAGCACACATATTCACAGCATTTACACACACGGCAGTCTCAGTAGATTACAATCGTGTTACACAGTTACAATAGTGTGTAAAATTAAGTAGTCTAGTAAGTAGTCAATCACTCAGATTTATATATTTACCACTTGATATATCCGGCTAAACATTAACTGAAATACTTTACCTACAACTGCGTGATTCTTTGCATTGTACCAATTTACTATTAAGTGAATGCTTCTATTATTAGATAGTGGTGGCCTGGTGGTAAAGGCATTGGGTTACTGAGACAAAGGTCGAGGGTTTAATCCCCAGTACTACTACTGTTGGGTCCTTGAGCAAGGCCCTTAACCCTCAATTGCTCAGTTGTATAAAAAAAATGTTGCTTGCAAGTCGCTCTGAATAACAGCGTCTGCCAAATGCTGTGAATATTAACAAAAACTCCATAATAATTTGACATATATATATATATATATATATATATATATATATATATATACTGTATATATATATATATATATATATATATATATATATATATATATATATATATATAAACCTCTGCCAAATCAAACGTGCAAATCAAATGATTCGCTGTGGCGACTCCCGAGTAAAAGGGAAAAAGCCGAAAGGAAGACAGACAGAATATATATGTATACTGTATATGATAGTGCAATGTATTATGTAAGTGGCAAATATGCAAATCAGTCAATCTTGAGCAATCACTATCGGCAAGAAACACAACTGCTATTCTTATGGTTTAAACTTTGCAAAGTGGGCACACAAAGTTCTTAAATTCCTTTTCCTTATTACATCATCACTCACGTTTCCAGCCATGAGTGGTTATAAATTAACCGCACCGTGACTGCTGTGTTGTGGATAATCATGTGAACCTGGAAGTAGTTATTTCCACACTGGTACAAAGCGGGTTGCTGCACCAGATTCACAACACAGGAGTATGGAGGCAGGTATGACAGAGCCCTCCCTACTTAGAAGTGCTACTCCGAATGGTCCTCCATGCCTGTAACTAGGCAGATCTTGAAATGTTGGCTGAAGCACTGGCCCCAAAGATGAGGCTAAGATTGGCAGTGAAGCTGGAACTTAGCTCTGGAAACTAGCTCTGAAGCATTGTTCACGCAGGAAGTGATGAGCAATAAGCAAGTTGCTTTGCCGCGGAAGGTCACGTGATTTGCCTTACAAGACAAGTGAATCTTTTTGCTATCTCATCCACTCTTGTTGCTGTGGTCACCCTCTTGCATGTTTCCTGCTTAAAAATGTTTTCCAGAGAAAGTGTAAGATCCGCTTTCATTATCATCATCTTATATTAATTTAGTTCATTTTATCTCATATGATCATTATTAGTCACTAATTTTCATCCTCATCCATTCATTTTGTGAACCACTTTATTCTAATTAGGGTCACGGGGAGGCTGGCACTAAGCTCAGCCAACTCTGGCCGAGGGCAGAGTACTCCCAGGACAGCTCACCATGCCATCGCAGGGCAAAAAACATGCCGAAAGCTATGCAGCCTACTCTCATATTATTATTATTATTATTATTATTACATTGCAAGTATAAAATGAAAATTTTTGCTCATCATGATCTAGTAATAACTAAATGTGTATGAATGTATGTACTTAAATGTTCATGTAGGTGAAACATTTAAACTTGTGTTTTAAAATGTTTAGGAGGATCTTAGTGTTTGGTGGCTCTTGTCATTCAACAGTCTTTTAAGCACTGATTAGCTATCGTTCTCATTGCATCACGTGAGGATTCTCCTCTGTTGAATGCCATACATGCACTTTTTATGTCACTTATGAGAATTCCTCTGCACATCACTTCTTTAGCGAGCCCAAATTAGCTTTGCATGGCCAGTTGCTGCTCATTGCTGACACACCTTGAGGTTGGTTCGAAGATTATTGCTGAAGCTGAAGCTGAGTCTGCCACTGAAAAAGAAGCTGAAGCTGGCACTGAGATTGGCTCTGTGGTACAGGTTACACCCTCTTCGAGTGCTTCAGCAGGCTTAGGCAGACCGACAGACAGGTTCAGGCATATGCACAGGTTCAGGCACACGGACGCATAGAATAAGTGAAATGAACAGACTGACTCATGGGAATTGCCTGGTTCAAAGGAACTGATTGGCTCAGACTGGCAAGCGTGCAATTGACTAAGATGGTCATTAAAGCATTTTTAATGTCTGGTCAGCCAGTGCACTATGAGGCTGAGGTGATTTGAGGGGCTCGCCAGGAACCCATACAGAAGATGACACTGGAGTAAAATGCCATCTGGAATGTAATCTGTCCCGGGTAGAACATTAAACTGTGACCGCAGTTGATAAGAGAGGTATCACCTTACTCCAGCAAGGACCCTTGACTAAGGATCACGTTCCTACTGGTAGTTTTGGTTCTCCTTACCTGTTGTATGGCCCATCTCCTGTCTGGCCACAAGCCTAGCCAGCATTCAGGATAAGAGAAGGTAACTCTGAATCAAAATAATCCCCTTGCTGCCTTGTAAGGTATGCCTTTTCAGGCAAAGACTAGGAGATGGTTACTCCAAATTCAAACGACTGATTTCAAATTGAGCCTGGCGAGGAATGGACCCCGCCAGGTTTACATGCCCAAGACACACCACATGAAATGAACCAGCAACCAAAGTCCATACCTGTTCGGCCGTCGCTTGGGTCAACGAGGGCCGCACCTTCCGTCAGACACCAGGGCGAAGGTGACAAGTGTGCTACTGGTGTAACCGTAACCTTGACCTCAACTTCACTGAATAGGATCCATGGAAGGGACCACATCAGCATCGAAACTTGGAACATAAGAAAACTTGCGCAGACAGGCAAACTGCAAAAACTCACCCATGAGCTAGAAAGATACACTTGGCATGTCATTGGACTCTGTGAAACCAGGTGAAAGAACATTGGAGAGCATCAAACTAAAGAAGGTCACATTCTCTATTGGTGTTGGACTCCTAGTAAACAAAACCATCAAGGACTCGATACTCGGTTGCCGACCTATATCCAGCAGGCGAATCACCATCCGCCTCCGAGCAACACCCTTTAACATCACATCGTGATACAGGTCTACGCACCAACAACGGACTATGACGACGACCAAATAGATGAATTCTACACCCAACTTCAGGACATCATGGGCTATGTAGATAAAAAGGACATCTTTATCATACAGGGAGACTGGAATGCTAAAGGTGGGAGTAGACGCACCCAAAGTCTCGGAGAACCACTATTGCCTAGCCTGCAATGAGTTAACAAATAGGCCTGCGACTTTTACAGTTTGCCAGCTATAACAACATGGTGCTTGCTAAGACCCTTGGTGAACATAAGGCTTCATGACTCTGGACTTGGCACGCGCCAAACAGAACTCACCACCAGATAGATTACATCATGGTACAAAACCGCTTTGGATCTGGTATCCGCAGATCTGGGATGAGGACCTTGTCAGAAGTGACCACGATCTAGTGCTACTGAACTTCAAAGTCCGACTGACTAAGACCAAAAACCCACAGGCTACATGAATGAAGTTTAATCTGGAAAGGCTGAAGGACCCAACCATTCTTGAGTCCTTTCAAACAGCAATTGGCGGGAAGTTTGCAGCCCTTCTTAAGCTTGATTGAAATGTCGAAGAATTGACCACCAAATTAAACACAGTAATGACAGAAACAGCAAAAAGCCTTCTGGAAAAACACCACCCAAGGAAGTAACCATGGGTGACAGATGAGATTCTTGATATGTCTGGCAGAAGAGTTTAAAAGAAATCGAAATACACAGCAGCTGGGACAATAGAGTACAGAGAGATCAACAAGAAGATAAGAGGGGGAATGAAGAATGCCAAAGAAACCTGGATACAGAGACAGTGCGCAGTCGAGGAAAATCTTAAAAACAACAACAGCATGAAGGCTTACCAAATTATAAAAAAGCTCACATGTTCTAAGGAGCCTAGAGTCAGCACCATCCAAGATAAAAGTGGAAACTGCCTCACCGAAGAGAAGGACATCATCAACAGATGGACGCAATATTGCTCAGAGCTCTAGAACCAGCAGAACAGCGGCAATCCCAACAAGCTTATTCATCAGGAATCAACAAATGACGATGACCACCTGATTCTACAAGAAGAAGTAGAGACAACTATCAGATCACTGAAGAACGACAAAGCGGTCGGAATAGACAACGTCCCAGCTGAACTGATTAAACAGGGAGAGAAAACAATGGTAGACATCCTCACCGCAATCTGCAACAAGATCTGGCAGACTGGAGAATGGTCAAAACCATGGACACCATCCCTCATCATCACCATCCCGAAGAAAGGGAACCTTCAACTCTGCCAGAACTACAGAACTATCAGCCTGATCAGTCATGCAAGCGAAGTAATGCTGAAAGTCATTCTGAACAGATTGAAACCTCGGGCAGAGGAGATTATCGCTGAAGAACAGGCTGGATTCCGCAGCGGAAGGAGCACTACAGAACAAATCTTCAACCTTAGGATATTGTGTGAAAAGTACAGTCAGCACCAACAGGACATATACAGTATCATGTCTTCATCGACTTCAAGAAGACATTTGAGAGAGTGTGGCATGACGCTCTCTGGGACACTATGAAGAAGTACAACATGGGCCAAAAGCTGGCA
This sequence comes from Plotosus lineatus, assembly GCA_024760905.1. Classification (NCBI taxonomy): domain Eukaryota; kingdom Metazoa; phylum Chordata; class Actinopteri; order Siluriformes; family Plotosidae; genus Plotosus; species Plotosus lineatus. The sequence goes on from CM045732.1 coordinate 14,831,357, forward strand.
AACACTATCAAACAACTGTATACTAAGGCCAGTAGTGCAGTGTTAGTACAAAACACAGTAGGAAATTGGTTTCGCACATCAGTTGAGGTCCGCCAGGGATGTATGCTTTCACCAACTCTATTCAACATCTTTCTGGAACGCATTATGACTGATGCCCTGATAGATCATAAGGACACAGTCAGCATTGGAGGTTGGACTATCACTAATCTGAGGTTCGCCGATGATATCGATGGGTTGGCAGGTGATGAAGAGGAAATGGCCGCGCTGATAAACCACCTGGACAGAACATCATCCAGATATGGAATGGAGATCAATACCAAAAAGACCAGGCTGATGACAAATAATCCAACATCAATCAAAACGAAAATAACAGCCAGTGGACAAGAGCTTGAGACATTAACCCAGTTCAAATACTTTGGCGCCATCCTCAGCAAAGAGGGATGGATCTAAAGTGGAGATTACAGCAAGATCAGCACAGATGATAGCAGCAATGGCAAAGCTGAAGCCTATATGGAGAGACTGGAACATCTGTCACCACTCAAAAGTGAGATTTCTTAAGGCGCTAGTTCTGTCCATCTTCTTATACGCTTGTGAATCGTGGACTCTGACAGCAGATCTGCAGAGGAAGATCCAGGTAGAAATGAGGTGCCTCAGAAGACTACTTGGCATCTCATACACAGATCACATATCTAACACCGAAGTGCGCAGGAAGATCTCACAACACGTGAACCATTATGAAGATCTCTTGACCACTGTAAAGAAGAGGAAATTGAGGTGGTATGGTTATGTGACATGCTCTAGCGCACTATCAAAGATGATCCTCCAAGGCACAGTCCAAGGGAAGAGGAAATGAGGCAGACAGAAAACGAAGTTGGCAGACAACATTAAAGAGGGGACAGGGAAGGGCTTTGTAGAGACCCAGGCCCTCGCTAAGACCGACCAAGATGGAGAGCACTGGTGCGCAGTTCAACAATGAGGTGCCCCTACGACCCAGGAGGGTTAAGGGATTCGTAATCGTGATCGTGAATGGAATAAAATGCCATCTGGAGGGAAGCTTACTCCATAAGGGGGCACACTTCCGATATGGCAATGTGTGTGTAAACAAAAAAGTACTGTACGTATGAGAAAACGAGTCCTCAAAAAATAGATTATTGATTGGAAATGCCAAGGTAAATCTTTATTTCATCACAGATCACTGTGTATATAGATAATAAAGGTTCACTTCATGGAAACAGCTTAACATTTTAATTGAAAATCCGGTCGTTTGAACTTTAACATATTGCTTTTTGTTGTTATTCTAAGTCAAGGGCCAAAGCATGTTTTACATCCTTTCCTTCTCACAGTTAACCAAAAGGTCATTCTCATGGGTATGAGCTATGAGTAATGGGCATCTCACGTAAAGATGACATCACTCAAGATTTATGAAATCTCTTTTTACGACACTGTACAGATTGTGTTTATTCATTAACTTCAGGGAAAGATCATATCTGTGACTGGGTGGAAAGTGGTATAACTAGAAGAATGAATCGTTAATATAGAGAAAGACATGCAGAGGCAGAAAATAACACCGAGAGCATCAGTAAACAAGCACGCTAGGAAGCACTTGAAGACCATTATTTCAATCCCTCTACTCTTGATTGTGCACTGTTTAGTCTGTGATGCTGTACAAGTGCAGCAGTGTCACAGTTTTAGATTTATTTTATCTCATTCCACTCGTGCATACTAATTTTGTATATGAAACATTTGTGTAATTATGGGACATTACCATAATGTCAGGAAATAATAATGAGTCTCAAAAACCATGTTATTGCACTTAATGATAAAAGATAGTTTTTACATTTCACAACATTTCATTTAATAAGGATTTTTCTTTCTTTTTTATTTATTTTTATTTTTGATGATGATTTCCTTTCGGCTTTTTCCCTTTATCAGGAGTCGCCACAGCGAATGATTCGCACGTTTGATTTGGCATAGGTTTTTACGTCGGATGCCCTTCCTAACACAACCCTTTAGCAATGGGCAGAAACACTCTGATGGCTTAACACATAAGAAACACATAAGCACTGCAGCATGTGAGTCCAATAAAATTAGAGTTTCAAGGTATCGGACCACACAGAAAGGATTGGATCTCCGCTTCTCGCCACAGTGACATGGTATTGAAAGTAGATGAATAGACTTGCTCTGAGCTCTGAGCAGATAGAAAGTGAAGCTGCATCATCTTCTGCTTGGCCTTTTAAGATGCTGGCGCTGCCGGCAGCGCAAACAACTGTTGTACGCAACTCTCGCACTGCACTGCCAATCATGCTTCACGACAGTTGCGGTCGTAAAGTCAATCAGACATAACTCGCATAGGTCGTAAGTCGACGACTGTCTGTATTTCACAATTATGCTATATAAACAGTTGGCCATTCTTCTTCTTTTCCTTTCGGCTGTTCCCTTCAGGGGTCGCCACAGCGAATCATCTGCCTCCATCTCACCCTATCCTCTGCATCTTCTTCTCTTATACCCACTACCTTCACGTCCACCTTCACCACATCCATAAATCTCTTCTTTGGTCTTCCTCTGGGCCTTCTGCTTTGTAGTTCCAACCTTAGCATCCTACTACCAATATGCTCACCATCCCTCCTCAGTACATGTCCAAACCATCTCAATCTAGCCTCTCTGACTTTGTCTCCAAAACCTGTGAACAAAAACATGTGCTGTCCCTCTGATGTACTCATTCCTGATCCTATCCATCCTCGTTACTCCCAAAGAGAACCTCAACATTTTCATCTCTGCTACCTCCATCTCTGCCTCCTGTCTTTTCCCCAGATCCACTGTTTCTAAACCATACATCGCAGGCCTCAACACCATCTTGTACCATTTTCCTTTCATTCTTGCCAATACCTTCCTATCACACATCACACTGGACACTTTTCTCCAACCATTCCAACCTGCCTGCACCTCTCTTCCACTCTCCATTGCTCTGGACTGTTGAGCCTAAGTACTTAAAATCCTCCACCTTCTTTATCTCTGCTCCCTGTAACTTCACCGTTCCTCTTGGGTCCTTGTTGTTCACACACATGTATTCTGTCTTACTGAGGCTAACCTTCATTCCTCTGAATATCCAAGGCATATGTCCACCTCTCTAGATTCTCCTGCACTTGTTCTCTGCTCTCACTACAGATCACAATGTCATCTGCAAACATCATAGTCTATGGGGAATCTTGTCTAACCTCGTCTGTCAGCCTGTCCATCACCATAGCAAACAAGAAGGGGCGAAGAGCTGGCGAAGTCACCCTATGCTCCTGTCTTTTCTGGAAGAACGTATTAACCACAGCCATTTCCATCCTTGTTGCAAAATTAATCAACATCTGTCCTTCTGTGTTCCTGTCCTGGATACCAAACCTGCCCATCACTTCCTCGTCCCCTCTGTTGCCTGCACCAACATGTCCATTGAAGTCTGCACCAATGACCACTCTTTCACCTCTGGGGGTACTCTGCATCACTTCATCTAACTCACTCCAGAATCTCTCCTTCTCTTCTAGCTCACATCCTGCCTGTGGGGCATAAGCACTAACAACATTGAACATCACACCTTCATTTTCTAACTTGAGACTCATCACTCTGTCTGACACTCTTTTCACTTCGAGAACATTCCTGACAAACTCCTCCTTCAAGATGACTCCTACTCCATTTCTCTTCCCATCCACACCATGATGAAACAGCTTAAACTCTGCTCCTAAGCTTCTAGCCTTGCTACATCTCCACCTGGTCTCCTGAACACACAGTATGTCCACCTTCCTTCTCTGCATCATGTCAGCCAGCTCTCTCCCTTTCCCTGTCATAGTTCCAACATTCAAAGTCCCTACTCTCAGTCCTAGACTAATGCCTTTCCTCTTCTCTCTCTGCCTACGAACACACCTCCTGCCTCTCCTTTTTCGATCAACAGTAGTCCAATTGCCACCAGCTCCCTGTTGGTTCACAGCACTGATTGTGGTCGTTGTTAACTCAGGCCTCGACCGATCTGATATGGAATTCTTATTTTTGACTCCGATGTTATATGTCACATTGGTTTTATGCCGGATGCCCTTCCTGACGCAACCCTCTGCATTTATCCGGGCTTGGGACCGGTGTGAGGGTGAACACTGGCTTGTGGTCCCCCTCACGGCTGCATTATGTAAAAAAATTGTTTACATTCAGCACCTATATTAAAAATTTTAAATATTGCATCATGATGGGATTTTGTAAATTATTAGCTTGTGTGTGAAATTTTATAAAGGAATAAGTCTCTATCAAAAAATTTTGAATTTTTTTTTTAACATTTCCTCCACTGCAAACAGTCCATTTGACTGTCCATCTTAGCAGGTCTTAATTTTCACTCTTCTCCCGTCACTTGATTACATGTTCTCATTCAGGTATCTGGTTAGTTACTGTCTGGCTTTAATCGGCTGTCCTGTCTTTTCTGTATTGGATTCCTTGGCTGAAGTTTTATAGTGTATGTTTAGTAGTGCCCCTCCTTGAATCGCCACCTTATCGTGGTGGAGGGGTTTGAGTGACCTAATGATCCTAGGAGCTATGTTGTCGGGGGCAAATGCCCCTGGTAGGGTCACCCAAGGCAAACAGGTCCGGGGTGAAGGTCCAGACAAAGTGCGATTCAAAACCAACCCCTAAGACACGAGACAACATAGGAATCAGTCTCCCTTGCCCGGACGCGGGTCACCGGGGTTCCATCCTGGAGCCAGGCCCAGGGGAGGGGCTCGCGCGGCGCCTGGTGGTGGGGCTTATGCCCATGGAGCCTGGCCGGGCCCAGCCCGAAAAGGAGACATGGGTCCGCCCTCCCATGGACCCACCACCCGTGGGAGGAGTTTTAGGGGTCGGGTGCAGTGTGAGTTGGGTGGCAGCCAAAGGCATGGGTTCTGTCGGACTGATCCTCGGCTACTTACTCTGACCTTCGGGACATGGAATGTCACCTCTCTGGCGGGAAAGGAGCCTGATTTGGTGCGTGAGGTGGAGAGATACCGACTAGATATAGTCGGGCTCACCTCAACGCATAGCTTGGGCTCTGGAACCATCCATCTCGAAAGAGGCTGGACCTTCTTCTATTCTGGAGTTGATCATGGGGAGAGGCGGCGAGCCGGTGTGGGTATTCTTGTTGCCCCCCGTCTCGGTGCCCAAATGTTGGGGTTCTCCCCGGTTGACGAAAGGGTAGCTTCCCTCCGTCTTCGGGTGGGGGGACGGGTCCTGACTGTTATTTGTGCTTATGCACCAAATGACAGTTCAGAGTACCCACCCTTGTTGGAGTCTTTGGGGGGGGGGTGTTGGAGAACGCTCCCTCGGGAGACTCGCTCGTTGTCTTGGGAGACTTCAACGCCCATGTGGGCAACGATAGTGTGACCTGGAAGGGTGTGATCGGTAGGTACGGCCTCTCCAGTCTGAATCCGAATGGTGTGTCGTTGTTGGACTTCTGTGCTCGTCACAGTTTGTCTATCACGAACACCATGTTCGAACATAAGGGTGTCCATAAGTGCACTTGGCACCAGGACACCCTAGGTCGCAGTTCGATGATTGACTTTGTAGTCGTGTCATCGGACTTGCGACCATATGTTCTGGACACTCGGGTGAAGAGAGGAGCTGAGCTGTCTACCGATCACTACCTGGTGGTGAGTTGGCTTCGGTGGTGTGGGAGGTTGCCTTCCAGACCTGGCAGGCCCAAGCGTGTAATCAGGGTCTGCTGGGAACGCGTTTGGCGGAGCCCCTGTCTGAGAGGCCTTTAACTCCCACCTCCGGCAGAGCTACAACCACGTTCGGAGGAGGCGGGGACATGGAATCCGAATGGGCCATGTTTCGTGCCTCCATTGCTGAGGCGGCAGCCCATAGCTGTGGCCGTAAGGTCGTCGGTGCTTGTCGTGGCGGCAATCCCGAACCCGGTGGTGGACACCTGCGGTGAAGGGGGCCGTCCAGCTGAAGAAGGAGGCCTATCGGGTTTTATTAGCCTGTGGGACTCCTGAGGCAGCAAACGGGTACCGGCAGGCCAAAGCGTGCTGCAGCCGAGGCTGTCGCTGATGCAAAATCTCGGGCGTGGGAGGAGTTCGGTGAGGGCCTGGAGAGTGATTATCGGTTGGCCTCAAAGGTTCTGGGCCACCCTCCGACGCCTCAGGAGGGGGAAGCAGTTCTTCACAAACACTGTTTACGGTGGAGGTGGGGAGCTGCTTACCTTGACTGGGGATGTTGTTGAGAGGTGGAGGGAATACTTTGAGGACCTTCTCAATCCCACCAACACGCCCTCCGTGGAAGAGGAAGACCCTGGGGTTCGGGTGAGGGTCCGCCCATCACTGGAGTGGAGGTCACTGAGGTTGTCAAAAAGCTCCTCGGTGGTCGAGCTCCGGGGTTGGGCGAGATCCGCCCGGAATATCTCAGGGCTCTGGATGTTGTAGGACTGTCTTGGTTGACACGTCTCTGCAACATCGCGTGGTCATCGGGGCTGTACCTCTGGATTGGCAAACTGGGGTGGTGGTCCCAATTTTTAAGAAGGGGACCGGAGGGTGTGTTCCAATTATCGGGAATTACACTCCTCAGCCTACCTGGGAAAGTCTATGCAGGGGTACTAGAGAGGAGGATCCGACCGATAGTCGAACCTCGGATTCAGGAGGAACAATGTGGTTTTCGTCCTGGCCGCAGCACTCTTTACCAACTCTATACGCTCCACAGGATTCTGGAGGGGGCATGGGAGTTTGCCCAATCTGTCCACATGTGCTTTGTGGATTTGGAGAAGGCTTTCGACCGTGTCCCTCGAAAGATCTTGTGGGGCGTGCTCCGAGAATCTGGCGTTCGGATCCGTTGCTACGAGCTATTCGGTCGCTGTATCACCGAGCCAGAGTTTGGTCCGTATTGGTAACAGCAGGTCGGATTCGTTTCCAGTGGGAGTTGGAGTCCGCCAAGGCTGTCCTTTGTCACCGATTCTGTTCATAATTTTTATGGACAGAATTTCTAGGCGCAGTCGAGGCGATGAGGGGTTCTGGTATGGTGGCCATCGGATATCGTCTCTGCTTTTTGCGGATGATGTTGTCCTTTTGGCTTCATCAAGTCGGGCCCTCCAGCTCTCATTGGAGCGATTCGCGGCTGAGTGCGAAGCAGCCGGGATGAAGATCAGTACCTCCAAGTCCGAGGCCATGGTTCTCAGTCGGACAATGGTGGAATGCACCCTCCGGGTCGGGAATGAAGTCCTGCCCCAAGTGGAGGAGTTTAAGTATCTTGGGGTCTTGTTTACGAGTGAGGGAAGGATGGAGCGAGAGATCGACAGACGGATCGCTGCAGCCTCCGCTGTTAAGCGGTGCCTGTACCGGTCCGTTGTGGTGAAAAAGGAGCTGAGCCGCAAGGCGAAGCTCTCAATTTACCAGTCGATCTACGTTCCAACCCTCACCTATGGTCACGAGCTTTGGGTAATGACCGAAAGAACAAGATCACGGATACAAGCGGCTGAAATGAGCTTCCTTCGCCGGGTGGCGGGTTCTCCCTTAGAGATAGGGTGAGAAGCTCCGCCATCCGGGAGAGCTTCGGAGTAGATCCGCTGCTCCTCCGCATTGAGAGGGGCCAGTTGAGGTGGCTCGGGCATCTGGTCAGAATGCCCCCCGGACGCCTCCCTGGTGTGGTGTTTCGGGCATGTCCAACCGGGAAGAGACCCCGGGGTCGACCTAGAACACGCTGGAGGGACTATGTCTCTCGGCTTGTCTGGGACCGCCTCGGTGTCCCCCCGGGAGAGTTGGAGGAAGTAGCTCGGGAGAGGGATGTCTGGACCTCTTTGCTAAGGTTGCTGCCCCCGCGACCCGACCCTGGACTAAGCGGAAGAAGATGATGATGATGATGATGATGATGTTTAGTAGTGGGATACTTGAGAAGATCCGATGAATCTTAATTCAAGGATTTTTTTTTGTCCAGAGTTTTCCTTCTAATAGCTAGATGGCCATTGACTCACAAAGAAGCTGTTATGCCTTTTCACAGGTTTTGTGTTTAGAACTTTGGTTACTTATTTAAGCCAGATCCTCAATTATCCAATTAGCTTTATGCTAATCTGACTCACTATGTCTCCATCGAGTCTTGTTTTAGTGTTCCTCAAGCTTTTGACTGGGCTTTCTATTTCATCCCATCACCTCTTCAGACCATTCCAAAATTCTGTAAAATAGTTTTAACCAGTTTGGACAAAATACTTTTTTTATTTGTCCTAAGCCTCAGTGAGTTTTTTTATTTTCCTCTCTTACTTTGTTTATCTCTGTGGGCAGTGGTGGCCTGGTGGTAAAAGGTGCAGGATCACTGGTCCTAATAGTTGGGGGTTCGAGTCCCACTCTCCACAAGGTTGTCACTGTCCCCCCCAAGTGCAGCTAACTGAGTTATCAAAGGCCGGCCATGTCTCTCATTGTCTATGGTGAGAGGTTCATGTAAAAGAACCATTGCTGACTTTGGTAAAGAGTAGCTGCTTAGCTGTCAGCATGTTTCTGTCCCTTGATAAAGGGTTGTGTCAGGAAGGGCATCTGACATAAAAACCTATGCCAAATCAAAGATGCAAATCAGATGATTCACTGTGGCGACCCCTGAAAAAAAAAAAGGGAAAAAGGCAAAAAGAAAAGAAGAAGACTTTGTTTATCTCTGTGGCCTGGTGAACAAACCCTGTTTCACCATTTACCTGAGTATGATGACATCAGATAAAACACTTTAGGACTCGTTAAATAAACTTCAAACAGATAATTTCAAAATATTAAATGGCATGCTGTTACATTATTTTAATTTGTATGAGTATAATTTGGTATTTCTTGCTGATCAGAGGACACTGATGCTGTGGGTGATGTTTATGTTTAAAGCCTCACATGTCTTGGTATTTTAATGGATTAATTCATGTTTCTCATCAGATTTATCATCAGTGACCTTTGTTAATTCTACCTATGAAATATATAAAATATTGTGATATTATCTGACACATGTTTAATTGTTTTATAATTGCGTCTGCACGTACACTCCAGAACCAAACTAGGTTTGTAGAGACAATAATTTACCTACTCTTGAAAGTTGAAGAAAATGCGAGCACAGATTCAAAAAAATGAAGAAGGAATGATGAGGATGACCTGTTCACCTGTCAAATCTGATGACGTAACTCAGGATTTACAAAGACTCGTTTATGACACTGTAAATCAGATTGTGTTTATTCATTAACTGTGGGGAAGGGGGGGGGGTGGAGGAATGCCTGTGACTGGTTGGGATGTAATATGACTAGAGGAATGAATCCTTTATAAAGAGAAAGAGAAGCAGATGTAGGACAAAACATTGAGGTGAGAACATCTAAAGAACAACCAGGAAACATCAACAACATCCTCCAACACATCAGCATGAAGGTCATCATCTCAACAGCTCTTCTCTTGATTGCACTCTGTCTGGTCTCTGAGGCTGTTCAGGTGCAGGTGAGTGTTATAACCTCGGATTTCTTTAATCCTTTGCAATTTTGTCCTTTTATCTATTTTAGCTCTCTGCTCTTCTGAGGCAGGATTTTATCTAATTATGTAAGTCATTGACCAGAAATCATGAGTCTCAAATATAACCAAATGGACCTCATTTCTGTATCTATTAGCTAAAAGGCTTTCAGTCATGCTGCACTCAAGAAGGGATTTTTAAATCTCAATGTCTTTTCATTTAATGCGAACATTTTTGTTATTCTAGTTTATGAATTTAATATAACTGGCTCACATAATAGTTAACCATGACGGGATTTCATCTGAGAATTCACGCTTATATCCTCAATGTCATCAATACTCATTTATTTCCAGGATGGAGAATATTCCTTCTCAGTTGAATCGGTGAAGATCCTTCAGCACCTGCTGGACAGCGGTTCTGTCCCTAAGCAGCAGAATCCTCGCCTACTGAAGACCAGCCATGCTGCAATTTGTGCTAACCCAGCCATGCCCCAGGAGTTTATAGAGGTCTGTCATCAGAGTGGCTCTGCCCTGGTCTTTTCTAGGCTCGGTAAGAATCTGTTTACTATTACTATCAGATTATATCATCTCATCAATTTCATCCAAAAACCCGAAGACATAGATGACTAACTATTTGTTCTTCTTTGTCTTGTAGCTGCAGTGCCTATGGATGTGTGTGAAATCTGTGCTTTTGTTGCTTGTACTGGTTGCTAGACCGTTTTTCTGCATGCATTTTTTTCCTGCACCCAAGCTGCAGATCTGTTACCTGTTTAAAAGCATGTTTGTAATCATTCTTATTCTGACTTTTTTTCTTTTTTTTTTCTTTTATTTTTAGGAAACTGATATTTTTTGTGTTTATTTATTAGAATTAAAATTACATATATAAGTAATTTATAAGAATTTCTGCTTTCATACAATGTAGATTCATATCCTTTTGCCAAAATTTTCTATGTAGTTGGTGTTCGTACATTTTAATGTTTATCAGTGCCTAAAATACTTGCAGTAAAATACTTTCAAATGTATTATGTGTTCTCGCAGTTCTTGTTTGTGTGTGTGTGTGTGTGTGTGTGTGTGTGTGTGTGTGTGTGTGTGTGTGTGTGTGTGTGTGTGTGTGTGAATGGGTGGGTGTGTGTGTGAGTGTGGGTGGGTGGGTGTGTAGGTGTGTGTGTGTGTGTGTGTGTGGGTGGGTGTGTGTGTGTGTGTGTGTGTGTGTGTGTGTGGATGGGTGTGTGTGTGTGTGAGTGTGGGTGGGTGGGTGTGTAGGTGTGTGTGTGTGTGTGTGTGTGTGTGTGTGTGTGTGTGTGTGGGTGTGTGTGTGTGTGTGTGTGTGTGTGTGTGTGTGTGTGTGTGTGTGTGGATGGGTGGGTGTGTGTGTGAGTGTGGGTGGGTGGGTGTGTAGGTGTGTGTGTGTGTGTGTGTGTGTGTGTGTGTGTGTGTGTGTGTGTGTGTGTGTGTGTGTGTGTGTGTGTGTGGGTGGGTGGGGTGGAGTTCGGGTGGGGTTATAATACAGTTGCCAGTGAAATGCCAGAGTGACTTTTCTAATTCGTTTGAAAAAAAATATTCACAACCAATATTACCTATCATAACAATTGAAATTATCAAAAAGGCAATTTACATTTATGGCTTTTGGCAGACACCTTTATCCAGAGCAACTCCCACAAAGTGCTTTGAAGCCACTATCAGTGAATACATTCTGATACTGGGACACTCGGATGTTGGCAAAGAATACAAAGAAGTAAAATTGTGTCAGAATTGTAATTAGTTAATAATTAATTTTATTTATTTGTTAATTGTTTGTTTGGGTGTGTGTGTGTGTGTGTGTGTGTGGGGGGGGGGGGGGGGTTGTAATTTGCAAGGTTGCCAAATAGTCCTAAACACAGAATGTTGAATGGCCTACTTAGTTCTTTACAACCCTTGGATGTTTTTATTTGGCTTTAGTTTTGTTTTGATTTCATTTTTAATATCACTTTGCTCCAAATAACCTCAATAACGAGCAAGGAGTCTTAAAAAGCTTAAAAGGCTACAGAAATCAACTGTATTTGCGTAAATGTACCTTGCAGTATCTTTTTAATGTCACTTATTTTAACAATAATCTATTTTATAAACATACTCTTTCCTTTGCTTCTTAACTTGCTACACCCAAAATTAAATCATGTGATCGCTTTACGTCATTGATGGACGATAGAAATGGATATTTATTCAAAGCTATATTTCATATTTCAGCATTTTTATGGGTTGCTCAAGATCTAGTATAGATTATCCTCCATCTCTCACATGTTGAAGGCAGCAGTACACTTCATACTGTTCCCTTCAGGGGTCGCCACAGCGAATCATCTGCCTCCACCTCTCCCTATCCTCTGCATCTTCTTCTCTTACACCAACTACCTTCATGTCCTCCTTCACCACATCCATAAATCTTCTCTTTGGTCTTCCTCTAGGCCTTCTGCCTGGTAGTTCCAACCTCAGCATCCTACGACCAATATACTCACTATCCCTCCTCTGTACATGTCCAAACCATCTCAATCTAGCCTCTCTGACTTTGTCTCCAAAACATCTTACATGTGCTGTTCGTTTGATGTGCTCGTTCCTGATTCTATCCATCCTCGTTACTCCCAAAGAGAACCTCAACATTTTCATCTCTGTGCTTCATACTTTTCAGTTTACCTTATTTAAAAAGCACAGCTTCCTTTTGACTTCAAATGATCATTTGTGCTCCAAGTGTATTTTTTTATTAGTTGGAAACGTGTTTTGAAATGCAAAAGAAATTTGTTATAATAAACAATAAATAACATTTTAAAGCAAAACTTTTATTTAGTAGTCGACTACCAGTCAGTAGGTTGGAATAAAACATCTAATATAAAACCTATAATGACATTTGCAGTACATTGACTAAAATAATTTCATAGAAACAAAGCCTCACATCACTGGACATCAACCTTAATATTATTCCTCATGCCTGATTCATCAGTCTCATGTCTGAATCTATTTCAGAAATTGGTGAATTTTCTCTGTCTGCTTCAACAGCGCTACTTGGTGAGTCATCCACAAATATGTTCAGGTACAATTAGGGCAAATCATGCATATGTAGAATTTGCTGTGCACAAGTGTCTTTTATTGATGATGCAGTGTTGGTTTTGCCTTTTTAGCCTTTTTCATGAGTGTTTTGATCAAGATATTGTTTCACTTCTGAAATTTCTTAAATTTAGATTCATGAAAAACATGAAAATGTTAATAAGCATAGAATAAATTTACACTGGAAATCAGAAAATGCTTTTCTCACATTTTTAGTGTGGGAACCTTCAGCTGAATGTGCAAATCTAAATAAGTAGCCGGACCGTAAACCATTTAGCAGTGGTTTTGGCACTGTGAGCAGGTGCCAGGTCGTGCTGAAAAATGAAACCTTCATCTCCATAAAGCTTTTCAGCAGATGGAAGCATGAAGTGCTCCAAAATCTCCTGATAGCTAGCTGCATTGTCCCCTGCCCTTGATAAAACACAGTGGACCAACACCAGCAGCTGACATGGCACCCCAGACCATCACTGACTGTGGGTACTTGACACTGGACTTCAGGCATTTTGGCATTTCCTTCTCCCCAGTCTTCCTCCAGACTCTGGCACCTTGATTTCCAAATGACATGCAACATTTGCTTTCATCTGAAAAAAAGTACTTTGGACCACTGAGCAACTGTCCAATGCTGATTCTCTGTTGCCCAGGTCAGGCGCTTCTGCCGCTGTTTCTGGTTCAAAAGTGGCTTGACCTGGGGAATGCGGCACCTGTAGCCCAGTCCACTGCTTCCACAGGTCCCCCAAGGTCTGGAATCGGCCCTTCTCCACAATCTTCCTCAGGGTCCGGTCACTTCTTCTGGTTGTGCAACGTTTTCTGCCAAACCTTTTCCTTCCCACAGACGTCCCACTGAGGTGCCTTGGTAGAGCACTCTGGGAACAGCCTATTCACTCAGACATTTCTTTCTGTGTCTTACCCTCTTGCTTGAGGGTGTCAATGATGGCCTTCTGGACAGCAGTCAGGTCGGCAGTCTTACCCATGATTGTGGTTTTGAGTAATGAACCAGGCTGGGAGTTTTTAAAAGCCTCAGGAAGCTTTTGCAGGTGTTTAGAGTTAATTGATTGATTGAGATGATTAGGTTAATAGCTCGTTTAGACTACCTGAACATGATATGCTAATTTTTAGAGATAGGAATTTTGGGTTTTCATGAGCTGTATGCCAAAATCATCAGTATTAAAACAATAAAAGACCTGAAATATTTCAGTTGGTGTGCAATGAATCTAAAATATATGAAAGTTTAATTTTTATCAGTACATTACAGAAAATAATGAACTTTATCACAATATGCTAATTTTTTGAGAAGGACTAGTATGTGTGTGTGTGTGTGTGTGTGTGTGTGTGTGTAATATATATATATATATATATATATATATATATATATATATATATATATATATAAATACACACACATATACACACATGCACAGGGATACCTGACTGTACGCGGTTAATTGGGACCGGGATCCCCACACCACCAGTGAAATCCATGAAGTAGGATTCCCCGACTGACGTATACGTACATGTTTATGTGTATATAATATCAATAAATGCCTATTCAATGCTATAAATGCTTATAATAACAATTAAACATGAAAAAATAATTTATAAGCTGTAGATAAGATATAAATACAGATTGCATGAGAAGAAGATGACACATACGAGGGCACGCATGCGTGCAGATGCGCGTGCACACACAGATGCAACAGTTTAACTCATTTTGATGGAAGGTTTTGGGTTGTTTTTTGTTGGTATAGTGTTTTGGTTTTTTTGCATAATTGGCCTTGTTTTTGTGGCATTTTCCTTAACTTTTCCCCCTATTTCTCCTTATTTTCCTTATTTTTTTTAATTCGGTGAATATTTATTTATTTATTTATTTTTAAAAAATGCAATGCACTGAAGCCGCATGAATTGATGCGCGAAGTAACAAGGGATCCAAGTGTGTTTATAAATATATATATATATATATATATATATAAAGAATTATTCAAAACTTTTTCAAGCACTTTATCATGACATTTGAAACCATATTAATGCACACATTTTTTTATAATCTAATACTGTCATTCACTATTGATCATCTGGGGATAGCTATGGACTGTCACTTCAATCATGGTGGCATGAAACATGGCCCATTTGGATTCCATGTCCTGCACCTCCTTCAGGGTCTGCCGGAGTTAGGAGTTAAAAGCCCCTCTGACAGGAGACTCCACCAAATGTTCCTAGGAGGCCCTAACTACATGCTTGGGCATGTCAGGTCTGGAAGGGCGGCCTTCCCCGCCATCAGATCCAGCTCACCACCAGGTCAATCATACAACTGCAGCTTAGGGTGTCCTGGTGCCAAGAGAAACCATGACGAGCACAGAAGTCCAACAATGAAGCACTAGGGTTCAGATTGGAGAGGCCATACCAAGGCACACTGTCATTGCCCAAATGGGTATTGAATCGTCCAGGACAACAAGGACGTCCCCAGGGGAAGTATTCTCAAACACACCCTAAAGACTCCAAAAAGGCTGGGTACTCTGAACTGTTATTTGGTGCACAAACAACAGTTACAACCCATCCTTCCACCCTTTTGTCAACTGCAGAGAACCCTAACATGTGGACCATGTGACAGGGGCAAGGATCCCCACATCGGCTTGCCACCTTTAATTCTAATTAGTGTCACAGCGAGACTGGTGCCCACATCAGCTGACTCTGACACATCAGCTGACTCTGAGTGAGGGCAGAGTACACCCTGCACAGCTTGCCAGGACAAAAACACACTGACGGCTATGCAACCTACTCTTGACGAAAATCAGCAATGGTTCTTTTACATGCCTCTCACCAGAGACAGTGAGAGAAGTGGCCCAACCATAACTTATACTTCTCAACAACTTCATTCCTGACTTATTTAGATAGTTCCTTGATCTTCATGATGTGATGCCTCTGCTTAGTGGTGTTGCAGCCTCTGGGGCTTTTTCAAAAAGGTGTGTTTATACTGTACTGACAGATCATGTGGCACTTAGACCGTACACAGGTTGACTTCTGACACTTCTGACGGTAATTTGTTCATAGTAACGGGGTGAATACATATGCAAATGCCAATTTTCAGATTTTAATTTTTTTAAGTTTTTTTGTTTTTCTCATGTCACTTCTCCAGCGTAGACTACAGTATTTTGTACAGATCCATCACATGAGATTAAAAAAATTAATTACATTTTGTAATGTCACAAAATAGGTACAAAGCCAAGGGGATGAATACTTCTCCAAGGCACTGTTGTCACCCATTTAAATAGATGTTGAGTGATTATTCAGCCCTCGATCACCTTAAATTTAGTGGTGTGACCCTCAGAGAAAATAAGTTTCACATCCCTGATTTATTGTTTGTCTTGAGTCTGTGTGGAGGTTTGTGCTTTTCTTTTCTTATTTTGTTTATCTCTGTACCTTTGTAATTAAGACCACCGTTGCCTCTTGTACCTGTATCGTCACTTACCTGAGAACCATCACACCAATAAATCACTTCAGGACTTGAACAAACTTTAATCATCAGCTAATCCTTCGGCAATACGTAAAGTGTGTTTGACAACTGGATTTCATACTATGCATCAACATGCCAATCTTGGTATTTGTGGACGATGTTTATGTTTGAACCTCATGTTGTGTCACATGTTTTCATCTGGTATTTTAATGGGCCAAGCCATGTTTTACATCCTTCCCTGCATTATCTGACACATGTATAATTATTTATGTGTGTTTTAAAATTTACACTCCCAAATCAAACCAGGGTTCTCAAAGATTGATTAATTTTCCTGTATTTGAAAGCTGGAGCAAATCCAGGCACAAATCCATAAATCTGAGGCGTTAAATCTGTAAACGTGTTATAATAGATGACATCATGCATTAGATAGTGTTTATTCATTAACTGCACAGGAAATGCAGAAGTTGGCTGTGACTGGTTGGGATGTAGTATGACTAGAGGAACGAACCCTTTATAATGAGAAAGAGCAGCACAAGCAGAACAAAGCACTGAGGTGAGAACATCTAAAGAACGACCAGGAAACATCAACAACATCCTCCAGAACATCAGCATGAAGGTCATCATTTCAACCGCTCTTCTCTTGATTGCTCTTTGTGTGGTTTCTGAGGCTGTACAAGTGCAGGTGAGTGGAATAACCTCGCATTTCTTTAATCCTTTGCGATTTTGTCATTTTATCTATTTTAGCTCCTGTTTTCGTGAACCAGGATATTATCTAATTATGTGAGTCATTGCCAAGAAATCATGAGCCTCAAATATAACCAAATGGATTTTCCCCCTTATTTCTGTATCTATTAACTGAAAGGCGTTCAGTCATGTTGCACTCAAGAAGGGATTTTTAAATTTCAACATCTTTTCATTTCATGGAAACATTTTTGTTATGCTATTTTATGAATTTTATTTAATTGGCCCAAGTAAATGTTGTCATTGATAGTTAATCATGACAGGGTTTCACCTTAGAAATCACTCTTACTATCTATGGTCCTTAATATTAATTTGCAGGATGGAGAATATTTCTTCTCAATTGAATCAGTGAGGATCCTTCAGCACCTGTTGGAAAGCAGTTCTGCTGCAAAGCAACAAAATTCGCGCATGTTCAAGACCAGTTATGGTGGGATTTGTGGCAACCCAGCTCTGCCCCAGGAGTTTATAGAGCTCTGTCGACAGAGTGGCTCTTCGATGGTCTTCTCCAGGCTATGTAAGAATGTGTTGTATCAAATGACGCCGTTATATAATTCTGTACACTTTCAGCAAAGACTTGAAAGTATAAACAACTAAATATTTTTTTTTCTTGTTTCTATTGCAGCTGCCGTGCCAATGGATGTGTGTGAAATCTGTGCTTTTGCTGCCTGTACTGGTTGCTAGACATCTTTACTGTTTATGAAGGGATGTCTTTTAACGTGCATGGAAAGCACACTTAAAAAAAAGCATATTTGTATGGCATCTTCGCCTGAACATTTGAAGAAAAAAAAGTAATAAAAATTTACCTTATGTTTATTCAAGGATTTGATGTCGCCTCACTCTTCTATGTATTCTATGGTTGCATATTTGTATGTTTATCAATGCCTTGTATAAGTGGAGTAACATGCTTTCAGAAATATTCTGTATCCGGTTTTGTCATATCAGTTTTTGTAAAAGAAATATATATATATATATATATATATATATATATATATATATATATATATATATATATATATATATATATATATATATATAGTTACTCTCAATTAATAGCAAACAAAATTTACACATTTTATTGATTACACCATTTATGTGACTGATCAATTAATCTGAAATTATTTCTTCACAATCCATGTTTCCCATGTATTTAAATAAATATTATTTGTACCGCAGAACACCATCCTATTGAATTTTATTGGAAAAATGAAATAAGTGATACATAAATGATTTTGATTTCATTGAAACAAGTTCACAGGCCTGTTTAATAGCATCACCTTTGCAGCTATTCAGTGATGTATTCAGCAACTCATATCGCAGTAGTCATATCAAACATCAAAATTAAAATATTCCTGTATAAAATGTTTAGTTATGTACTGTATTTCCATTTTTTTAATATAAGGTATTAGTAGTGTGTTTAGTAAGCGTCTACCTAGAATAATCTGTGCCATTTTTGATTCTCAGACCAACAACTACACCACATGATCTATGTTCTGGATGTTTTAAATTTATATTTTTTTTACAGAATATAATAATCCCCAATTCAAAAAAAAAAAAATTTGAAAATGTGAACTAAAATGTAAGTTGAAACAGAATGCCTTGGCGGAATAATAATAACAATAATAATAATGAGAGATTTCCTGTCGGCTCTTTCCCTTTTCCAGGGGGCGCCACAGCGAATGACTCGCATGTTTGATTTGGTGTAGGTTTTTACATCGGATGCCCTTCCTGACACAACCCTTTAGCAAGGGACAAAAACACGCTGATGGCTATGCAGCTACTCTTTACGAAAGTCAGCAATGGTTCTTTTACATGACCCTCTCATCATAGACAGTGAGAGACATGGTCTGCCTTTGATAACCAAGTTAGCTGCACTAGGGGGGACAGTGACAACCTTGTGGAGAGTGGGACTCGAACCCCCAACCTTAGGATCAGCGATCCAGCGCCCTATACCATTAGACCACAACTGCCCCTTGGAATAATAATAATAATAACAATAATAATAATGATAATAATAATAATAAAATTAGATGAGGTTTACTGCAAAGTCGAATTTGAATGTTGCAGAAAAATTCTAAATTTTAAAGAAACTTAATTTGATACCAAACAACTTGAGTCACCTTTTTTACAGTTAGGTTTCAACCTTTACTAATTTAGTGATGTATGTGAAATTGCATGCTGGGATAATTATAGCTATAACTCTCATATAAAGTAGACTGGAACAAAGTTTTGATATCAGTTGCAATATTTAGATTGGTTTTGACGAGAAAGATTCTTCTTCAACAAATATTTTGTCAGATGAATGTTTTCAAACCATTATACAAATCTGAAAATATTATAAATTTAATAAAGAATCAAACTTTGTCCATTAAAAATGTATAAAAAAAATTCTCAACCAATTGGTTTCTATTTGATAATACACCAAACCACCTAATCTACATCATAAATGTACAATGAGGAGGTAACTTTATTTCTGAATTAATATAATTAAATAATGTTTGTATGTGGGAAAAGAGAAAGTTTCTGTTTCCCTCAATAAATCCTTCTCCAGTTCATCTTTTATGGGCACAATGCCACCTTGAATAACAAATACTCCAGTTTATTGTTTATGCGCATAACCAATCAGCACTTGTCATAAGTTTGTAACACGTGTCAAAGTGTAATTGGATTTTTTTTTTTTTTAAAAATCAGAGACAGTGCATGGTAAGAATTGAGCAGCTTTGTTAGTTTAAAGTGAAGGTGTCTATATCCAAAGAAACTTGCAAGTAAAGCTTTAATTTTTTTAAAATGTTTATGAACCAACGAGGTAGAAGTGTCCATAATCAGGCCGACAGGCACAGGTGAGAAGAAAAGACAAGCAGAACTGAATGTTTTGCTCCCTGCAGCAACCGTCTGACTGTGCTATGACAGAAATTGTGTTCTTTAATCAAATATTGCATGAATGCATCGATATTCGATACAAATATAGAACATACCTTGTGTGAACTAACAAACAAAAGTTCATACTTAACTAAATGAATTATTCAACTCTAAATACAATTTTCAATCAATGCGTACATAAATCGAATTGTACAGTTTTCACTATAACTACTCATTCCATACACATCGCCAACAACCTCTATGAAGCTCCCTGCCATATAATATTTCAAAGCAACAAAGCTGGATTTCAGAGCTGAGGGTCGTCCTGGAAAGGCTTGGATTTTCACAAGATCTAGAAGTTATAGAATTTGTTGCCGTAAGACGCAAAAATTCTTAACAAGTACTTTAAACATGGTGTCCAGCAGTTTGATGAAATAGCCATTATCCTAAAATTTTTGTCTCTGGATACGAAACAAGTTCACGTTACGAAAGCGCCATCTTAAAAATTCAAACGCGCCATTCAAACATTCAAACAATGTGCGAGTTGCTTTCCCATTGGTTGTCTCATTACACCCCGCCCCGCTGGCCTCCCATTGGCTAGGAGGGAGCTGAATCTCTATAATACAGTAAGTCTGTTGGGCTTTTTACACCCAAGCCTAGTGGCTCATCAGGCCGGTGCTTATCCCCGGTTTCCGTAGCGTGAAGCGACCAGGAGTTCAACTCCTCCTGGATGGGACGCTAGTCCATCACAGGTTACCTTCCCAGTATATTTGTACTGGTACCCATTTATACTGCTGGGTGAACAGAGGCACACTTGTGGTTAAGACTTTTCCCAGGGGTCTTAGCACAGTGGGGGTCTAACTGGGATTCGAACCCACAACCTCCCGATCATGAGCCCAGCACCCTAACCACTACACCACTTTGTACTGTACTGTACCCATAATGCTTTTTGTGTGCCTTCGACCCATTGTTCGACACATACGCGTGAAGGAGAGTTGTACGTTTGGTTCGTGAGTTTCGTGAGTTTGTTGAGTGTGCTTATTGCAGCGTTATTTTTCGTTATTAATCATGAGCCCCAAGAAAGTGATTCCTGGAGAGACTGAAAAGAAGAAGTGGGCTCTGTTATCAATAAAAGTGAAACAGGAGATGATAAAAAAATATGAAAGTGGGTTTCGGTTGAGTGAAATCGCAAAGGAGTATGGCCGAAA
Source organism: Plotosus lineatus (assembly GCA_024760905.1). NCBI lineage: Eukaryota > Metazoa > Chordata > Actinopteri > Siluriformes > Plotosidae > Plotosus > Plotosus lineatus. Next base: position 14,852,119 of record CM045732.1, read on the forward strand.
CCCCTCTACAATCGGGACGATATTGAAGCAGAAGGCGGCATTAAAAGCGACGATACAGTGACAGAAGCGATTATTTCGGAAAAAAGCAACCGTCATATTTAAGGACCTCGTGAATGAGGGTGGGGTGGGGGCAAGGGTTCTTCAGACCAGCAACCCCCGGACTTTAAAGCATCGCATGGGTGGTTCGAGAGATTTTAAGAAAGGTAAATAATTTTCTTTTACTTTTAACACTATTTCATACAAAATTAGTGTACTTTTATAATTTTTAAAGGGTTTATATGTAGTATTGGGAGCCTTTGAACGAATCACGCATTTTACATGTAAATTGCAGTTCAAATTACGAAAAATGCAGGTTACGAAAAAGGCGCTGGAACGGATTAATTTCATAAAGTGAGGTACCACTGTATAGGTAATTAAATGGCTCCTTGGTTTGTAATGTGTTTGAACACAGATAAACAAGTTAAATCGTTGCAGTAATCTGTCTTTATTTATCATCATAAAATTTGGTTATGTCTCCCCATTTAACTCATAATTGTTTGGCAGTTGATGTTCAACCAAATGCAATGCACAACCATCATAATATAGTCTACAGTTTTATTCTTTACACTAAAACACACTCATTGTAACTATAGGTACAACTGCTGATTTCAGAGACAGGCACGCCGATTAGTTGTGGCCTCTAAAGGTGTGAGCTGACAACATGTACAAATGAAACTACACTGCCTGGCAAAAAAAAAAAAAAAAAAAGTTACACAGACTAATATTTTCATGCAGTTCATTTAGGCTTGATCACAGCATGTAAGCTCCATGGTACTGTTGTTCCAGTTAATCAACAACAAGAATGAAGTCAAGTTCTGCCCTGAATGTACTGGATGACTAGGTTATGACATCAGTGGACTTTTTCTGTCCTGGTGGCATGGAAAATGAGATCTCACGTAGTGAAAGCGTGGCTGAGGAAGCTTAAAAAAAAAAAAAAAAAAAAAAAATCATTTTTACATATGTATTGGCACCCCAGAGTACTGACCTTAATCCTATTGAAAGTGTTTCGGTATGTACTGAAGAAGACTTTATGGAGTGGTTCAATTTTTCCCTCGTCAATTTAAGACATCACTAAAAAAATGAACCTGACACCGGGTGAAAATAAATAATATGTTGCTTAAGTTTCTTGAAATGATGGCGTGATTATTACATGCTGTAAGCAAAGTGAAAAGCCAGGGGTCACCAACCTTTTTGAAACTGAGAGCTACTTCTTGGGTACCAATTAATACGAAGGGCTAAAAGGTCAATACACACTTCAGAAAAGAAACAAATTTGCTCGATTTACCTTGATTATATTTTATTATTAATAATTAATGATATTCATCGATGTCAGGGGTCGGCAACCCAAAATGTTCAAAGAGCCATATTGGACCAAAACAACTAAAACAAATCGTCTGGAGCCGCAAAAAATAAAACCCTCATACAAGTCTTATATGAAGGAAACACAGGCTGCAAGTGTATATTATTCTACTGTCAAAATAACGACGTAGGCTACAAATGCATAATGAGCATTCATGATTAAACGTTTATTTTCCCTGCAGCGCATCATGGAGAGAATAGCACCACGTGTCTACGCTGTTGTACGATATTTGATGTTTTTTTGGAAGTTTAACTCCATTACTATATTCATGTATTACGTATTGTTGTCATTGAGGAAATTATAGAAATTCAATCAAGAAATCAGCGGCTCATCAGAGTTTACATACCTGCACAGCAGCACTGTCTGTTCAATGTCAATCACATCACATGACTCATCACAGGCGATTGAGTACAATGATTGTTTCTCCCTCCTGCTGATTGGTTGCAGATCATATGTACACCTCTTTTTTTCCTCCTTCGCCACATGTTATCAACGTGATTGCTTGAATTTTGAAGTACATTTTTGAGTGTGTTTTTAATGATTATTTAAGCGCTATGATGTCGCTCAAACGCCCTGCATCTTCTCTAGCTTCTGGTAAGGAGCCTTATTTGTTAATAAATATTATCACAGTAGTTTGGAGATGCAATCCGCTTCTTAAATCTATCTTTGCGCTCCTCTAATTTCTCCAGTAGTACTGCAATCGCACTCTTTCTCTCAATCCCAACTGGGTGGTCGGCTGCAAATTTTGCACGCCTTCCCTGGAAATGTCTTTCCAAATGACTCTTTGTTCTTTGATAGCGTCTCAAACGAAGGAAACATACAGGCAATCCTTCCACATTGGCAATAAAAGCAGATGATTCTGTCCATTCTTCCTTGAATCCTCTGTTCTCATCAGCTATCTTTCTGTTTTTTCCTTTGGGATCCATGGTCCATGACATACCCCTGGTTTGTTTACAACACAACCTGCCTGACAATGTGTCACACTGAAACGTGTGTCGCAGGCTATGAGGCAAATCTTCGTTGACAGAAATGTTGAAATGTAGGACTAATATTTTTTATACAAATTTTTAAAACCTTGGAAAACGTTAAGAATGTTTGTCAGGCGTGTCCTCTTACAGAAACCATATTTAAAAAAAAAAAATCCATTTTCATATATTTTTGAAAAAGCTCCAGGGATCCAGGGCAGTGGTGGCCTAGTGGTAAAGGGCACTGGATTATTGATTCTAAGGATGGGGGTTCGAGTCCCACTCTCCACAAGGTTGTCACTGCCCCCCCCCTGCCCAGTGCAGCTAACTGCGTTATCAAAGGCCGGCCATATCCCTCACTGTCTCTGGTGTGATGTTCATGTAAAAGAACCATTGCCGACTTTTGATAAGAGTAGCTGCAAAGCTGTCAGCATGTTTCCGCTCTGTGATGGCCTGGTGAGCTGTCCAGGGTGTACTCTGCCCTTGCCAGGAGTTGGCTGGGATAGCCGCCAGCCTCCCCGTGACCCTAATTAGGATTATGAGGTTACAGAAAATGAACTGATGAACTCCAGGGAGCCACTAGGGTGGCGCTAAAGAGCCGCATGCGGCGTGCGAGCCCTGGGTTGCCAACCCCCGATCTATGTGAAGATATTGATTTGATATTTCTGTTAAATAGTGAAAAAATTAGATGCAGATCAATGTGGCGCTATGGAGGCCTAGGCCTGATATAAAAATAGCAGTAAACAAGCCCATGGGCGACTCATGTTGTCCTTGCGGGCGACATGGTGCCAATGAGTACCATGTTGGTGACCCCTGGCTAAAAGCACTTCATGAAAAATTAAAATGTGCAACTTCTCTTTTTTTCCTTTTGCTGTTCCCTTTCAGAGAATCATCTGCCTCCATCCTCATGGAAGTCATAATAACGATTCACATATTTGATTTGGCGTAGGTTTTTACGTCGGATGCTCTTCCTGACACAACCCTTAACAAGGGGCAGAAACACGCTGACGGCTATGCAGCTACTCGTGATGAAAGTCAGCAACGGTTCTTTTACATGAACCTCTCACCATAGACAGTGATAGACATGGCCGGCCTTTGATAACCCAGTTAGCTGCACTAGGCGGACAGTGACGACCTTGTGGAGAGTGGGACTCGAACCCCCAACCCTAGGATCAACGATACAGCACCTTTTACCTCCAGGCCACCACTGCCCATTAAAGAGTGCAACTTATTTTATTTTATCTTCATTGATTAATTAGTTTATTTATTTATCCATTCATCTTCTGAAGTAAGGTAAGTCTGTTGGGTTTTTACATCCAAGCCATAGTGGCCCATCAGGCCGGTGCTTATCCCTGGTTTCCATAGCGTGAAGCGACCAGGAGTTCAACTCCTCCTGGATGGGATGCTAGTCCATTACAGGTTACCTTCCCAGTATATTTTACTGGTACCCATTTATACTGCTGGGTGAACAGAGGCACACCTGTGGTTGAGACCTTGCCCAGGGGTTTTAGCACAGTGAGGGTCTCAATGGGTGTCGAACTCACAACTTCCCGATCATGAGCGCAGCACCCTAACCACTACACCACCGGCCCCATATCTTCTGAAGTGCTTAATCCTAATTACGGTCGCGGGATGGCTGGCATCCATCTCAACTGACTCTTGGTGATGGTGGTGTACACCCTGGACAGCTCGCCAAGCCATCGCAGGGTCTATTTATTTATTTATTTATTTATTATTATTTTGTCCTGGCAGTGGTATTTTCTAAATATACATATATATATATAAATATAAAAGTTTTTTAAATTTTATATATATATATATATATATAAAAGTCAAATGAATGCAACCAATCAATCAGTCACATCAAACATGAATTATGTACCAATTAATCTTTGTTGGGCCGGATTAAAAAGACCAACGGGCCAGATGTGGCCCGCGGGCCGTAGTTTGTCCACCTCTGATATAGCCCAATCTACAGTGTGACTAAAAATCACAAAGGCTGGTTAGTCGGTGAGATGTAAGTTTAATTCAGGCTGTACAGCAATTCACCCCAAAGGTTTTCTTTATTCCAGGCGAGAGTGGGAACAATCCGCTCACTGCTTCCCAGCCTTGCATAAAGCAAAGTGTCATAATGGAAAAAGGACTGATCATACAAGTATATCATCATAGCACTGTATATCATCATGACAGGCCAGATTTTTTTTTTTTTTTCCTAGAGTGTTGTCCAACTCTCTCTCTCGCTCTCTCTCACTCTCTCTCTCTCTCTCTCTCTCTCTCTCTCTCTCTCTCTCTCTCTCTCTCTCTCTCTCTCTCTCTTTATATATAATCGGTTTCATGATTGAAATGCTGAAAATTCATTTACAAGTCTATGCTTTACAGTGCCGAAGAATGACAAGAGGATAAAGTGTTTACGAGACGCCAAAACATTTGCAGGCGATACATGTTTGATCAAAAAGCAGAACTTCTTCAGTAATCATCAAATCATTCTTTGTTATCAGTAAACATTGGATGCATAAAGCCAAACACCCTGCCAGTTCTTCTGCTTAATAGGTTACTTAGTAAGGGTACCTGAGGAGAATTTATAAAGTGTACTGACAACAGGCCACCCTAAATCATTTGCAACATTACCAAGACCTTTTAATCACACATTTTAAAATGAGATTACTGACAGGTTCTTTTTTTCCCCTGGTATTCTTACGCCTGAGCTCTCAAAGCATAAAGGTTACGGTAAGTCAGGACAAATATATTCACGCTACTAATGCTCAACAAGGCGAGGCTAAACTTTAAGCCAGTGAACATTACAAAAGTAAAGAAGAAGCATTTCGTAAAAATATCTGCATCTCTTTGATTAGACACGATTGCTGGGAAAGTTATGGTCAAATGTCACAGAGAATATGATGCCCATCCAACCAAGCCGTATAATTAACAATTATGTGCCAAAGAGCAGTTTTATATATATATATATATATATATATATATATATATATATATATGTGTGTGTGTGTGTGTGTGTGTGTGTGTGTGTGTGTGTGTGTGTGTGTGTGTGTGTGTGTGTGTGTAAATGGATGGAGGAGTGCATCAGTATAAATAAAATAAATGATTTAGCTCATGCTTGGTGTTTGTCTCTAAATAGTAAACAAACAGCAACCCTGATGCAAATCATTTATTTTATATATACTTATGCACTCATCCATGCATCTGAACTGCTTCATCCTAATTAGGGCCGCAGGGAGGCTGACACCCATCTCAGCCGTCTCTGAGTGAGGGCATAGTACATCCTGGACACCTCACCATATAGAAAGATAGATAGATAGATAGATAGATAGATAGATAGATAGATAGATAGATAGATAGATAGATAGATAGATAGATAGATTTTTTTAAATATTTAATCAAAAAAAGGGAAATTAAGAAAGAATAGGGGGAACAGTTAAAGAAATGTTTGCAGATGACATTGTGATCTGTAGTGAGAGTAGAGAGCAAGTGCAGGAAAATCTAGAGAGGTGGAGGTATGCCCTGGAAAGGAGAGGAATGAAGGTTAGCCTCAGTAAGACAGAATACATGTGTGTGAATGAGAAGGACCCAAGAGGAACGGTGAGGTTACAGGGAGTAGAGATAAAGAAGAGATTTTAAGTATTTAGGCTCAACAATCCAGAGCAATGGAGAGTGTGGAAAAGAGGTGAAGAAGCGCGAGCAGGCAGGTTGGAATGGTTGGAGAAAAGAGTTCGGTGTGATGTGTGATAGGAAGGTATCGGTAAGAATGAAGGGAAAAGTGTACAAGACGGTGATGAAGCCAGCGATGTTGTATGGTTTAGAAACAGTGGCCCTGGGGAAAAGACAGGAGGCAGAGCTGGAGGTAGCAGAGATGAAAATGTTGAGGTTCTCTTTGGGAGTAACGAGGATGGATAGGATCAGGAATGAGTACGTCAGAGAGACAGCACATGTAAGATGTTTTAGAGACAAAGTCAGAGAGACTAGATTGAGATGGTTTGGACATGTACAGAGGAGGGGTAGTGAATATATTGGTAGTAGGATGCTGAGGTTGGAACTACCAGGCAGAAGGCCTAGAGGAAGACCAAAGAGGAGATTTATGGATGTGGTGAAGGAGGACATAAAGGTAGTTGGTGTAAGAGAAGAAGATGCAGAGGATAGGGTGAGATGGAGGCAGATGATTCGCTGTGGCAACCTCTGAAGGGAACAGCCGAAAGGAAAATGCCAAGGCCAATTATGCAAAAAAAAAAACCTTAAACAAACACAAAACAAAAAACAACCCAAAACCTCCCATCAAAACTACTTACTTTTTTGTGATGTGCGCATCTGTGTGCACGCGCGCGTCTGTATGTGTGTGTAGTTATATTTTATTTGCATCTTATGCATTATTTTTTTAATGTTTAATCGCTATAAGCATTTATAGCATTGAATATATATTTATTGATATTATATACACATATACATGTACGTATACATCAGCCAGGGAGGGGGTTGGGGTTGGGGGTGTGATCCTACTTCGTGGAATTTGGTGGTCGCAGGGGGATCTCGGTCCCAATTAACTGTGGAAAGTGACGGATCCCTGTATGCGTGTATATATATATATATATATATATATATATATACACACACTACTATATATGCAGGTGTGAGTATGAATGGCTGTGTGAGTGTTGGCCCTGCGATGGCCTGGCAAGCTGTTCAGGGTGTACCCCGCCCTCGCCTGGAATCAGCTAAGATGGGCACAAGCCTCCCTGTGGAACTAAATATGATTAAAAGGTCTAGAAAATGAATGAAATGAATGATTACGGCATAGAGACATAAGCAAAAAAAACCAAAAAAACAAGTTGTGTTCAGTTTTTAATGGTTTATTTTGAAAAAAATTTGAATCATGATAGATGTAAGTGAGACAAGATTAGATGAGACTAGTCAGGTGAGCTCTGAATGCTCTGAGCTAATCGTGTTGTTTATCTTTTGAGCCAAACACAAACTACACAGATGCCTGATGAAACCGTGTTTCACACTGGTGGGTTTTACTCTCGTTTACAGTGTTTGTATGTGTAAATCCAAGAAAAACCAACTGATGAGATTTTATTGATTATTTTTCCAATTTTAAGGCCCAATAATGCTGATGCAGTCTACACCAAGAGACTGTGAAAAACAATGATTTACTTTGGAAAACATGGCCTTGCTGTGAGAAGTAAAGTACATTTCTAAGGCAGATAAGTAAATATTAATTCATTTTTATTTAATTTCTTTCTCAAAACTAAGCTTTCTGTACGGCACTTACAATTTTACAATCCGGTAAATAAAATAATACACAGATATGTCTTCTGATAAATACAGACTTCATCTAAGAATATCTACAATCTCAGAATAATATATTGGTTTTCACATTTAGGAAAAAACATGCTTAATTAGTTAATTAATTAATTTTTATATTTATTTATATTTTTAATCAAATCTCAAAGTGTGCTCCTCATGAAAAAACTTATATTGGACTGAAATATTTTTCTCTTTCACACTAAATAATTCACATGATCTGCCCTTTTAGTTCCACATCCTGCTGGTAGTTGTTAACACAAGGATTTTGTTTCAAGACACTACACATAATTAATGGGACACTGTCTGCAGATGAAGGATAGTATGCAAGACTCTGTTACAGTCAAGCAAGATCATTAACAATAGCTGAATTCTTTTACTCAAGTTACTGATTATGATAGATGAGACAAGAAAATCATTTTTAGTCGTTGATACTAATACATGAGCAGGGCCGGTGTAGCGGTTAGGCTGCAGGACTCAAGATCAAGATGGTGTGAGTTCAAATTCCCATGAGACACCTACTGTTCTATGAGCCCCGGCCAGAGTCTTAACCACAGAAATGTCTCTGTCCAGTGTAAATTGCTACCAGTGAAAATACTGGGTAAACTGCAATTAACCTCCCATTCATAAGGGGATGAACCTCTGGTTGCTTTGCACTAAGGAAGCTGGACATAAGCTCCGG
>CM045732.1:14867974-14940474 GCA_024760905.1 Plotosus lineatus
CAATTACACTTAATTCCCGTACATTATTCCAGAAAAGCATGTTCCACAGAGTCATACGCGCTCCCCTTCCCCGGCACCCCCCCCCCTCCCCAAGGGCATCATACCATCCCTCCACCATTCGAGAAGCATTGTATTAACCTCTACAGATCTATGTGTTTCTATTTACTTTAAATTTGAATCTAGAAATTTTTCAATGTTGCATGCACACAGCCTTGGATCTTTTACATTGCATTTAAGTATGTTATACTGAAGGTATTTCAGGAAATAATTTTCTATATTCTCAAAATACCTTGTGTTAATGAGCACATACAGCGAAGACTGAACATGTCTGGCAGGAACACACTGAAACCAAAGTGTAGAAAAGACTAAATGAAACCTGTTTTTATGGGAATGAGAGACCAGTGATAACATACTGTTGTATTATCACACATGTGCCAATATTTTCTCAATCAGCATGAGATTGATGGGCATTGATACTTTTGTTCTTGTTATCTTAAACCACATTATCATTCTTGTATAAATGAGCAAAAGGTAAGGTTTGAGAACCCACGTATATGAGAAGCAAAATGTTATTTTTTAAAGTAAAGGATGTAGTATAATAGCTTTATGTTGGGCCAGTGGTGGTTTAGTGGTTAATGTGATGGGTTAAAAAGCCGAAGGTCAGTGGTTCAGTCCCCACTGACACCACTGTTGGGCCCTTGAGCAAGGCCCTTTACCATTAATTGCTCAGTTGTATAAAAATGATCATTGTGAGTTGCTCTGGATAAGAGAATCTGCCAAATGCTGTAAATATATCAAAACATATTGAATATATAAGACCCCTTTTAATATATTATTAAAATAATTGTTAATTGGTAGTATGTACAAACAAAACATTTACAATATAATCATAGAGGAGGCTACACTTGCCTATTGAAATTATATAAATGTTCAGATTGCCAACAACAAGGTGCGGCCACAGTTTGATTTTCAATGACTTTTTAAAACCTGGATTTATCTCTGATGTTTCTGTAACAAAAATTGGGGCAGTGGTGGCCTGGTGGTAATGGTGCTGGATCGTTGATCCTAGGGTTGGGGTTCGTGTCCCAACCTTGTGGAGAGTGGGCCGGCCATGTCTCTAGCTGTCTATGGTGTGAGGTTCCTGTAAAAGAACATTGCTGACTTTCGTCAAGAGTAGCTGCAAAGGCGTCAGTGTGTTTTTGCCCCTTGCTAAGCATTTTGTCAGGAAATGCATCCGATGTAAAAACACGCTGACATGCTGTGGAGACCCCTGAGAAAAAAGGAACAGCCAAAAAGAAAAGAAGTTTCTGTAACCAAAAACTATCCAGGCATGCATGTCTATACAGACAGATGATTTACAACAACAACAATAATAATCAGAGTGGGTAGTGGTGGCCCAGTGGTAAGATGCTGGATTACCGATCCTCAGGTTGGAGGTTCAAGCCCCACTATCAATGGTTGTCATGGCTGTGCTCCCAGTGTGGCTAACTGGGTTATCAAAGGCCACCCATGTCTCTCACCCTCTATGATGAAAGGCATGTAGAAGAAACATTGCTGACTTTCAAGAGTCAGCTGCATTACTGTCAGCATGTTTCCGGCGAGGGCAGAGTACACCCTGGACAGCTTGCCAGGCCATCGCAAGGCGGAAACACGCTGACGGCTTTGCAGCCTACTCTTGTCGAAAGTCAGCAATGGTTCTTTTACATGCCTCACACCATAGACAGTGAGAGACATGGCCGGCCTTTGATAACCCAGTTAGGTGCACTGGGGGGGACAGTGACAACCTTGTGGAGAGTGGGACTCGAACCCCCAACCTTTGGATCAGCGATCCAGCACCTTAGACCACTAGACCACCACTGCCCCTGAATCAGATGCTCAAAGTTAATTCAGACATCAAGCCCAATTCGACTGTGACCTAATTACCTAATTATCCCATTTAATTTAAAGTTCCATTGGTTATCACACCACTGACAAAATCCATCCGTCCACCTCACACACATACATGCATATACATCATACACACACACACACACACACACACACACACACACACACACACACACAGTAAACCTCTCATAAGTTGGATTCAAGTGGGCCAGCAAACTTGGACCGACTTAGAATAAATTTGCTTTAGATGTGTAAATTGGAGAAAAACCGAGTTGTGCGACATTGGTTAAGGGCTCAGAACCGCCCACTCATTCATTTATTTTCTCATACCGCTTAATCCCAAGAGTTACTGATTCTATCACAGCTAACTTTAGGCAAGAGGCGGAATACATCCTAAAGAAGGTGTCAGTCGGTTGACCAATGTCATTGGACTGTCTGCATGCCTTTGGACTGACGCATCTACTTATACGTGAGAAGAATATGTAAACTCCACCTAGAAGAGTTCCTCCATTGACTTTCAAGGCTGTTCTTCTGAAAAAAAAAATGTATTGTGACTATAGCCAATCAACTCTATGTTTGATTCATCTGTCACCTTACTGTAGAAGCTCTGGGCTTTTAGTAAACCATAGTCTTCCTCTGTTCTTTTCATGCTGCAAGGGATGGTAACTGATAGAATTAATAAGAATCGTTTCTATTATTCACAATTTTCTGTATTTTTTTCTGTTTGCATGTTGCATTTGTGTAAAACATGAACATATCCCATGAAAAGAGGTGTCAAACACTCTCTGAGTTTCAGACAAGCTAATAGCTTCGAAAAGTTCCAAATTTTTTTCACATCAAAAAACAGTTCTCGCCTCTGTAAATCGGTCAACTTTTGTCAAGTGTGTTGTTTGCATAGTGTCCGTGTATTTGAGTATGCTTTAGATTGGAGATCACCAACGTGGCGCCCGTGGGCACCAGGTAGCCTGCAAGGACAATATAAGTTGCCCGTGGACCTGTTCACTGCTATTTTTAGGACAGGCCCACGGCTCCATAGCGCCCCTCTCCATTGAGCTGCATCTAATTTTTTTGAGTACTGTATATTTTTAAATCAATATCTTCACATACATGAATATCATTAATTATTAATAATAACATATAATTAAAGGTAAATTGAGCAAATTTGTAATTTCAGAGGTGTGTATTGACCTGGTATCCCTTCGCATTAATTGGTATTCAAGAAGTAGCTCTCAGTTTCGAAAAGGTTGGTGACCCCTGCTTTCGACTATATTGCATTCTGCCCATGTTTGATTGCAGAGATATGATGGCTTTGCTAGGGGTTAAAGGTTATATGTTGGGGAGAGTATCAATTTAGCTGGAGAATCATTTCATGTGTACTTTCACACACACATACATATAACCAATCAACAAGTTGCAAACGCCCTAAATAGGACAAAGACTTGGAACCATACAGAAGGCAGGGTTCTTATCGTCTGATTACTGGAGAGGGTGGACCGACTCAGACTGCATGCAATATCACATGTATTGTAATTACTTTGATTTATTAAATTACTTAATTGGGAACTGATCAAATCTGCTTGATCTTTCACACATCAATGAACACCAAGAACCAATGAGGCTGAGAGGAAAAGGTTCTTTATATAACAGTCTGCACTTTGGCTGAGTTTGATGGGGTGTCCAGTCCTGAATTAGTCGAGACCGTCCTGAATGTTTAAAATCTATGCCAGTTTCCGGTGAATTTAATAATAGTGGAATAATTTATTTCAAATAATTTTGAGATATTCTTAAATTTCATGCAGACACGGAAGCACAACATTTTTCCCCCAAGGCCTCAAGTTCTTGGTGTGATGACATCACACACCTAAACCTCACAGAGGACACTAGACCCAGGAGTTCAGATTTCATATGACAGGTAACACTGGCAGGAGGTTCTAAACATTGGCACCGAATCTAAAACACTTAAATGTGTATTAAAAGTAAGCGGGTAGTAGTGGTGGGTCTAGTGGTATAGGTCGCTGGATTGCTGATCCAAAGTTTGGGGGTTTCGAGTTCCACTCTCCGCAAGATTGTCACTGCCCCCCCCCCCCCCCCCCCCCCCCCCCCCCGTGAAGCTAACTGGGTTATCAAAGGCTGGCCATGTCTCTCACTGTCTATGGTGAGAGGTTCATGTAAAAGAACCATTACTGACTTTCGACAAGCGTTTTTGCCCTGCGATGGCCTGGCGAGCCATCCAGGGTGTACTCTGCCCTCGCCATGAGAGTCAGCTGGGATGGGCGCCAGCCTCCCTGCGACCCTAATTAGGATTAAGCGGTTACAGAAAATGAATTGAACAAAAAGTAAGCGTGTAGGCTGATCAGATTTTGTTATTTGGTTTGCTTGTTTTTTTGTTTGTTTGTTGAAATTATATAAATGACTTCTTCAAAATGGTAAATTAATGTGTGATTTGTTAATGCGCATCGCCATACACCAAGAGTGCACCAAAGAAAGTGAAATGTCATCATCTTCTGTAACCGCTTCATTCTAATTAGGGTCACGGGGAGGCTGGTGCCCATCCCAGCCAACTCAGGGCAAGGGCAGAGTACACCCTGGACAGCTCGCCAGGCCATCGCAGGGCGGAAACACGCTGACGACTTTGCAGCCTACTCTTGTCGAAAGTCAGCAATGGTCCTTTTACATGCCTCAAACCATAGACAGTGAGAGACATGGCCGGCCTTTGACAACCCAGTTAGCTGCACTGGGGGGGGGGACAGTGCCAACCTTGCGGAGAGTGGGACTCGAACCCCCTACCTTTTGATCAGCGATCCGGCGCCTTATACCACTAGACCAGCACTGCCCCTGAAAGTGAAATGTGTGATGCTTAAATATGTAGCAACAATCAACAATTTCCACAAGATACAATTTTTTTTTTGTTAAAATATTCAGAGAATGGTTGAACACAATAAGATTTGATGAGCTCAATTAAATATTCATCAGCGCAACATATGTGCAGCTTTTCCATCGGGGTCATGTGAAAGCCGGAGCCATTCCCAGCTAGCTTCAGGCAGGAGGCGGGGTACATCCTGAATGACTCTGCAATCTGTGACAGGGCAATTTAGAGTAACTATATGACCAAGTATGTATGTCTTTGGACTGTGAGAAGAAATCAAAGAACCTTGAGGCTACCCATGCAAGCACAGAAACCGCATGCATACCCTACAAAGAAAGTCCTCAGTCAGTCACAAGCGAACCCAGAGAAGATATTTCACGCAGAGGTGGCTGAAAATTCCTTGTAAGGGTCCGCAAACACAGTAAAAATTTGGGGTTTTCGTACATTCTTTGCTTTATGTCATGTTCTTCACACACCAACATTCTGAGTTCTGCCCTGTTGAAAATTTGCGGACTGTGTGTTTGGCGTTTTTGTTGGGAAACATGTACAGAGTTTGCGTGTCTATATTAAGGAGAATTTTAATTGATAATTGAGGTTTATGCATGAACGTTTTACTGATGTTCTTTATATTGCTGTTGTGCGTTCAGCTGTTAAATTCCAGTTTAAATATAAAAAAAAAAAAAAAAAAAAAAAAGGGAGGAAAGGGTTGCTTGTGGTACTCCCTTTCTCCACTTTTTCTTATCCAGTTTCCAAATTGTTTTCTACAACAATAACAATCATACCAGTTATCCAGTGTTTTATTTAAAGTCTTGAATGTCAGCAGTCACAAGACCTTTTCTATTTGGTTAATAGTCTGTAACTGGGCTGAATGAGAATTTCCTGAGAGGAGGATTGTATGACGAACTCTATTCGTACTTCAACTTCTATACCCTACAATCAGAGAAGCTCTCAACCAAACAATGATAATGATAATATCTAGTGAAGCAATTCGAAGTTAGTAGCTTTAAATGAGCTTTTGGTCATTCTGGATTTTAAACTAATAGCTTAAAAAGCTGGCATTTATTTAAGGTAAAGTCCGTTGGGCTTTTTACACCCAAGCCATAGTGGCTCATCAGGCTGGTGCTTATCCCCAGTTTCCATAGCATGAAGCAACTAGGAGTACAACTCCTCCTGGATGGGATGCTAGTCCATCACAGGTTACATTCCCAGTATATTTTACTGGTACCCATTTATACTGCTGGGTGAACAGAGGCACACTTGTGGTTAAGACCTTGCCCAGGGGTCTTAGCACAATGAGGGTCTAAATGGGATTTGAACACACAACCTCCTGATCATGAGTGTAGCACCGTAACAACTACACCACCGGCCACACACGGAATTCATTAAAAGGGAAATAAAATTATTACACTAGCAGGAATTAATTATTTATTTCTATTGTCAGCAAAATCAACGCAGTATCATCTTGACATGAATGCAGTTTAATTCAATTCAAATTAATTTTACCTCTATCGTGCTTTTTACAAATGATATTGTTTCAAAGCAGCTTTACATAGTACAACAAATTTTATAAAGAATGTTATTAAGAATTTTAATAGGGTTATTAAAAATTGTAAATGTCACTAATAAGTATGTCTATGGTGACAGTGCAAAGGAAAAACTACATCAGTCAGGACAATGAACAAACCTTATGAAGAACGAGACTGAAAGGGAATCCCATCCTCATGTGGGTGAAATCAAATAAAAATACAAACCATGTAGCAGAAATTTTAGTTGAACCGTAGTTTAACATGACGTCCAGTTAGTTATCTTATACAGTGGTACCTCACTTTACGAAATTAATCCGTTCCAGAGCCTTTTTCGTAACCTGCATTTTTCATAAATTGAGCCGCATTTTACATGTAAAGTGTGTGTTTTGTTCCAAGGCTCCCAATACTACCCCTAAATCCTTTAAAAATTATAAAAGCGTACCTTTTAAGACCTCCTTCTGCTTCAATACTGTACCGATGATAGACAAGTTTGGCCATATTCCTTTGTGATATCACTCGAGCCCGTTTCTTCGTCTCACTCGCACCGGAAATCACACGCGTGTGTGTGTGTGTGTGTGTGTGTGTGTTTACCATGTCTTCTTAGCAGAGTTCTAATCTTACAAATGTTTATGGAAGGTTAAAAGCCTGAGTCAAGAAATAAAGCATAAAACAACAGTAACTCTGTCCTTTACACGAAAAGCATCATGGTGGATTCAGCTCCATAATAGGCAATGGGAGGTAGCTGCGTCATCCCTCCTAGCCAATGGGATCCCTGTCCAAGCTGGCGTCAGGTGGATATGTCCAAGACGGCGCTCGAGTGAAGGCGTCATGAACGACAGCTCAGTTGTTAGCCAATGGGAGGCCAGCGGGGCAGGATGTTTGAACGTTATTGATGGGAGAGCAGCTCGTGCATTATTTGAATCTTTGAATGGCGTGTTTTAATGTCTGAATGGCGCGTTTGAATTTTTAAGATGTCTCTTTCGTAACGTGAACTTGTTTCATGTACAGAGACAAAAATTTTAGGAAAATGTGTTTCCTAGCCTGCATTTTTCGTTTGGTGAGACTTTCGTAAAGTGAGGAACGACTGTAATTGTAATAGTAATTGTAGTTCTAAATATTTTTAGTAAAAGATTTTAGATCACCAGCAGTAAAAAAAAAGTCACCTTCGGTTTCTGAGTACTGTATATGTTTAGGTCCTCATGGACGTTCATTTGCAGAAGCAAGGGGCTTCTAATATTCGAACTACAGCCAGTAGTAGTAAATGAGTATCATAGGAATAGTTGAGGACAAAGATCAGGAGTTAAAAGCATAAAAAACACAGAGGAGACATTATAACAGTGTATGGTTTTATAATGTAGCAGAAATTTTAGTTAAACCATAATTTAACATGAAGTCTAGTTTATTAGTGCTGAGTGCAAGCATGGACTTTGGCATGGCTGACTATGGCAGCATAACTAAAAAGAGAGAACCAGAAGGAAGACAAGCTTCAGGGAGAAGACAATCAGACACTACAATGTCAATTTAGAATCTAATATTTAGGTTTTTTGCTTTACCCTGCTTTATTTACAGTGGTGCTTGAAAGTTTGGGAACCCTTTAAGAACTTTACACATTTCTGCATAAATACAGCCTAAAAAATCTTCAGACGCAAAGGTTTGTGAACCTCTAGGATTATCAGTTAATTTTAAAGTGAAATTATAGTCAAGTGTTTTCAATCAATAAGTTGACAATCAGGTGTGAGTTGGCACCCAGTTTGATTTGAAAAACATGGATCTATTAAAGTGTTAGCACATGGTAGGAGAAGTGTATCATGGCACAAACGAAGAAGATTATTGTGGCCCTCAGAAAAAATGTTGTTGATGCTCATCAGGCTCGAAAAGGTTGCAAAACCATCTCTAAAGTATTTGAACTCCACGAATCCACAGTAAGACAAATGAAGGAAATTTAAGAGCATTGTTACCCTTCCCTGGAGTGGTCTACCAACTAAAATCTCTCTAAGTCCAAGACATGTAGTAGTCGGCAAGATTACAAATGACCCCGGGGAACTTGCAAACAACTGCCGGCCTCTCATTCAGATTGGCTAATGTGAATATTTAGGAGTCCACCATCAGGAGACCACTGAACAACAATGGTGCACTTTTCAGGGTTGCAAGAAGAAAGCGTCTATTCATCTGTAGTCTGCTAAGTCTCATATGTACAAACCAGAAGGCTATTGGAAAAAATGTTGTGTGAATGGAAAAGACCAAAGCAGAACTTTTTGGTTTGACCAAGACGCATTATGTTTGGAGAAAGAAAAGAAACACTGGATTCCAGCATAAGAACCTTATTTCATCTGTGAAACATGAACAATGACTTCCAAATTATACCAGCAAATACTAAAAGAAAATCTCAGAAAATCTGTCTATGAACTGAACCTCAAGAGAAAGTGATTCATCCAGCAAGGCAGTAATCCTCAGCACATGAGTTATTCTACCAAAGAATGGATAAAGAAGAGTAAAGGCAATGGTTTGAAAGTCCTGACCTTATTCCATCTGAGGTTTTGTGAAATGTCCTGACGTGAGCAGTTGATGCAAGGAAACCTACCAACATCCCAGAGCAGAAGCTGTCCCGTACAGGGAAATGGCTTATAATTCCTCCAAGCCGATGTGCAGGATGTTTAGTTACCACTTACCAATATGTGATATTAAATCATTTTCCTCAATACATATTAAAATATTATTATTATTATTATTATTTTTGCCTCATTCTTTTAATTGATAGGCAGTGGTGGCCTAGTGGTATGGGGCACTGGATCACTGATCCTAAGGTTGGGGGTTCGAGTCCCACTCTCCGCAAGGTTGTCACTCCCCCCCCCACCCCCCCCCCCAGCGCAGCTAACTGGGTTATCAAAGGCCGGCCATGTCTCTCACTGTCTATGGTGTGAGGTTCATGTAAAAGAACCATTGCTGACTTTTGACAAGAGTAGCTGCATAGCCGTCAGCGTGTTTCCACCCTACGATGGCCTGGCGAGCTGTCCAGGCCATCACAGGGTGGCCTGGACAGCTTGCCAGGCCATAGCAGAGTGGAAACACGCTGCGATGGCCTGGCGAGCTGTCCAGGGTGTACTATGCCCTTGCCCGGAGTCGGCCGGGATTGGGCGCCAGCCTCACCGCAGCCCTAATTAGGATTGAGTGGTTACAGAAAATAAACTGAACTGAACTTTTAATTGGTTTCTCCTTATCTACTGTATAGACTGCGTAGAAATCTGAGGATGTTTCAGGTCATATTTATGCAGAAATTAGCATTTTCCATGGTTGTATATAAGAATTCAATATTTTGATTGATTTGCAAATAAATTGAAAATCCATCGAGTGAGAATTTGAATTTTTTTTTTTATTATTTATATTGGGTTTCTTTTAAACAAAGCTGTTATTCGCCAATTTCAGATTTGACTCCAGAAGATGAAACGTGACCACTTCATCTTTTCTTATATTATGTTCTTGCATTTTTATTTATTTATATATTTATTTATTGTATAACTCAGCCTTCTCAGACAGCAATCCTTTTTTCATCATTCTCTCATGAGTTGTAGTAAAGTAAATATTTTACCATCTGAAAGTTGAAAATACTTTGTGTCCTTGCCAAAGTCCACAAGAAGGAAAAAAACAATGCAAATGAGCAAAAAACAAACAT
Organism: Plotosus lineatus; assembly: GCA_024760905.1. Taxonomy (NCBI): domain Eukaryota; kingdom Metazoa; phylum Chordata; class Actinopteri; order Siluriformes; family Plotosidae; genus Plotosus; species Plotosus lineatus. The sequence goes on from CM045732.1 coordinate 14,877,924, forward strand.
TACCGAGGCCACAGAAATGGTTCACATCTTATGGAAAATGTCAAACTCGTGTCACTGAAAACGTATTCATTATTGTGGAAATAAACATTTTTCTTCTCATTAGATTCCATCAGGATTCCCATGAAAACATTCACAGATTTTTCTAATTTAAAATGCTGCTGGAAGTAATTCAACACAAGATGCACCACTGAACATTCTGTGTATACTGTGTGTTGGAGATCAATTGTAAGCATGAAAAAAGGCACAAAGCTACTCGCAAAATGCTGTATATGCCTTTATTTTCCAACTCAATTTACTCAACTCAACCAAACTTCTATATATAAAAAAATACTAATAATAAAAGCAATGGTTCCACATCCATTTCACAGCACGAAGGCATGGGCTCAATTCCTTCTATCAGGCATTTCAGTATGGTATTTGCATGTTCTCCCCATGCTTGTGCAGGTTTTCAATTGTCTGATGAGCTGTTCAGGGTGTACCCCGCCTTTGCCCAGATGAAACCTAACCTGTCCATGACCCTTCTTCTTCTTCCTTTCCTTTCGGCTCCTCCCTTCAGGGGTTGCCACAGCGAATCATCTGCCTCCATCTTACCTGATCCTCTGCATCTTCTTCTCTTACACCAACTACCTTCATGTCTTTCTTCACTACATCCATAACTCTTCTCTTTGGTCTTCCTCTAGGTCTTCTGCCTGGCAGTTCCAACCTCAGCATCCTACTACCAACATATTCTCTATCCCTCCTCTGTACATGTCCAAACCATCTCAATCTACCCTCTCTGACTTTGTCTCCAAAACGTCTTACATGTGCTGTCCCTCTGATGTACTCATTCTTGATCCTATCCATCCTCATTATTCCCAAAGAGAACCTCAACATTTTTGTCTCGGCTACCTCCAGCTCTGCCTCCTGTCTTTTCCTCAGTGCCACTGTTTCTAAACCATACAACATCGCTGGCTTCAACATCGTCCTGTACACTTTTCCTTTCAAACCTGACCATGACTCTAATTAAGATTAAGAGGCATTGAAAATGAAAAAAAAGAAATGTTTTGGTTTCAACAATTAAAACGTCATCAAAGATATACATACTCTAAAAAAAAGTATAGAGCAATGTATTGTTAAATACACAGTTATATACTTTAAATGAAGTATTTTAAAGTACAGACACTCCCTGCTTTACGTTCATTCGTTTTATATATTTTCCGATTAAAAAAAAAATGTGTCAAATTTTGAGTTTACCATGCTCTTTGTAGTACGAGACGTACCTACGTAGTACACTGACATAATACACTACTTCCACATGACGCTGCGTCCACTGTTTACTTTGTTTACAAATGACAGACTGAATGTGCCCCTCCTTCTTCCCAGTTCACTGCGTGTTACCCTTGTGTTAAGACGTCGTCTCTGTGATCTTTGTGTTTAGACTGGTTTGCGGACTTTTGTAACCCTAAGCAAATATGGTTGGTCAGAAGCGTAAGCCTACTAGTGATAGTGGTAATCAGAAAAAGCGGCGAGCCATCTCGTTAGAAACGAAGATGGCTATTATCAAGAAAATCGATGCTGGTGAAAAACATGCGACTGTTGCAAGTTTCTTCCAAATGGCTTCATCGACCATTGGAACCATTTACAAGCAGAAAGATCACATCATAGAGAATGTTAAAGGTTATATTTGATACTTTATTTGATATTTGATAAGTGAATTTGATTAAAGTTTATCTATTTGAAATTATTTTGCTTGAATTTAATTTATTTGAAATTAATGTTGATATTATTTGATATTATTTGATATTATTTTACAATGTTATGTTTATAATAATTATAATAATAATTCATTTATGGGTGTTTTATGAGATACGGTAATGGTATTTATGGATGTATAGTACAGTATGAACGCCATACGTCACTGGAACATACAGTAACAACTTACATTTTTTTCACCTTACGTTCGGCCGTCCGGAACCGAACTAAAACGTAGCTTGGGGAGCGTCTGTAGTCCATGGTGCCTTGTCATGGATTGGTGTCCCCACTTCTCTCTGAATGTTTCCATGAGTGCAGTGCAACCATGACAAGTAAAATAAAAAATGACATGTATATTTTTGTACAGCCTAAAGCGGATCGCTGAAAAAGTTTGCATGTGTAAGTTTATATAAACATGCTTACATAAATTAAGAGAATAATCTGTGATGTGTAAATGCACTCTGCACGGACAGTGGAAGCATGTGCTGGCTATATTTTCTTCATTTATTGGGTAGCCTGTATGGGCTGAGAGCACAGACAACAAAGTAGAGTTTATAGCTCAATGATATTTGCATATGGAGCTACAGCGCTCAACTAAAATTGACTGTATGCCATCAATGGGCCTAAATAGATGGATCCTCTGATCATATTCATAGTATACTTTCCAGATTAATCATGACTGTAGGGAGAATGAAGTGGTTAATAAAGATGGATAAAGATCAGGGCTTATGTGGTTGAAAGTAGCCACACGAGCGTCACATATTTATTCTATACAGTGTTACTGAACATTTCAGTATGTAGAGAAAATTACAATTACAGTATCAGACAATAACGTAATGTGATGTATTAGCAATTATAATGTCTATTAAATGCATCAAACACAAATGTAATCTATTAGACAAATATGCATGAACATATTACCATCAAATCTCCCTGCTAAACTGTTGCTCACGATTAAGGCAGAGACCTTCAAAGTTTAATTAACTGTTGTCGTTTTAATTATACTCCCATTTAACATATGTTTATTTTAGTAAAACCACTATGCTGACATCAGTTTACATAGTCCTTTTAATGCAGGCTCATTAGAAGTCAGCACAGCACTTATCATGTCAAAGAAATGCAAAGGAAGAAAAGAGAGCAGTGAGAGGAGGACGTTAAGCAGAACTTATTTGCTTGCAATTAAATTATATCCTGAAATGGCAAATTTTCCTCCATTGTGGGCATGTGAATTGTTTCTGGAGCCACACATCTATTCATGCTGAGAAATGGCGCCATAAAGGGAAATGATACACATGATCATGGTCATGGTCCATAGGAGACTCACGTTCTTTTTATTCTCTCTGAAAAGGAATGATGTCATGAGTCCCGTAATCCTGTTTATTATTGTATTACTGTATATTATTTCAGTGGATGCATTTTCAGGGGGCACAGCAGCTTGGTAGTTAGCACCTCACTGCTCACCTCGCTATTCCAAACTCCCGAGATTGAAGTGTGAACCGTTGTGTCTGTGTATGTATTTGTGGCTACAATGCTCTGCAATCAGGTCTATTTCACGTTTGACTTCGACTGGGGTAGGCGTTAGCTCTCTAAGTCAAAAAGGCTAAATTGTGTGTGAATTGTCCGATTTTCAACATTTCTGCGTTTGGGATTTTGGGCAGGTCATAAATGGCCCGAGCCCATACGCCACATTATCCCAAATCATGACCCCCCCCACCCCCCCCACCCACGAACTCACCTCCCATTAAAATAGAAATATTCCATTAGAGGATAGAGCTGCTCCATCTGAACATATGCTCCACACAGCACAAAAATCATCTGATTTTCTTTTACTTCGTCACGTCTCTACTATGTAAACATACCGTCAATGGCTCTTTCTGATTAGATGGACACTGAATGTGCCCATTTAGGCCTTCAGTTAGTTACAGTGTACTGTCAGCAGTGGTTGAAACTGTCGATCCTTAAGCAGAAATCCTTGGCAGAGATGTAGCATACAAAATCTGGTGGTGGTAGCTGCATCAATGCTGCTTTTCTTCCCTTTCTCTGGTCTGACCAAAGCCTGGCTTGCTTCTCTTCAGCACGGTAGATAGCCCTGTGCATCATTTTGATGCCAGGCATAGCAGTTGGCAGCTGGTTCTTCCTATGTGTCTATGCAAATGTTGGCAGGGTTCATGTCTCTACTGCAGACCTCTACATCCTTTTGGCCAAAGTAGTGTGGTAAACGCTGCATACAAAAATGTTTGAGAATAAGACCACCCTGCAGACAACTAATATAGAAGCCTTATCTATGAGTGTAGAGCAAATACAGTACAGTATGAGGAATATTGTGGTTCTTACAGGAAATGGCTATGTTATGACACAAGCACCACAAGTAACCTCTTCTGCCTTAATTTGTTCTGGAGACATTTGCAACAGGGAATATAGCAAAGCAAACAAAATTGTCAAAAGAACTATGTTTATCTTTTAACAATAGTCTACAAACATCTGAATCCTGATTAAATAAGTTACTGCACTAAAGTGCCCCTGATGGGCAGGAAGCTCAAACCCAGGGCTTCCTGTGTGGATAAAGTCCTAACCACAGTGCCGCTATGGTGCGCTGGCAAATTATTTTTAAAAAGATCTAAATTATTTTGTTCTTCTTTAAAGTTAAATGGTTTATTTCAAATAATTTACTTCCTCACGCACTGCTAAACTCTTATTCATTCCTATTAGGGTGCTGGAGCCTTAAGTCGACACTGGCCGAAAGAGTGGTACTGTACACCATGAACAACTCGCCAGACCATCACAGGGTCAAAACACACACACACACACACACACACACACGGGGGAAAAAAAGAAAAAAAAAACATTCAGACTCATATCTAGAGAAAACCAATTAACTGAATGTACATGTGGGACTGTGGGAAAAAGAAAACCGAACATACTGGCAACAGGAAAAGAGCAAAACAAACTTCCTGTTCCTGATGTTTTGTTCAATTAATTTCACGTAAGATTGTGTCTGAATTTTGGACCTTGTAGTTGATCATGAATTCATAAAAAATGTACCAGAGGTTGTGCAGACATATTAAACCAGCATTAACAATACTGAATATATGGACACTATCCATATATTAAGAAGTAAAATAAATTTTGTATAACAGCTCTTTATTTACAAAAGAAACACCTATAGAAACTACATTCAAGTATATAAGGGAACATTTTATGTGACTGTAAGTGAATTTGTATGTGTAAGATTAACAAAAAAAAAAAAAAAACCCTCATTGTCACCAAGAACAGTTTGTTGAAGTGAGAACAGTTAAGTGTTTCCTTTAAATTCACCAGAGGGTACAGTCTTTTTTTTTGTATTACAGTACACATGATGTGCAGAGTGTTTGCATTCTCCTTGCTTTTTTATTTTACAAAGAAAAATGCTTGTAAAGACTTGCAGTACAAGCTTTTATATGTAAAATACAGGTGTGGGAAAAGCTGTAGGGAATATCAAAGGAAATGATGTCCGCCTTAATATGAACTGTCAGTGGTTCTCACACTATGATTATTATAAAGTATTGGCCCTGACGCATTAGGAGGTTATAAACTCAATTCAATAAATTTAATACGCAGCACCAGTCAGCGGTTTGGACACGGTTTCTGGTGCACCCAAACTTTTGACCGGTACTTATGTTTATATGAACAATGCTTGTCACTGTACCAGGACTCTTCCATGCTCATGAGGTTTGGGTAGTTTCTCCCAGAAGTGTAATGTTGATACTAGGTGTGCAATTCAAGGTGTGAGCATGAACCTGATTGCCAGGTTTGAGGGAATTTGAGAGCCAAATACATCTCAAAAGCAGCTAAATATTCAGAAAGCATCTTCGCAAGCGATAAATTTTTCTTTTCTTTTCAATATCTGCGTAAGTGAAATAGACAGTCAAGCAACTAGTTTATGGAGCTGCTGTTTCTGCTTTATGTAGCCAACATAGGTCAGAGCACAAGGCCGCATGTCTCATATTGCACCATATCTCCACTGTCACCACTGTCGGGCCCTTGAGCAAGGCCCTTAGCCCTCAATTGCTCAGTTGTATATATATATATATAAAAAAAAAAAAGATAATTGTCAGTCGCTCTGGATAAGAGTGTCTGCCAAATGCTGTAAATGCAAATGTAATGCATGTCACTGCTGGAATACAAGGATCCCTCACTTTCCGCGGTTAATGGGGGCCAAGACACCCTCCTGCTCCTGCTGATTTAACCGAAGTAGGATCAACCCCCCCTGACTGATGTATACCTACATATACATGTGTATATAATATCAATAAATACATATTCAACGCTATAAATGATTATAACAAACATTCAAAAATAATGCATAAGATGTAAATAAAATATAAATATACACACACAGATGCGCACCTAATGTAAAAATGTAAGTAGTTTTTTGGGGGCGTTTTGGGTTGTTTTTGTTTGTTTGGGTTTTTTTTTTGCATAATTGGCCTTGTTTTGGGGCATTTTATTTTTCGATGAATATTTTTGAAAAACCCGCGATGCACTGAAGCCGCAGAAACTGAAGCACGAATTAGCAAGGGATCACTGTATATGTAAACTTGTATGTTCATCTATTTCTCTATCATTATGAAAAGAAAGTCTTCCTGGAAATAATACAGGCTTTCTTAAAGGGTAAGCTTTGCTTTGTTTAGTTTTGTTTTTCCTGGAATGTTGCAAACATTGCGAAAGAGGAGTTCACTCTCTATCCATTCTACATTGTTAATTCACAATACAGGTGTAACACTGCATAGCATTTTCGTATTTTCTTACTCCACTCCCATATGCTCTGGGTGTAAGAAACCTTCAGCACACTAAAAGCATTACTTATTATCTCAACCCAAGTCTTACATGGACAACCTCTAATCACTCACTCGACGATGTAGAGGTTGCTCACTCTGCTAATCCAGCAACGGCTGTGCTGGATGTGACCAAAAGTTCTCAGGTGTCTAATTGTAAGATCAGCCTTATGCTCAGTTTTGGGTTTTTTTCTTTCATGCAGGGTATAAGATCTTACATCATCATCATCATCATGATTTTTAACATTACAAATCCATCTTACAATTAAAACTCAAATAACAGGACCATATTAAGAAAATAATGTTGGATACACAAAGATATTCATAATAGTTTTATATCAACAAACCAGCGATGTTGTATAGTTTAGAAACAGCGGCACTGAGAAAAAGACAGGAGGCAGAGCTCGAGGTAGGAGAGATGAAAATGTTGAGATTCTCTTTGGGAATAACGATGGATAGGATCAGGAATGAGCACATCAGAGGGACAGCACATGTAAGATGTTTTGGAGACAAAGTCAGCGAGGCTAGATTGAGATGGTTTGGACATGTACAGAGGAGGGATAGTGAATATATTGGTAGTAGGATGCTGAGGTTGGAACTACCAGGCAGAAGGCCTAGAGGAAGACCAAAGAGAAGATATATGCATGTGGTGAAGAAGGACATGAAGGTAGTTGATGTAAGAGAAGAAGATGCAGAGGATAGGGTGAAATGGAGGCAGATGATTCGCTGTGGCGACCCCTGAAGGGAACAGCCGAAGGAAAAGAAGAAAGAAGAAGATCAACAAAAATACTAGAGGAGCAATGACTGACTAAATAAGATTTTATTCTTAATCTTCATCGTGTCATAACAAAAAACTGAAGAAACAGAACAAGTTAATTGAATGTGTAAAATCCAAAGAAATTAAATAAATATAGTATCCCATCTATCAATGATTCAGCTTTGATAATTTTACAAAGAAGAACTGAGAAAGGACATTTTGCTTATTTGAAGGCCATAACAATCAAAGTTTACAAAGGTCTCGTGGAAGAAAATGACATAGTATTGGTTGGTTGTTTCACACTCCTAATATCATTACTATAATTAACATTCAAACTATAGAAACTATATACGGACAGCTTTACAGCTTGAACAATCCAACTGCAACATAACAGAACTATTCAGCAGATTAGGAAAGTGGGAGTAATATTTTAAAACTAAATTTAAAACATATGATTTTCTACAACACAAGTAAAAACGAGGTAAAAACAAAGAAGTCTTTCAGGTTTCATTAACGGAATTGGATTTTACTTTAGGGCCTTCATTGACTCATTTACCTTTCATTTTTATTTCTCATTTCTTAACTATAAAATGATGTACAAAGATTGCTTAAAAATTGACAGTTTTTTATTTAATATAAAAATCATAAGCTCAGATAATAAACTATAACTAAATCTGTAAGTAATGTGGCAAAAAGGGTTTAGCACAATAACCAAGAGATGATAATAAGTAGAGTTAGAGTGAGAGGCGCTGCTGTCGCCACTTGAGCAGTGCTGTTGCCGGAGGAGCAGTGAGCTTTGTTCTTGCCAATGCAGGCTGCATATGCCATTACATGGGGGATGTAGTTCTGCTCCTGCACTCCATGAAGCAAGTGTGCCATGGGCCCTTTGGAGAAAATGGCAACATCTTCACCTCCATGAGTTTCTGATTTTAATGGAACGGCTGCCTGGGCCTGATAGTTGTTTTCTTCTAAAATAATGAGACAAACCATGACATATGTCAGTGTATTATTAAATCCTATTTTAATTATTATGAATATTATATATCCTATAGTAAACCATCATCACGCCCAAGTGTGGTAGAAAGAAAGGAAGGAAAAAAAGAAAAAAGTGTACAGACGCTCCCCGACTTATGTTCATTCATTTTACGTTTACAAAAAAAAAAATTGTCAAACTTTTGAGTTTAGCATGCGCTCTGTGGTATGAGACGTACCTATGTAGTACGCTGACGTAATGACGTAATGATGTGGGTGCAAGTTTTCCGGCATATGCCGGAATTTCCGGTTTTCCCAAGACTGAATTAACTAGCTGCTCGGATCCGCACAATTTACCATGCATACTCAGTTAAGCAAAGAGAGTTGTAAAATGAATGAAAACCCGAATCCAGAAAAGAAGGAGAACTCTCCGCTCTGCTGGTGATTCACATCAGTGCAGGCTGAGTACTAAACAAGTATTCAATGGCACCCTTGCTCACTTGAAAGAGCGGAAGTCCGGATAACCTGCGCTTTGGCTCAAGCACAAGCAAGTGAGCTACTTTCGGTGGAGAACCTCACATATTGTAAGCGTTGATAGTCTGTTTTAAGCTTAATGTAAAGTGCCTTGGCTCAGCTTCATGTAAAGTGACCATCCGTCGACCATCGGAACCATTTACAAGCAGAAAGATCGCATCATAGAGAATGTTAAAGGTTATATTTGATACTGTATTTGATATTTGATGAGTGAATTTGATTAAAATGTATCTATTTGAAATTATTTTACTTGAATTAAATTTATTTGCAATTAATATTGATATTGTTTGATATATTTGAGATTATTTTACAATGTTATGTTTATAATAATTGATTTAGGGGTGTTTTATGAGATATGGTAATGGTATTTATGGATGTATAGTACAGCATGAACGTCATACGTCAACTGGAACATACATTAACAACTTACGTTTTTTTGTCCGGAACCGAAAAAAAACATAGGTTGGGAAGCGTCTGTATTGACTGTAATTGCACATTTCATTTTGTACATCATCCAGCAGACAAACAATTAAAGGAGCCAAGACAGGAATCATTTAATAAAATAAAAAATTATAAAAAAAGACAAACACACTGCCTTCACAAGATCAAGAATTTAGAAGGCCATTTTAATGACTCACGGTAATCAACAGTGGAGACGTTGACCCTGGAACCATTGACAATCTTGAAGCCAGGGCCGTTTCCATACAAAATGGAAGTGAAGGGCTTATGGTCGACATCGCTTACCATAGGTGCCAGTCCTGCGCACATGAATGTTGAAAGTCTGAATGGCACTTTAAACAACACTGACTCCGTTATTTTTGTCAAACACTCACCAAATATAGGATTTCCTCGTAATGTGTAACCTCCAAAGTTGAACACATGTGAGTGATCAGCAGTAACGACAGTCAGGGTTTCATGGATGTTGGTGAGAAGATCGGCTCGACCAATGGCACGATCCATTTCTACAGTCTCGTACAGGGCCTGCTTTGCTTTGCCCTCATGGTGTCCATGATCTATGCGCCCACCTGTAAGCAGCCAAAAAAGTTAAAGCACATGGATATAACAGTTTAAACCTCATGAGCTGTACTACAGTACTCATTAATAGAACAAGAAGTATAGAAAAATAATTGTAACGTGCAACGTTTACAGCAACCCAGTGACCGACTCTTTACGAAAGACAGCAATGGTTCTTTTGCATGTCCCTCACGACAGACAGTGAGGTCTTTGTTAACCCAGCATTCAGAGAACAGCACTGATAAGCAACCTACCCCTGGGCCACCACTGCCCTATTGAAGGTATTTTTAAGCCAAATGTAAGGCAAGATCCAACCAACAGGCCTAATACTGCAAACATCTACAGGTAATGTGAACTTACCCCTGTAAATACAATTAAAAGGCAAGAATCAGGCAAGAAAAACAAGTGGCACACAAAGCCCAACACTTCAGGTGTTTTTCAATTAAATATATGCACTGATTAATTTTCTGAACCACTTAATTCTAATTACAGTTGCGTGTAGGTTGACACCCATTTCAGCCAACTCTGGACAAGGGCAGGGCACATCCTGCACAGCTTGCCAGGACATTGCAGGCAATTAAATTTATTTACTCAATCATTTGTTGAATGATGGGCCCATGGTCTACCATTTACCAATACTTGATATACTGTATGCTTATAGTGCAGTGCTTCTCAATTATTTTCTGTGACGCCCCCTATAAAAAGAAAAAAAGCCCCCCGCGACTATAAATACATTTCATATTGTTTGCTCGGTGCTTTTACCCTACACCATAGTGCGACAATAAGAGCGCCACTGCCACCTACTGTAGAAGATGTGCAATTACACTTTATTCTAGTACAGTATGGCAAAAAAACCATGTTTCCCAGGGTCATACATGTCTCCCCTGGCATCAAACCGCCCAGCTATTTGAGAAGAACTGTTATAGTGCATCACTCTGTTCTTAATAAAAAACCCTGTGAAACCAGTGCCCTTACATAAAGGTCCATGATTCTCTCACCTTCTACCAGCAAATAGAAGCCCTTAGGATTTTTTTGAAGAATTTTTATAGTAACATCCACCATCTCAGTGAGAGAAGGATCAGTTTTCTCGTCCCTCTCCAGGTCATAAGGCATGTCTCCTGGCTCAAACAACCCTTAATACAGGGGAAGGTTTTTTTTAAGTCTTCGGCATTGTTAAAGACTGAATAAAGCATGTAAAAATCTAAAAAAAAAAAAGCAAGTTAAAATCTCACCCAGTAGGTAGTCAACAGAAGAGGGATTTTTTGAAAGGAGCTCTGCTCTGTTCCAAACGTAGTGACCCCTCTGTAAAACAACATTTTAAATTTAAGTTACATGTGTCTAAATCATCTTCTTTTCCTTTCAGCTTTTTCCCTTTCTCGAGAGTCGCCACAGCAAATTATCTGATTCACACATTTGATTTGGCATAGGTTTTTACGCCCTTCCTGTCACAACCCTTAGCAAGGGACAGAAACATGCTGACCGCTACGCAGCCTACGCTTTACGAAAGTCAGCAATGGTTCTTTTACATGCCTCTCGCCATAGACAGTGAGAGACATGGCCCACCTTTGATAACCCAGTTAGCTGCACTGGGGGAACAGTGACAACCCTGCGGGGACTCAAACCCTCAACCTTAGGATCAGCAATCTAGACCACCACTGCCCCGATTTGTGTCTAAATCATTCATATAATTACTTTCAGAAATGAGATTTTGATGTGATAACAAACAGGACTGCTCCACAAAGCCAAATCTCATCAGCTCACATGCCAGACTATCAGTGAACCATGACTTCTACCATCTTTGGCAAACATTATTTAAACAAACTTTGGATACACTTGGAGAATATTCATCCTGTATTTTATGTAGAACATTTTAGATTCATGAAACATACCACAAGCAATTTTTTTTAATTTACTTAAATTTATCATATAAATATATTTTCCCTCAAATAATAGAGGAAAAGCAAGAATTATGCAATCACCAACAGAAAAACACATGTAGTACTTTGGAGCTCTTCGTCAAGCCCTAATTCTAGGGAAGCAATGACTTATGTCATAAACCTAAAACATCTCCATCAAGTTGATTATATCATAGTGATTGACAGATCAGTTTTATGGGATGGAGAACTGTGATAGACCCATTTTATAAACTTCCACAAAAAATTCTGGACTGTTTGCTGGGTGCGTTATTGAGTTGATTTTCAGCACTTTGATGAAAGATTCAGTGTCTTCCTGTGTCTTGGGTCTCAGCCTTAGGCCTTTCTCTGTGGAGTTTGCATGCTCTCTCCATACTTGTGGGATTGTCTCGGTGTACTCCGGTTTCCTTTCACCATCCAAAGACATGCACCTTAGGCTAATTGGCTATTCCAAATTGCCCTCATGTGTGAGTGCGCGCAATTTTAAATGGTTTTGTGTTGTGCGTGTGTGTGCGCACGCGTTTTCCCTGCAGTCTGGTGAACCCTTCAAGGTTCGCCCAGTGTCGTCTGAGTTCCCTGTGACCCGAATAGGATTGAGGGGTACAGGAAATGACTGATGACTGACTAACCCCTGCACTGTGTGTTGAGATTATGACCGTCATCTCCCATGGTCCTTGACCTGACATGCAACCCCAGATCTTAGGGCAAGATTGCGGTCTTTGTATCCTCATCTTTAAGTTTCATAGAACAGCACCTGACAAAAGTTATTAGTATCATCTCTTTACCCATGCAGAGGCATGATTCATCACCGAACATCCCTTCAATCCATTAATGATCCACATTCCATTACTGGTTTTCCTTCGCCACCTGTAAACCTTGTTTCGTTTTTTTTTAGGTGTCACTGCTGATTTTCCTTCCCATTTCATTCAGCCATTTTTTTACAATCTGACCCAAACTCTGACCCCTATTGCCACACATTTATTACTATTCTTGGCATTTTTTATAGCAAACTGATTTGAATTTTCTATCCTTGACGTCTTCCTTGGTTTGTTATCTTTTTATAACCTTCCCATTGTGTTTATATTGCACTAACATTTAGACACAACTAACTGTTAACCACCAACATCTTCTGCCACTCGCTGTGCTGGATTTTTGAAGAGGATTTGTAATCCTTTACATTGTTTCAACCAATAATTCTCTTGTTTGGACATTGTTTACATATAATCCACTAAAACCAACAAGTTCTGTAAGAACCTTTTTTTTAACTGTAATGTACTAGAAAGTTCCATTTTTAGACCTGTCCCATTGTTTCTTTTAGAAATGCAAATTGCAAAGAGGTTGTACAATTTTCTTTCTGAATATTGACTGATTCCATAACATTTTCCCTTTAACAATCTGGAAAAATATGCCATTAATTAAAATAATTAAATTTAATTTGTTTGAAGGAACAAAATATTCATTCATTTTCTCAACTGCTTATTAAGGTTGTAGGGAGGTTGGCGACTCTGGGCGAGGGCAGAGTACACTCTGTACAGCTCACCAGACCATTGCAGGGCAGAAACAAGCTGACGGCTATGCCGCCTACTCTTGACGAAAGTCAGCAATGGTTCTTTGACAAGTTTCAGACCACAGTACCTTTGATAACCCAGTCAGTTGCATTGAGGTGCTGTTTGAGAATTATTTCACAAAAGCAAAAACATTTACACACACACACACACACAGCAATATCTGTGATTTCATTATCTTAATACAGTCGTCCCTCTACTTATGAAAACCTCTGAATACGAAAAATCCAGGTCACGAAAAACATTTTCCTAAATTTTCGCCCTTATACAAAATAACCTCTTAGGAAAAGCGCCAAACATCCCATTCAAAAATTCAAACAACGTGCAAGTTGCTCTCTCATTGGCTGTCTCCCAACATCCCGCCCGTTGGCCTCCCATTGGCTAGGAGGGAGCTGAACTGTACCCATACTTCCTCTACCCATACTTCCTGTTCGTCACAGGCGTGAAGGAGAGTTGAACAGGACTGTTTGCTCATGAGTTTTTTTTGAGAGTGATCATTGCAGAGTTACATTTCGCTATCCATCGTGTACCCCAAGAAAGTGATTCCCGGTGACACCGAAAAGACGAAGCAGGCTCCGTTATCAATCAAAGTGAAGCAGGAGATAAAAAAATACGTAAGTGGGATGCGGTTGAGCGAAATTGCAAAGGAGTATGGCCGAGACCCCTCTACAATCGGGATATCGGGACCCCTCGACAATTGAAGCAGGAGACCATAAAATCGGATATACAGTGACGGAGGCGATTATTTCGGAACGATATTGAAGCAGAAGGAAGCATTGAAAGCGGAGATACAGTGACGGAGGCGATTATTTCGGAAAAAGCAACCGCCATATTTAAGGACCTCATGAAGGGGGGTGGGGGGAGGGGGGTTCTTCAGACCAGCAACCCCCGGACGTCGCATGGGTGGTTTGAGAGTTTTTAAAAAAGGTAAATAATTTTCTTTTACTTTTAACCCACATTTCATACATATTTCATACAAAATTGGTGTACTTTAATAATTTTTAAAGGGTTTATGGGGTAGTCTTGGGAGCCTTGGAATGAATCACGCATTTTGCATGTAAAATGCACCTCTACTTACAAAAACCCCAGGTTACGAAAAAGGCACTGGAACGGATTAATTTCTTAAGTAGAGGGCCGACTGTACAAAAATACAAAGCAAATATCATCTTGTTGCACATGCCCCTTGAAATTACAGTGCAGCCTAGCATGCCAGCAAGCTGTTGTCACCTTCTGACTGCACACAAAATGACTCAGCGCAATGTATTGTTTAATGTGTGCATTCTTCACACTCGGCCTTAATTTTACGTTCGCCTTCCTGCTCATGACTTGTTTTGACTCCTGGTTATGCTTCTGTCTATGATACTGTGTTTTTGTGTATAACCGCTGTGTTGTTGACCTTCCTCTTGGAGTTGTGTGCCTGATCTCAACCTCTGCTCGTTTTCTGGTATTTGTCCTTGAAGTGTGGTTTTGAATTTGACTGCGTGGCTTATATCACTAATCACTGGTTTTACTGCAAATGTACCCACTGCAGTTCTTTGCTGCTCTGCTACATGACATTTCTAAGTATGCTAATTCCATAATCTTTTCCAAGTGTTGAATAAACATTCATTCATTCATTTTCTGAACCGCTTAATGCTAATTAGGGTCGCGGGAAGGCGAGCACTCATCTCAGCCAACTCCGGGCAAGGGCAGGGTACACCCAGGACAGTTTGTCAGGCCATCAAAGAGCCAACACTCACACAGCCATTCACACCTAGGAGTGATTTGGAACAGACAATCAACCTACTGTGCATGTTTTTGGACTGTGGGAGGAAACCAAAGTACAGTCGGCCCCCTACTTACGAAAACCCCTGGGTACGAAAATTCCGGGTTATGAAAAACATTTTCCTAAGTTTTCGTCCCCGGGATACGAAAACAACCTCCTCTTACGAAAAGCGCCAATGCGCCATTCAGAATTCAAACGCGCCAATCAAAATTTCACGCGATGCGCAAGTTGCTCTCTCATCGGCTGTATCCCAACATCCCGCCCTGCTGGCCTCCCATTGTCCAGGAGGCAGCTTAACGTTACCCATACTTCCTGTACCCACACTTCCTGTTTGTCACACGTGTGAAGGAGAGTTGACTGTTGGCTTGTTTTGAGATTGATCATGCAGCGTTATATTTCGTTATTGCCGACACCCCTCTACAATCGGGACGATATTAAACCAGAAGGAGATCTTAAAGCGGAAATACACTGACGGAGGCGATTATTTCAGCACGATATTACAACAGAGTGCTCCGTGGGAGAAGATCTCCGATCTCGGAAGGAAGCAAGTTAATATTGAATGAGGACCTCTGATCTTTCAAACATGTACTGTAATTCCACTTTAAATACAACATCCCGTACATTTAAACATTTAAATAGAATTGTTCTGTCAGCTGTGTGTTGCATGTGGAAGCGCATGTGTGTGTGTGTGTGTGTGTGTGTGTGTGTGTGTGTGTGTGTGTGTGAGAGAGAGAGAGAGACTGCCTACAAAGTCAGTCAGAGATGAAAGGAGGCTTAACTTTTTAGTTTTTAGTTTAGTTTTTAACTTGTTTAATTCAGTAAATGTTTAATAAAATGTGGTGCGCTCGCCTAATGTGAGCAAAACGCAGCTCATCTGGACCTTTGATCCCTCAAGGAATCAAGTTAAAGTTGAGTTTGGACCTCCGATCTGTCAAACAGGGAATGCGCTTTGAATTCCACGTATTAAAATGCTCCGGCATCCTGCTTGTGGGCGGGGCCCGCATTCATGCACCACAATAAACATTTAATGTGTATACAATACACATTTAATGTGTACTGTATTGTGTGTGTGTGTGTGTGTGTGTGTGTGTGTGTGTGTGTGTGTGTGTGAGAGAGAGAGAGAGAGAGAGAGAGACAGATGTGTGTGTGTGTGCGTGTGTGTTTGTGTGTATGCGCATTAATAAAAAATGTTTAATAATGGTTTAATTAATAAATATGTTAATAAAATGGTTTAATATGTTAATAAAATGTTTACATGGTTTCATAAATAATTTTATTTTAATACACATTTCATAAAAAATTGGTGTACTTTTATCATTTTTAAAGGGGTTATGGGGTAGTCTTGGGAGCCTTGGAACGAATCACGCGTTTTACATATAAAATGCGCCTCTACTTACGACACTTCCGCATTACGAAAAAGGCTCTGGAACGGATTCATTTCGTAAGTCGGGAGCCGACTGTACCGGGAGGAAGAGCCCAAGCTGGGAATCAAACCCAGGCTTTCTTGCTGTGAGGCCGATGTGCTGTTGTCCAAACACTGAAAATATTTTTTGCAAAACTGCAGCTAAGGTAGAAGAAAAAAAAACCTGATTTGGCACCCATGTTGCTCTCACCTTGTGTTTAGTTCTGTCGATCCATTCCTTAATCAAATTCCGGTTATCTTTGCGTGTCCCACTGTGTTTCTTTTCAGCAGGGTATTCCACATCAGACATGTTTTTAGGAAGCATGTACTTTCTTCCACCACCCATGATTACCTGTCCACACAAACCCAAGGTAACAATCAACAACAAAAGGGCAAACACTAAAAAGGGCTCTTGACTTTCTCTACTATTTGGTACTTTATTGAGCACAAAACACTGTATCGTTATTAAAAACGTAAAACTAAATATGAATGGCTAACCACAAAATTTGTTTATCAAGTGAAATTATCAGGTCCATGGGCTTACATTAATATTGGGAATGTTCTCAATTAGCTGTCTGGCAATGTCCTTACAGCCCTCTGTCACTGCCTCAGCAGGCATCTCCCCATCGGAATACCATTCGCGGTCCACACTGTGGGCATACGCTGCACTTGGAGTAGCATGGGTGACTCGCGTTGTTGTGACAATCCCAACAGATTTTCCTGATGACCACAGACAGCGTGTAAATGTAGGACCAGTGGTTTGATTTTTAGTTTGACATTGATTAAAAACTGACACAAATTTTTGTTAATATATATATGGCCTGATGACCATAAAACCAATTAATAATTTATTAATATACTTATTTTGCAATTTGGATAATTAGGGTACAAAGATGCTTAATAATATTAAAACTCCATAATGTTGACTAGGTCGACACGGTTGAATAGTGGGTAATTTGTCCACCTCAGGTCAAGATAGCCCTGTGTTCAATCTCTGTTGTTTCTCTGTGGAGATTGCATGTTCTCCCTGTGATTGCATGGGTTTCCTCTGAGTACTTTGGTTTCCTCCGACAGTCTAAAGGCATGCATGTTAGGCTAATTGGTTGTTCTAAGTTGTGCATAAGTATGAGTGTAAATGTGAAGGGTTGTGTGTTGGCCCTAAGAGGCTCTGGATAGCTGTTCAGGGTGTAACCCACCTTCATCCACTGTCGGCTGAAATAGACTCCGGCTTTAGTACTCGTAGGAGTAAGCACCTCAGCAAATGAGTGAGTGAGTGGGTATACCCATTTTGTGGTGACATCATATATTGCAAAAACTTGGTGAAACTGGTGACTAATGAGAGTATAATGTCTGTACATCAGACACAACTGTGAAAAAGCACTTCTACAAAAGATTAAGAAGGGGGGTTGGTGTATTTCTTTAACAACACACAAGTTCATGAGCTAGTTATAGGTCCATTATGGTTTTCAAGACATGGTTGGGAAATTTAGCTGAAACCTTCCAATTACAGCATTTGGCAGACACTCACATCCAGAGCGACTTATAATTATCATTATTTTATATACAACTGAGCTGAGGGTTAAGAGCCCTGCCAAAGAACCCAACAGTAGTGAAAGTACGGATTTAACCGCTGATGTTCGGATTAGCAACCCATTGACTTAACCACTAACATTAAGTCACCGCTGCCCATCAAACCCAGGTTAATAATAATAAGTTTTTAAATATACAGTGGTACCTCACCTTACGATAGTAACAGCAAACAAAAAATCCAGGTTACGAAAAACATTTTCCAAAATTTTTTGTCTCTGTATACGAAACAAGTTCTCCTTACAAAACGCACCAAACACGCTATTCAAACATTAAAATGATGCACGAGCTGCTCTCCCAGTGACTATCTTCCAACTTCCTGCCTCACTGGCCTCACACTGGCTAGGAGGGATGACACAACTCCCTCCCATTGGCTATTATGGAGCACCCATAATGCCTTTCGTGTAAAGGACAGAGTTACTGTTGTTTCATGAGTTTTTCGAGTGTGCTCATTGCAACTTTATTTTTTGGCTCAGGCTTTTAACCTCACATAAACATTTGTAAGATTATAACTCTGCTAAGACGACATGGTCAACGCACGCATGTACACACAGGTGCGCTTGCATGCGCACACATACACACACACACACACACACACACACACACACACACTTGTGTGATTCCCAGTGCGAGTGAAAAGAAGCGAGCTCGTGGCATGCGGTTGAGTGATATCGCAAAGGAATATGGCCAAACCCGTCTACCATCGGTACGATATTGAAGCAGAAGGAGGACTTAAAAGATATACTTTTGTAATTTTTAAAGGGTTTAGGGGGGTAGTTTCGGGGGCCTTGGAACGAATCACACGTTTTACATGTAAAATGCGATTCAATTTACGAAAAATCCAGGCTCCGAAAAAGGCTCTGGAACGGATTAATTTCGTAAGGTGAGGTACCACTGGGTTTAATATTATTTTGTCTGAGCTGATCTGTCAAAATAATAGGTTATTCACTCTTAATTCACCAGTATGACAACTCATTCATTCATTTCATTCTCTGAACCGCTTAATCCTAATTAGGGTCACAGGGAGGTTGGCGCCCATCTCAGCTGACTCAGGGCGAGGGAAGAGTACACCCAGGCCATCCCAGGCCATCACCCAGGCTCACCAGGCCATCACAGGGCAGAACCACACTGAGAGCTATGCAGCCTACTCCTTACAAAAGTCAGCACTGGTTCTTTTACATGAACCTCTCACCATAGACAGTGAGAGACATGGCCGGCCTTTGATAACCCAGTTAGCTGCACTGGGGGAGACAGTGACAACCTGTTGACAGAAGGCTTGAACCCCTTGGGATCAGTCATCAAGCACCTTACCACCAGGCCACCACTGTCCGTAAGTGTGAGAACTTTATTTTTTATTTTTTTTCATTATTCATGTTGTCCTGTTGATTGTGAGCCACAATTTCCCCTAAATCTACAACTACACAATCTTTATAATTTCATATGTCAGTCATTATGTTCTGAGGGGTTTTAGCCACCAGGAAAGAGAGGAGTTTTCATTGCTACACACCAGCATCTTTGGCCCATTTAAGAATGGAGGTGACCTCGTTTCCCTTTGTGGTATTGCACTGGCTCTTCACTGCTGCCGCACTTACACCCACTGTGCCCTCATTGGCCTTCACTCCACACAGGAATGCTGTAGCTGAGCCGGCACTGTCCGCCACCTGAGCATTTGTGTTGTAGGTCTGCATTTAAAAAAAAAAAAAAAAAAAGACTGTGAATGTTTGTGAAACAATAGGCCAAGAACATATATATATAAATATGTGTATATGAAATATATATTTCAGACAATCCAGCAACAGAGGAATTGTGAGCAGTGAGGACCTACCTGATTGACTATCCCCACCTGGACCAGCCTGCATGCAGTGTGAGGTTCATGTTTTTTTTTTTTACTTTTCCAGTGCACTCACTGCCATCAGGCTGATCATTCAGGATAAGAAGCTGGTATACACTAAAGATTTTGTTGCATAGATTCACAAATTAACTTGGACATGGAAAATTTATTCAAATTTGAAGTTAGTAGTTGGAAATGTGGTGGCATGGTGGCGTAGTGGTTAGCACGTCTGCTCCACAGCAAGAAGGCCTGGGTTTGATCCCTGGCCTGGGTGTTTCTGGGTGGAGTTTGCATGTTCTCCCTGTGCTTGTGTGGGTTTCCTCTGGGTACTCTGGTTTTCTCCCACAGTCCAAAAACATGCACAGTAGGTTAATTGGCCGTTCTAAATTGCCCGTAGGTTCGCAGAAGGCAATAGCAAACCACTGCACTATCCTTGCCAAGAAAACCTCCATGAAGATGATAATCAAGGCGTTATCCTTCAGGGCAGGACGCCAAGGGTGGTCCTGACTCGGAGGGTACAAGACCAGGCCAGTTGGAAATGTCCCAGCTTCATGACCAGACCCATATTGTGTGTGTGTATTATATATATATTTTATTTTATTATATATATATATATTATTTATAATATATAGTGTCAACCTTGTAGAGAGTGCGATTCAAGCCCCCAACCTCTGGATCAGCAATCCAGCGCCGCAGCTATGCCTCAGTCTAAATGTTCCAGGCTGACAGTCTATGATTGAACGCCTGAAAACTAAATGGCATGTTGCACTGAGACTGTATTTCTCCTTATTACTGTTCAAACTCAAGCACGTCAGACATACTGATTAAAAGTCAGACTCCATAATGGCACCATGTGTTTCTGATTTCAATGAAAATACTGTAGATAAATCTTCAGCATGTCTTGGTTGGATCTATTTCAAATTGCTTATTACACTTGATTTTTAAAAGGCCGACTGATTTTATTCTTTTATTCATTTTATCTATTTTTGTTGTTATTACCTGTATGGCGACCTTGAGTGCCAAGGAAGATGCCTTTAAATAAAAATTATTATTCTAATAATAATAATTATTATTATTATTAATATTATTATTATTAATATTATTATTGACTTATTTTTTGGAGACTCGGGCATTAACTCAGACATCACTGGGCATTACATTCAGGCATCAATTGACATTCAGTTTAAAACAAGGGTCACTTTGTCACTGCATGAATTAAAAGTACCAAAAAGTAATATCAGAACAAGGTGTTGTGGCACCAAACCTTAGAGAGGGCCACGTAGGGGAATTTGTCCATCTCCAGTTTGCCGTCCTCTCCATATTGGCCGCTCAGCTGGCCTTTCAGGATCCTTGCCGCTGTCACTGTAGGTAATCCCATACCTAGACAAAAGTTTAAAGTATAAGTTGTGTAAGTTGGTTCACTGTGACTTAATTTTTTTTTTTCCAAAGATGAAAAATATCTCAGTCAACTTTGGGTTAAGGAAAAGTATACCTTGAACAACTTGTCAATCTATCGCAGGGACAACACATAACCATTTACACTTACACTCACACTCAAGCCTAGGAGTACGTTGAAACATTCAATGAGCCTTATCTGCATATTTTTGTACCGTGTGAGGAAACTGGAGCACTCACAAACCTAAACTGGAACACTGGATGCCAGAAGTAGCACAGGAAGAACAAGCAGACTCCACACAGAAGCACCCAAGAATCAAACCCAAGTCAGTCTCGCTGTGAGGTGAGTGTGCTAACCACTACACTACTTATGTCCTTATTTCATTATGTGGTCTGTTTGGGTATTATTCAAGACATTGAGAAAGTGACAGTCTTGCATTAAATGGTCACAAAGACACCCTTAAAAAGTAACTCTGTCATGATTTCATATTACTACTGTCGCTCTTTAAAACAATTGCGTATGACATCATCGGTTCCGTCAGGCAACGTCAGTCCTTGCTTCTTGACAAGTACGACCAAGTGCCGCCACATTGCTTCTACCACTAGGCATGTGCACAACATGTTGCCTTCGGGTTTTTTTTAAGTCCTATTGTCTGGGCTGCATGCATCAGACACCAGTCTAAGATAACACATTATCAGCCAGTGCTCAGCTGAGTCGCCAGGAAAATGGTGGAGTGGCTGCAAAAACAACAAGCGTTGAAACTGCTGAAAACACAAGCCTTTATGTCTAAAACCAAGTGCTGTTCCGACAGAACTCCTTCATAAAAAAGAATGCCACTCGATGGAAGCACCTTGCCAAAAGGAACCAGTAAAAGGTAAGAACCTTTAGTATGCGGAGAGTTTTATCACATAAAATGTCCCCCGCTGCTCGTTTACCCTGGGTTTACATTGGAGTATGACGTCCGAGATGCATTACCATTTGACTCCAATCTTGGTAGAATGTGGGAATCGTAGTACAGTGCAGCACTTAACAGACCTTGAAGTGCCATGGTACATGTGCTTGATGAACTTGGAAACACGATTCCTTTGTTTCATCTCTTGGATGCGCCCTGCGTCCGTTTTATACCTCAGGTTTTTGAATCACAGAGATCACGGACATCATGCTCCAGTGAAAACTCAGGGTTACTTGCACTGAAGAACTCGACTGAACGAATTCATTTCACTTTGAAAAAAATGCTTTGGTTCTGCTTTGGTTCAGTCCCCGTTACTAATCTATGGGAAATTAACAGTATAGTACTTTTCGTGGTCAAATTCTACCAGAGTGCGTCGTCTGGCAAACTGGGTTTCTCGGAAGCCTAACACCTGGTTTTATTTTTCCAACCACATGATTTTATCTGAAAGTTTGTTTAAGCAATTCTGTGAATTGCTTTGAGTGTGAAATGCTAGCATTTCATCACATCTCTGGAATGAGTCACTGGAATATAATTTGTTTTAACTAGCATTCCCTTGACTTTCATTAAAATAAAAAAAAATGTAAAAAGTAGAACAATTTACTTATTATACAAATTTTTTTATTGAAATTTTTTTTTTTCTCCCAGTTACCCAAATATAAAGCATGATTTGGTATGCAAAACCTATAATGAATGCAGAAATGATCACTATTTGGTAATTAAAATCATATTCCTAAGGTAAAAAAACTTGAGAAAAATGTTTGGATAATAAATTAACACTTGAATTTAGTAGCCCTGCATTAGGCCCTGGGTCTGACCTTTATTGTTTTAAAGTGCTTTCTGAAAATTAATTTTTTTTTTTTTTTTTAAAACTGCTTTTTTGTTTACAATATAAATAGATGACATAATCTTTTGCACACATTTTCTATTTATTTTTCAGCTAATTGTTCTTATCAATAAATTACTTAATGACTTAAGACAAAATGGCAGCCGTGCTAAAAAGTACTGATTATTTTTAATGAAGTATTACAAATAATTTTCACTATATATATATATATATATATATATATAAATCATGTAAAACAACTGTACCTTAAAAAAATATGTAAAATATACTAGTATACATGTATATCCAAAGTGCCACTAATTTCACTTACCATCTCCCAAGAAGAGGATAAGGTTCTTGGCGACATTTGTGTGGTGCTTCTCCTTCAGAGCCATATCCAACGTGCGCTGTGCCCATGAGTTCCAAAATTCAGGATTCTTCTCCTTTTCTGGAAAGCATTTATTATTATAGTAAAATATTGGCACAGGTAAATACACTACAATATGTGAAACACTCAAATATGAAATGTTTAATACAAAAATTCTCCCATTTTCCAAATTAAAAAATGTCTGTGTACTTTACAAATAAATCATTATGTAACCTACAGTATACAATTTTTCAAGACAAGACATGACCTAACCACCAAAGTCTTGTGTCATCAGTAAACGCAATAGGAAAATGACATGGCAGCAGAAATAATAATCTCTCTCTGCAGGGGACTTATCAGTGAATAACATAAACATATATCAGCTGGCAGGGTGAAAGTTTGCGTTATTATTCACACTGTGGGATAAAGTGACCGGACACTGCAGACCATCACTTTTTGGGGTGATGCAAAGCAAGGAAAAATATACTTAGAATAACGATATAAGGTAATTTTGATATTACAAGCTACAATTTTCTTTAAATAAGATGTAATTATTGTTAATGCATTACTGTTATTATTGTGTAGGCTGAGAGGTCACCGTGACATTTTTCAGTGAGCTTCATACTTACTGTCTGTCTGTCTATCTGTCACTTATATGAAATTTGGTCTTCTGCAGTGTTCTGTTTTTAAAAACTTCCTTCAAAACCTAAAAAGCCATATGCCATTATGGAACATTGGATATTGGATATTTCTATACATCGAGTGTATGGACGGAAAGTTACTTTTGGGTCTCCCAAGAAAATTTGGCTTTGTGCATGACAGTTCCAGCAAGCTCGGAAAGTCCATCCCCCAGTGCCGGAGACTCAAACTCAGGACTGCCACATGGAAAGCCAGAATTCTTCCTCGACCGAGGCTCGCATGATGAGCTGACATGTGGAGATATCAGGCTTTTTCATATCCACATTGCAGCATGAAACGCTCAGCTTCTGCTCTTCAAAAGAGGACCAAGTCGGGGATTGTCCTCGATCGTTCCTTGCAAGCTCTGAAACACTGCACTGGCCAGGATGCGAACCCAGGCCGCCCACATGGCAAGTGAGAATTCTACCTCTCAACCACCAATGCTTGAGCATGTCTGCTGTATCATAGGTGGGTTTTCTATACATCGAGTGTCTGGACGGAAAGTTACTTTTGGGTCTCCCAAGAAAATTTGGCTTTGTGCATGACAGTTCCAGCAAGCTCGGAAAGTCCATCCCCCAGTGCCGGAGACTCAAACTCAGGACTGCCACATGGAAAGCCAGAATTCTTATTCGACCGAGGCTGGCATGATGAGCTGACATGTGGAGATATCAGGCTTTTTCATATCCACATTGGAGCATGAAAGACTCAGCTTCTGCCCTTCGAAAGAAGACCAAGTCCAGGATTTGTCCTCGATGGTTCCTTGAAAGCTACAAAACACTGCGATGCATTGGCCGGGACTCGAACCCGGGCCTCCCACATGGCAAGCGAGAATTCTACCTCTGAACCACCAATGCCTACACATACATTAGTTGAAGCTGACCCACTGGGATTTCTCATGTATAGACTGGGTCGTCTCAAAGTTGAATTTCATTGACTCAAAGAAAATCTGTATTTTGCTGAATGGATGGTAGGTAGCTATGGACAACCAGGCTGCACTGGCCGGGACGCGAACCCAGGTCTCTCACATGAAAAGCGAGAATCCTCCCTCTGAAACACCAATGCTTGTGCATGCCTGCATTCCCACAGGTGGGTCTTCTATACATCAAGTGTATGGATGGAAAGTTACTATTAGGTCTCCCAAGAAAATTGGGCTTTGTGCATGACAGTTCCAGCAAGCTCTGAAAGTCCATCCCGCAGTGCCGGAGACTCAAACTCAGGACTGCCACATGGAAAGCCAGAATTCTTCCTCGACCGAGGCTCGCAAGATGAGCTGACATGTGGAGATATCAGGATTTTTCATGTCCACATTGCAGCATAAACCGCTCAGCTTCTGCTCTTCGAAAGAAGACCAAGTCCAGGATTTGTCCTCGATGGTTCCTTGCAAGCTACAAAATACTGCACTGCATTGGCCGGGACTCGAACCCGGGCCTCCCACATGGCAAGCGAGAATTCTACCTCTGAACCACCAATGCCTACACAAACATTAGCTGAAGCTGACCCACTGGGATTTCTCATGTATAGACTGGGTGGTCTCTAAGTTGAATTTCATTGTTCTCAAAGAAAATCTCTATTTTGCTGAATGGATGGCAGGTCGCTATGGACAACCGGGCTGCAGCTGGCCAGGACTCGAACCCGGGTCTCTCACATGGAAAGCGAGAATTCTCCCTCTGAAACATCAATGCTTGTGCATGCCTGCACTCCCACAGGTGGGTTTTCTATACATCGAGTGTCTGGGTGGAAAATTACTTTTTGGTCTCCCAAGAAAATTGGGCTTTGTGCATGACAGTTCCAGCAAGCTCCGAAAGTCCATCCCGCAATACCGGAGACTCGAACTCAGGCCTCCAACAGGGAAAGCGAGAATACTGCCTCTGAAACAACACTGCATGCACATTTGAGTGCTTGTTCCTACACACTGGGATTTTTAACATCCACTCGGACTTTGCCACATGAAACGCTCAGCTGCAGTTCTTCCTCTGAACCACCAATGCTGGACAGGCTGAGACTCTGACTGACACACTTGAGTTTTTCATGCAGAAACTGTTGCAACAGAAGTTTACTTTTTGGTTTCCCAAGAAAATTGGGCTTTGTGCATAACAGTTCCAGCAAGCACTGAAAGTCTATCCCGCAGTGCCGGAGACTCGAACTCAGGCCTCCCACATGGAAAGCAAAAATTCATCTTCTGAAACAACACTGCATGCACATGTGAGTGCTCATGCCGACACACTGGGATATTTATCATCTCCTCTGTGACAAGAAATGCTCAGCTTCTGCTCTTCCAAAGAACACCAAATCCAGGATTTGTCCTCGATGGTTCCTTGAAAGCTACAAAACACTGTGCTGCATTGGCTGGGACTCCCACATGGCAAGCGAGAATTCTAAATCTGAACCACCAGTGCCTACACGAGTATGAGTTGAAGCTGACCCACTGGGATTTTTCATGTATAGACTGTGACATCTCAAAGTTTAATTTAATTGTTCCCAAAGAAAAACTGCATTTTGCTGAATGGATGGCAGGTAGCTATGGAAAACAGCGCTGCACTGGCCAGGACTCAAACCCGGGTCTCTCACATGGAAAGCAAGAATTCTCCCTCTGAAACACCAATGCTTGCGCATGCATGCACTCCAACAGTTGGGTTTTGTTAGGATTAAATGAAGGATGAGAACGTTGTCTTCGACCTTGAGACTGTGTATGTGGCTCAACTATGTTATTTTGTCTGTTTCTTTGTACATTGACGCATGAGCTGTTTCATTCCCTGTTATCGGTGCAGGTGCAGTGTGTTTTATGTTCTATCAACAACGGGCAGCTTTGGCGGAAGGGTGAAAAGTAACTCCATATTAGGACTTAATGAAGACTGTGCCCTTGAAACTGTACTTATCTCTTTGCCCATGCACAGAAACTGTATAAATACACTGTACGAAGAATGCACCTTTGAGTTGTGGATGAATAAACCAGACTGATTTCACTCATGTGGTTTGTTGTCTTCTGTTCCCAGAGTGCTCCAGACACTGAGATATAAGGATTTGGACAGTGTACAGGACGAGGTGTGAGGGCCCGATTAAGGCGATCCTTACAATTTGGTGACCCCGACGTGATACTCCTGATCAGGTAAGACAAGATTTGGTTGACTACCTTGTTAACAGTATCTGAGCGTCTGTTTAACCCCTTCTTTAGAAGGGATGGTAATCCCCTTTTCATAAGGGATGGTAATCCTCAGTTCCGAGAACTGGGAAGAGCACTATACAAATTCATGTCCAGATACTTATATGCCAGTGTGATAATTAAGGGTACTTGTTAAATCATGGGAAATTCCTTCCCCAAGCCGAATCCCAGAGAAACACCAAAGGAGTGGATGAATAGATGTGGTTTTGCATATTATATTGAACCATGGATTAGCAATTTATCAGGATGGACTGAGGGTATGGCCCAGATGCCTAACTTCCCCCGTGAAGGAACTTTTGATGCAGGATATTTAGCGTCCGCGCATCGCATGATTTATGATGGATTAGGGGATCCAACATAGAACTATGAGTATAGAAGGCAGCTTATGTGAAATGGTATGAAATGAGACCCTATTGGCTGGAATTGAAGAAGATATATGAACCAAAAAAGGTGCGTCAGAGCGTGCCAAAACCGAAATTACGTGAGAACAAGAATAATAATAAGGGTGTTTGTTGTACACAGGGAGTTTCCCCTGTCACTCCTCCGTCTGCGCCCCCGCCCATCAAGAATACGGCATGCATTTGGGTGAATAAGGGACGAGGAATTGAATTAAGGCCCCCGTCCGCAAGCGAGCTTAGAGATATTATTAATATGCTCCCTCCGTTGGACCAGACATTAGCATTCGTGGACATGTTGATCTGAGGTACCAGGTACTGTCAATTGACAGGGGCCGATTTCCGCTTCATCCTACAGGCAGTTATGAAAGATACGTATAATGAGGCTACCATACTGGCACAGGTTCCGTGCCTGGCCCCAGCTAATGATGTCGTGACTAATGTGAAAGTTGAGGAAGAAGTGGAACCAGGGGCTGGACATAGGGTCACACGCTCCTCACAATATCGTTCCACCTTATACTGGCGAGACGACCCCAGGGCCATGGACGTGCTCTGAGCCCAACTTACACCCTTCCTATTAGCTCTAAGGGAGGGCAATCGCGACTTATCTCATGTCACCAATTGCAAACAAAAAGTTGGTGAGCTCACCTCCGTTTTCTGGAGCCGTTTCTCCGAAAACTGGAGACATGTGGGTGGGTTTGACCTCAGGGAAGAGGGAACCCATTGGGGTTCCTTTCTCGTCACAGCTTACACCCCCGCTCCCTCTGCGTTTTCCAGACGACCCCTCTCTCGATGCATTACAAATCACTTATTCTTTTGTGTATATGCAGGAATGTCCGTTTAATTTACTCGGTCGTGATCTTATGAGCCTCCTTGGTTTACAAATTTCTTTTTATGGTTCGAGCATGATCACCTCCACGTCAGAATCTCTGTCCCCTTCTTTGATTGCATTAACCTCCTGTGAATTACCTTTTAATGTTAACGCAGCGTGTGCAGTGAGTGAGGTGGCAGAGCACTGTTCTCCCCTGGATAAACTGCCCAGGACATTATGGGCTGAGCACAAAAATGACGTGGGCTGCGTCGATTGTACTCCTTATGAGGCTAAGGTAAAACATATTACACCTATTTTCATAAAACAGTACCCACTCTCCGACTCTAAGATGCAAGGTATCGATGTTGTATTATCTTCACTCCTGGAACAGGGTATTGTTGTTCCGTGTACAAGCTCTTATAACACGCCCATAAACCCTGTGCCAAAGCCGGATGGTTCTTGGCGACTTACGCAGGACCTGAGGAGGATTAACGACCTCATAGTGCCTGTCGCGCCCCTGGTGCCCGATGTTCCTTCCATCATGTCTGACATACCACATACACGCACGCACTTTTCTGTGATTGACCTGTGCTCTGCTTTTTTCAGCGTTCCTGTAGAACCAGACACTCGGCCTCTGTTCGCATTTACGCATAGGCAGCAGCAGTACACCTGGACACGCCTCCCACAAGGTTTCATTGATTCTCCCACGGTGTTTGCCACCGTTGTACGGGATGCACTAGGGTGTTTTGTTCCCCCTGGGGGTTCCTGTGTTCATTCCTATGCAGATGACTTGCTGGTGTCGGCATTAAGCTCTGAAATCTGTTCTCAAGCCACACTTGCTGTCCTTCGGCTCCTGGGTGAAAAGGGATTCAAGGTCTCACAAAAGAAGTTGCAATACTGTAAACCCACAGTTATTTACCTGGGCTATGAACTCTCTCAGGGCTCAAAGAAATTGACCCAAGATCTGTCAAGATCATCATCGACACCCAGCGACCTGCTACCAAGCATGCCTTACTTGCTTTCCTGGGGTTGACCAATTACTGCAGGCAGTGGATCCCAGACTGCTCTCTCTATGACAAGTGCCTCAGGTCCGCCATCCACCACACGGACCCACTTCAACAGCCACTTGTGTGGACTGAGGACATGCAACATGCCTTTGCAGCCCTCAAAACGGCCCTCTGCTCGGCTCCAGCTCCGGGCCTGCCGAACTATGAACTGCCATTCCACCTTTATGTTACTCACCAGGGGGGAACTGCCTCTGGGGTTTTGGCTCGGGGGTGGGGTGGGGCCCTGTGCTTTCCTTTCAAAAACACTAGACACTGTAGCTCAAGGTTTACCCGCGTGTCTTCGTGCTGTGGCTGCATGTGCGTTAATGGTTTTAGACGCCAAGAAGATCGTCTTGTCGCACCCTTTGATTTTACACTCACAACATCAGGTCTAACAGATCCTATGAAATTTGAACACCCAACACATGTCATCACAGCGCAGGTCTGGTTACGAGGCCATTCTCTGCACCACTGATAACCTCAGTATTAAATCTACTTCTTCTCTTGATACCGTGGCTCACGCCTTACAGCGTCTGCTTAATGATCAAGATGACTGTGAGCCTTGCCCTCAAGACTGTTTGCACGAAATTGTTGTCGCTACAAGCATTAGGTCTGATTTGTGTTCTACACCTTTACCTACAGGTGAGGTCCTGTTTGTGGACGGGTCATGCTCTAAACCTACCGACGGTACCTTTCACTGTGGATATGCCGTCTGCCGCCTTCCGGATGTAGTGGTCGAATCTCATTCACTTCCCTTTACGTCTGCTCAAGTTGCAGAATTGTTTGCTCTTACTCGCGCGTGCATCTTATCTGCTGACCAAGAAGTAACCATTTACACTGATTCCAGGTATGCTTTTGGTGTGGCCCATGATTTTGGCTGCATATGGCAATCCCGTGGCTTTGTTGCAGCTGACGGTAAACCCATTTCGCACTCTTCGCTGGTACAAGACCTCATCGAGGCTTGTGCCCTCCCCACACGGTTAGCCATCGTAAAAACTCGTGCACATGTCACTGGACAAACTTCTGAGATCTGGGGTAATTCCCTAGCTGATCAGTGTGCAAAGGAGGCGGCTGCTGCTGGCGTTTTGCCCCCGTTTCTTAACATGTCATTGGTTTCTACTGGTCACATGATCAGCGCTCTTCTTCCAGATTTGGACCTAAAAACCATCCAAGCCTCTGCCGTAAACACTGATAGTCAACACTGGGACTCTCAGGGCGCCCAGCTAAAGGATGGCATATGGCTCGATGCCACCGATCGCATCTGTATGCCTAAACATTGTCTCCCTTTCCTCGTCCGCGAGTTTCATGGTACTACACATCACGGACAAAGAGGGGTAATATCGGAGATGGAAAAAGTTTTTTGTGCTGAAAATCTACATACGCTAGTACACAATATCCTAGATAGATGCTTAATATGTGCACAAAATAATGTGTCTAAACCGGTAGCCTCGCATCAACACCTCCCGAAGCCGGACACTCCCTTTCAAGAATGGCAAATTGATTTCACCCACATGCCTAGACAAGGGCCCTTCAAATATCTGTTGGTGATAGTCGATAAGTTCTCCCGATGGGGAGAAACATTCCCCTGTGGGAAAGGGAACGCGCAGGTAGTGGTTCAGAAACTATCACCCAGATACGGCCTCCCGGTGGGAATTGATTCAGACAAAGGCACACCCTTCACCTCAAAGGTCACTCAACTGTTGGCCCAAGAGGTAAAGATCAATTGGCGTTTCCATGTCCCATATCACCCTCAGTCCTCGGGAATTGTAGAACGAACAAACAGAACAATCAAGGGGAAATTGCGGCAAGCCATGCATGCCATGGGATCTAGAAATTGGGTTTCGGTCCTACCAGTGGTTCTGGCTGACTTAAGGATGACTGCACAAGAAGCCCTAGGGGAACTGTCCCCCTACGAGGTAGTCATGGGAAGACCATTTCCCACTCCATGGAAAAGGGGGGCGCAGGCTTTGGGAACGGAAGATTTGGACATTCATATGAGTGAGTATGCTGCGGGTCTCATAAAAACCCTGAATGATCATTGGAAACGCGTCAATCAGAAAACTTCTGTCCCAACGGACACCAGCACGCACCCCTTTAAGGTAGGAGATAGGGTGCTTGGTTAAGAAATTTGCGAAACTAAAACTCCTCTAGATGAGACCCCTTACAGTGAACCCACAGACATACTCGCCACCACTCGAACCGCCGTATTAACCGACCTTTTTCCAAAGTGGATCCACGCCACTCGGCTGAAGAAGCGCCCGCAATAACAGCAGTATTCATGTTTGCGTGTCGTTATCTGTTATGTTCTCACTGATTCTTTTTCAGGACAGCGGATCCGGCTCAGCCCTGAAAGACATGACGGGATGGACGGTGACCTAACCTGAGGGGGGCATAAGTATTACACTCAATCCGACATTAGCATAGTTTCAAGAAGGACCTATATGCCCTATACACCGACTGTTAGATTTCTCTGTAGGATCTGGGGACACGTACCACATTGTTGGGCCTGTAGACGAAAGTTAGGGGGTGAGTGGACCCCGTTGATATGTAAGAGCAAGAATGGGGATACAATCGGTAATAGTAACAACCATCAGCCTACTAGGGTTGGCCTTATGCCACCCACAGGATAACGCTTTTTGGCAGTACGCTAACTGAACCGCAAGGGAGGTAACAAATCAGTCATGTTATGTATGTCACCAATTTCCTTTGGCGGTGGATTGATAGTTATACTCTTATCAGAGTATAAAAGAGGGGATTGTTAGGATTAGATGAAGAATGAGAATGTTGTATTCAACCTTGAGACTGTGTATGTGGCTCAACTATGTTATTTTGTCTGTTTCTTTGTACATTGACGCATGAACTGTTTCATTCCCTGTTATCGGTGCAGTTGCAGTATGTTTTATGTTCCATCAACAACGGGAAGCCAAAACTAACTATGTGGCAGCTTCGGCGGAAGGGAACTCCATATTAGGACATAATGAAGACTGTGCCCTTGAAACTGTACTTATCTCTTTGCCCATGCACAGAAACTGTATAGATACACTGTACGAAGAATGCACCTTTGAGCTGTGGATGAATAAACCAGACTGATTTCACTCGTGTGGTTTATTGTCTTCTGTTCCCAGAGTACTCCAGATACTGAGATACAAGGATTTGGACAGTGTACAGGACGAGGTGTGAAGGCCCGATTAAGGCGATCCTTACATTCACTGAAAGTTTCTTGTATCTGGAAATGTCTAAATATGTCCAATTGTATTTGACAATTTTGCATCATTCAGTGGTGTTAAAATTAGCTGGTGTTCAGAAACCCATCACCATTAACGATAATGAACGATAATGATGTATTCCTGGCTGTTACCTACCTGGCCACTACACCTACAAATATGTAATTTCAATGTTGGCTTAGTCTTTTGCACAGGAGTATACAATTCAATAAAATAAAATCCTTTGAGAAACACTTTTTCAAAGCAATTTTTGGTTTCATCAGATTATTCAATAATCTTAGGTGAGAATCTGGCAGTATGACAATTATTGACTTGGAAATGTTCAAATACTCTTGTTTTTCTAAAAACACTTCAAAGCTCCAAGTCTGCAAGAGTACAGTACTAGAATATTACTCTCTTAATGTTACTACTGAGATTTTCAGTTGGATTCAGGTGTGAGCTACATTTCAAAACTATAATCTTCTCCCTGTGAAACCATTTTTGGGGATCTGGACGTATGCCTTTGTTGTTGAGCACAAATGTGAAATTCATCTTCATTTTAAGCCAGAGTCCTCAATTTGTTTTACAAAATTCACTAGTATTGGAAACTGTTCATTATTCCCTTTAGCATGACTAATGCCACAGTTCCAGATGAAGAAAAACATCCCCAAAGCATTATGCTGACACCACCATGCTTCCCTGTGGGTATGGTGGGATTTTTTGGCAATGTGCAAAATTAATTTCCCCCTTGTGCAATTAGGATTATCAGATCAATAACCCTACTTTAACTCATTAATGTATAGGAATGCACGTCCTTAGCCAGACTCGTTTTTTATTAATATTATCTTTTCATCTTTCAATTGAGTTTTATGTAAAAATTGATTGTTTGAAGAAAATTTGGTTTACCTTAGCTTCATTATTTGTTTGAGATTTGAAATTGAACTCTTAGTCATTGTACTTAATATAAAATAACCATGTTTGGCACAATATAACACACTATATGTGTTGAAAGTGCCGTTAAACTTCATTCATTCATTAACTCATTGATGTCACGCCTAAACATACTGCAAACGTGCCGCAAACCTACACGTATTTCTCATATTTCCTCCACTTACAAGATTTTATGCACATACCAGAGGCCTTAGTAACCCTCCATTGTTGTTCCAGTTTCAAACAGGGGACATAGGTGGACAAATTTGCTGTATAGGTAGTTGAAATATTCTCTACATTTGCTTCCCATCACTAAATGACTCTTGGAATTCCCTACATAACTTGGTAACAGATCTTTTCTTTTTCCTTTCTTACACATTTTCTTATATTCCAATGAAAATCAGGAGGGATGGTGGAAAGAGGGCTTCAGACTCCTCCTTCTACCTCATCTCAACAACACAGCCTTTAAATGTCATGCACTTGTTGTTTGCTCACTATTCAACCTCATTATTTTTACCTTCTGGTCTAACCCTAACCCTAGAACATTTTTTGGAAGAAATTAATTCAGTGTTTGATTATTTCACTATAGACAACAGCTTGGAGACTTCAGGTTTCCCCTTGACAAGTTTCAATACTCTTGCACACTCTTTCTAGATTTTTTCGCTCTTACATACAACTGCTCTAACGCATACCAAAGGTTAAAGGTCCTGGATTTGGTCTTCAGATATCCCTCCCTAGATGCAGACATAACTGCTATTCCACTTCATATCTCTTATCACCATTTAATATTTTTTACCGTAACCCAATCCCTACTTTTTAAAAATGACTAGTATCACTTCTCTCTTTTAAAAATCATTGAATGCATAATCTACAGTCAACTGTTTATCTTTTGAAGTTTATCTTCAGGACCCTAATCAGTCTGACTTCAAAGCAGCACTTTCAACATGTTACTAAATTAGCCAAACTGTCATCAGTGCTCATCTTCCTTGGCATTCCAGCACCATTTGGCACAGTCAACTCGAAGACTCTCTTGCACATTGTTTGAGTCTTGGAACTGTAGATCAATGGCTTGCTTCCTACTAATAAGATCAGTCATAACTTGTTATGTAGAGGGGATCCATGTAAATTCTCAAGTGGCATCCCTCAATTCTCAGTACAGTACTTGGTCCTTGTATGTTCTCACTCTGTAGGAGATATCTTGGTGAGGTTATATCCTCATATTCACATGATTTCTCATCTCACTCATGCATACGACACTCAACTTTCCGTTGTCAGACATGCATGTTTCCAACTGGATCTCTATATGGATGGAAGCCTGTTGACTGAAACTTAACCCTACCAAAGGTACTGCTCATCCCAGTTGATTTATTACCAAATCAAGAGCTTGTAATCTCTCTGGGACCTCCCCGTACAGAACACTGGAGTAACCAATACATCTATGGCCTAGAGCAGGGGTGTCAAACTCATGCCACAGAAGGGCCATGTGGCTGCAGGTTTTTGTTTCAACCAAGCAGCAGCACACCTGACTTGGCTCATTTAATTAACTGATTTGAGTCTTCAGGCAGTTGATTGGTTAGCCTCTGTACAGAGCATACAGATGGACCAATCAGCTGCCTGAAGACTCAAATCAGTTAATTAAATGAGCCGAGTCAGGTGTGCTGCTGCTTGGTTGAAACAAAAACCTGCAGCCACACGGCCCTTTGTGGCATGAGTTTGACACCCCTGGCCTGGACAATAACCTGCCCTTCTCCTTTCATTCTGCGAATCTTTTTGCTGAAATTAATTTCTCCTCTTCAACATCAGAACAATTTCACAGAAGCCACTCAGGTACTTATTTAGTCCCTTGTCATCTCAAGGCTGCACTACCGTAATTCAACTTTAGCAGGTCTGCCTCTGAGTGCCAGTTGACCTTTGCAACTGATTCAGAATGAAATGTAGCTTTTTCCACTAGCTTCCTATCTATTATATAAATAATGAGCCTGAAATGGTTTATGTATAGCATCCACTATTTATTTTGTCTCTTCATTATTTATCCAAATGTCCAGAAAACCATGCCTTGGGCTCAGTTTCCTGGCTTATTTTTACACAGGGATGTTGTTCTAATGTTATCTAAACCCCACAATGTTGTCCAAAATAAACTGTATGATTTTCACTTCCTGTAGTCGGGGTGATTCAGTTTTGGCAGTTCACATCCACCAACAAATACAAGCTACAAGCCAAATACAGAATATTACTGCTTTACTGTCAATGGTCCAATTCAAAGTTGAATCACTTCCTCACTGAAATCAAACTGCTCTGAAGTTCACTAAGAACAGGACTGACAGCACCTCATGCAAACAATTCTGCATGTCCATGAGACATAATAATGGCTGCCTCAACAACCTACACCTGCATTAATCAAATAGTCCAACCTCTCCTAACATGAAAGCTCCCAAAATGTAAAAAAAAAAAAAAAAAAAAAAAAAGGATTGTTGCTCACCTGGAAACAGTGGCTTCCCGTGAACCTGCGAGAGCAGGCAAGACAAGATGAGTGCGGCAGCCTTAATAATGCTTTCTGTATACATCATCTTTCAGGTGTCTATTGCATTTCACGGTACAAAACCATAAGCCTTTTTAGGTCGCCTCCTCCTAAAAAAACAAGCAAACAAAAGGAGATTATGTAGCGTGTCATATTCTTGTTGACATTTTCTGATTAATTAAGTATCATCTTGTCTGCTGACCTCCAATTAAAATAAACATGAAACAATAAAAATGAAGTATGCAGCCTAATTAATATGCTAAATGTCAGTGTGACGGGTTTAAAACTGTCTCTTTCATGAAAGGAGCCAAAATTTCCATCCACATTATAATTATAATCCTGATTAATTAAAGGTCAGGAAGGCAGTAAACTAAATTCATAAATTCCTGGCGGCTGACAGGGGAAATGTTGAAAAACAATTAAAAATGAGTAAGAAATTCAAATGAAAACTGTACCAGAAAAAAGCTTAGAAGCCGCCTATAGTGGACTTCTTGCAGCAAGACATTGAAAACCACAAAATTTAAAATTAACCTACTTCTTACCTTTGGACCATAGCTTTAAGATTTTTTTTGATTTACTTTTTCCCATTTTCTTCCTAATTTTATTCATAGCAAATTCCCACCAATCAGGTATTGTCCTCCCTATCACGCAACCATCACCAACCAGGGAGGGTTGAAAGAATGTACACGCCCTCTCCATAACATGTAATTCTCGACCTGCCTCTTTTCAAACTGTGACATTTTGTGCATTTTGGGGGTGGTCCAACACACTCAAAAGGAAAGCACGAATAAGCTCACAGATGCCAATTAACTCCTACTGGACAGCCGGCCACAAACATCTGTGGTATTAATCTGGATTAGGGTTTGTGATGTCTGGGTTAATAGTCACGCACATTGTTGATGCGTCACTTGGGAGCCCAGAAAAGACTTTTTTAAATCATATAGCAACACCAAAGAAAAAAAAAGTCTGTACTTGAAAATAGATTTTTTTTTTTCCTTCTCAAACTCACAATGTCTATTTGTATGCAGGTCAGTTCGCCTTCCGAAATTACTCTAGCGATGTTCTACATAGAGCAGTTTTATACCCCTTATGGAACACTTACCATGACTCCCTTGGGAATATCCATGGAACAGGATTTTTTTGTCCTGTTTTTAAGTTTATTTTATTTAGCAAAGATGTTTAAGAAAAGCAAGACAAAAGTATAAAAGCCAATAAATTAATATATGTGCTGAATACAATAATCTATAGTATGAACAAGATGATGGCAAGCATTAAAAGCATGAAATAAATCTAACAATATCTAGTACATTTCCAGTGTAATCCTGCATGAATAGTACTAGTACAGTGGTACAGCCTTTTTCTTAACCTGGATTTTTCATAAATTGAGTCGCATTTTACATGTAAAACGTGTGATTCGTTCCAAGGCCCCAATACTAATCCCTAAACCCTTTAAAAATTATAAAAGTATATCTTTTAAGACCTCCTTCTGCTTCAATATCGTTGAATATGGTAGTCAGGTTTGGCCATATTCCTTTGCGATATCACTCAACCGCATGCCACGAGCCCGCTTCTTCTCACTCGCACCGGAAATCACACGCGCGCGTGTGTGTGTGTGTGTGCGCGCGTGTGTTGACCATGTATTCTTATCAGAGTTATAATCTTACAAATGTTTATGGAAGGTTAAAAGCCTGGGTCAAAAAATAAAGCAAGAAATTCATGAAACAGCAGTAACTCTGTCCTTTACACGAAAAGCATTATAGGAGATGCAGCTCCATAATAGCCAATGGGAGGCCAGCGGGGCAGGATGTTTGAAGATAGGCAATGGGAGATCAGCTCGTGCATTGTTTGAATGTTTGAATGGCGCGTTTTAATGTTTGAATGGCGCATTTGAATGTTTGAATGGCGCGTTTGGCGTGTTTTGTAAGGAGAACTTGTTTCATATACAGAGCCAAAAATTTTGGAAAATGTTTTTCGTAACTTGGATTTTTCGTTTGCTGAGACTATCGTAACATGAGGTACCACTGTAATTGCAAAATATGCGAGTAGTTGCACTGTACAGTGTTTTTAATTTTATCCTTTGTTATCAGTCATTCATTCATTTTCTGAACTGCTTATTTTCATTCATTAACTGTGCTCATCTCAGCTGACTCTGGGCACGGGCAGAGTCCACGGTGGACAGCTCGCCAGGCCATTGCAGGGCAGAAGCCCGCTGACGGCTATGCAGCCTACTCTTGTCGAGAGTCAGCAATGGTTCTTTTAAACGCCTCCCACTGTAGACAGTGAGAGACATGGCTGGCCTTTGATAAACCAGTTAGCCGCACTGGGGGGGGGGGGGGGGGGGGGGGTGACTTGATGGGCTTGATGCCTAAACCTTAGGAGCAATGATCCAGCATCTTACCACCAGGCCACCTCTGCTGTACTTTTATCAGTAGCTTATAAAATAAAACCTATAATTTCCTGATTTCGAAGGCCTAGAGGAAGACCAAAGAGAAGATTTATGGATGTGGTGAAGGAGGACATGAAGGTAGTTGGTGTAAGAGAAGAAGATGCAGAGGATAGGGTGAGATGGAAGCAGATGATTTGCTGTGGCGACCTCTGAAGGGAACAGCCGAAAGGAAAAAAGAAGAAAATTATAGAAATCAATCCAAATATACATCTGGGAAAAAATTATAAACAACAACAAATGGTGTCCCAATCTGTTTAATTAGTAAAAGGCTGGAAAAAAAAGTTAAACTATTACATTAGGGACAGAAACTGGTTTCTTTTACACACATATACCCTCAGACAAACAAGGGGGACAGAGAGACACGGAGAGAGAGAGAGAATAATCTCAGACCTTACTAAACCTAATAGAATGCAGTGTGTGTGTGTGTGTGTGTGTGTGTGTGTGTGTGTGTGTGTGTGTGTGTGTGTGTGTCTTCTGAGTGTATGTGTGTGTCTCTTCTGAGAGACACAGAGAGAGAAATGTTTCTTCCTGTGTGTGTGTGTGTCTTCTGAGAGAGAGAGATGTTTCTTCCTCTCTGTGTGTGTGTGTGTGTGTGTGTGTGTGTGTCTTCTGAGAGAGAGAGAGAGAGAGAGAGAGAGAGAGATGTTTCTTCCTGTGTGTGTGTGTGTGTGTGTGTGTGTGTGTGTGTGTGTGTGTGTGTGTGTGTCTTCTGAGAGAAAGAGAGAGAGGGAGAGAGAGAGAGAGAGAGAGAGATGTTTCTTCCTGGACCCCACCTGCAGTAGTCAAAGATGCCAAGGTCGGCACCAGAGAGAACTGAAAACCTGAGGTTTACAATTCGACCAAAGGGTGTTTAAAGGGGCAAGATGGCTGTGTTATGTACAGTTACGAACACATAGCAATGAGTACTGTACTGCTTTTATGTTGGCCTACAAAGCTTTTGTCAACTGGGGTGAAAACGGCTGACTCGTTTACATCCACATCTGAAACAGCAACACATTCTAAGATCACTCATAAAAGCGGTAAGTCCAAACTTCTAAAACCAGACCTAACTGGACACTCATTAGACGCGCAACAGTGCATTTATGGGAAGTGGCCGTGTGATCCTGTGTCAGTTTTATAAAGTTCAGCTGTGTTTTCTCCATGTTACTGGCCTGTTACTTTAAGTAAATCGAGAGAAGAAACAGAGAAGCCAAGACTGCAACATGTGCATGAACCACCTTACCAAGAATATGTGCAAATCTAACTGCCAAACCCACATTAAGTCTAAACGCTAGTCAACGGTAATATATCTACTTGAGAAACCATATATCTTACTGGATTTAATAAAAAACAGATTCTAACACTGTAGCGTGGACAGGGCCATATAATATGGAGAATTCAGGAGGAGGATGCACCTACCCCACCAGTGCCCGAGGTAAGTACATGTCTGTTAGTCATTATCTTTAACTTGCTACATTGCTGCTGCTGGGGCAAAAAATATAGAGGTGTCAAGGCTGCAAACCAAATGATGATAGAAAGATAAGCAGCACATGCTTCAAGTGTCATCATCATCACGTGCTTCACACACACACACACACACACACACTCATGCACACACATACACGCACACACACACACTCACGTGTGCCCCCCCCCCCCCCCCACACACACACACACACACACACACACACACAGACACACACACACTTTTTCTCTGTCTCTTTTTCATGACTTCTGTTGTTAATATTGTTTAAAAAATAAACTGTCATAACATCATAATGCTTATGACTCATTTAGTGTGTTTCGAATTGAAAGGAGTTGGAACAAAAGTATAGCGGTTCACATGTCTGCCTCACAACAAGAAGGTCCTGGGATCAAGGGTATTCCTGTATAGAGTTTCCATGCTCTGCCTGTACTTGTGTGGGTTTCCTCCAAATATTCTGCTTTCCTTCCACAGTCCAAAGATAAGCACATTAGATTATTCGAATGTTTCAGATTGCCCTATGTGTGTGTGTGTGTGTGTGTGTGTGTGTGTGTGTGTGTGTGTGTGTGTTCTAAAAGTCTGGCAAGCTGCAAGCTGTTCAGGATGTACCCCACCTTTTCCCAGCGTCAGCTAAGATATGATACAGCTTCTGGTGACAATATTAGGATTACGGTAAGTGGTTAGGCAAATGAATGAATTAATTAATTGATTAATTAATTTTAAGAGCCAATTTGACTTGGCTAGCCCTGAAATAGACTGTTCAGGGTGTACCAAGACTCTAGTCCAAAATTAGTTAGCATCACATCCAGCTTCCTCTGTGACCCAGACAGAGAGGCATTATAGATAATGAAAACATGGATGGACGGACAAATCTGACCCAGAACATACAAAATGTTTGTTTGTACTCATTAACATGCCTCTATAACCAAAAGCATGTCAGAAATCTTGAGAGTCTAAAATTTAGACTCTAATTAAAATATGTCAAATGTGGGAAAAAAAAAAAAAAGGATAAAAAATATTTTAAGGAAGGTCCTTAACTTTCAGGCACTTAAAAATGTTAGTGTCTCTGAAGGAGGGCGTTGGCCAAACACTGTCCTTGGTCCTTGGTTGTCCATTGGATCCGATGATGACGTTTGCATCATTTTGCGTCATCGATGAATGCAGAGGTGACTCTTCAGTCCTAGCCTAGAGGCGCAGAGTCTTGAACAGTGGGGGAATTGGAAGTCCATTCTAGTGATTACTGCTGATGCCATTCTGTGCCGCTTGTCTCTGGTAGCAGTGAGCTTCTGGCACCGCACTTTTTCAAAGTTGGCAGCTGCTTTGTGGATTGAGGCCACCCATTTTGGTCTGTCCATAGCATGCTGCTCAAGTTCGCGGCCTTGGTTTCTTTTGTCGAGCTGGAGTTCACCATACATCAGGCGTCTTGGCATCCTGAACTCCTCCATTCGAATTACATGCCCCACCCATCGAAGTTGAGCCTTGATGATCATAGACTCAATGCTGGTGGAGTTGGCACGCTGTAGTTCCTCCAAGTTGGTAACATGGTCCTGCCAGGTGATTCTGAGGATGGAGCGAAGAGCTTGCATGTGGA
The DNA here is from genome assembly GCA_024760905.1 of Plotosus lineatus. NCBI lineage: Eukaryota > Metazoa > Chordata > Actinopteri > Siluriformes > Plotosidae > Plotosus > Plotosus lineatus. The sequence continues at coordinate 14,919,587 of CM045732.1, forward strand.
AGTGCTCCAGCTTTTTGACATGTCTGCGATACAGCGTCCATGTTTCACAGCTGTAGAGAAGGGATGGGAGTACCACAGCATTGTAGACCTTCAGTTTTGTTGATAGCCGTATATGGTGTTGATTGAGCACTCGGGTGCAGAGTCTGCCCAGCGCCTGGCTAGCCTTGCCGATCCTATAAGTAATTTCTTTGTCCAGGGAGCCATCACAGGAAATGGTGCTTCCCAGGTACTTGAAATGTTTAACATTGGCGAGTGGTGTGTCGTGGATGACAATGCTGGGGGCGGGAGGGTGGGTGTTTGGTGCAGGTTGGTGAAGCACCTCCGTCTTGCTGAGACTGTCAGGCCGAAGAGTTTGGAGGCCTCAGAGAAGTGGTCCAGCGTCATCTGCAGGTCGAATTCTGTGTGGGCCACAAGGGTGTAGTCATCAGCAAAGAGGACCTCTTGAAGGAGAGTTTGCAGGCTCTTTGTCTTGGCAGTGAGACGACGCAGGTCGAAAAGGGAGCCATCTAAACGGTAGCGAATATAGACCCCATTCTCCAGGTCTCGCACGGCATGGGACAACATGCAGGTGAAGAACACGTTAAACAGGACTGGAGCCCTGCTTCACACCATTGCTGATTGAGAAGGCTTCCAACACATTCCCGCTGGAGAGGACCTGGCCAGTTGGTGGACATCCGATACGTTCTAGGACTGTCTATTGACTGTATCAAATGCCTTGGTCAGATCTATGAAGACAGAGAATAGGGGCATGTTTTGTTCAATGCACTTTTCCTGGAGTTGTCTAATGACAAAGATCATATCAGCAGTACTTCTGCCAGGCCTGAAGCCACACTGTGCTTCTGTCAGGTTTTGCTCTGATACTGTGATAAGTCTGTTGAGCATGACTCTGGCAAAGATCTTCCCTGCAACAGAGAGGAGGGAGATGCCCCTGTAGTTCCCACAGTCGGATTTGCTTCCCTTGTTCTTGTAGAGGGAGACAATCAGGGCATCACGGAAGTCATCAGGCATCACTTCCTCTTCCCAGATACTCAGCAGGACATCATGAAAGGCTTTGAGGGCGTTGGAGCCTGCCGCTTTGTAGATCTCGGCAGGAATGCCATCTTTTTCCGACGCTCTGCCTGAATTTGTCTGACGGATCGCCTTTTTGATTTCATGTATTGTCGGGGGTTCTGCAAGCGAGTCTTGCACTGGCTGCTGGGGAATCTGGTTTAGTGCGTCTGCGTCAACTGATGAAGGTCGGTTCAGCAGGTTACTGAAGTGCTATTGCCAGCGCCTACTCAAGCCCTCTTGGTCTTTGATGAGGGCAGAACCGTCCGAGGACAACAACGGTGGGCAGCCTGAGGTGGAGCGGCCAAAAACTGTCTTCAAAGCGCTGAAGAATTTGTTGGAGTTGTGGGTATCTGCATAGTGCTGGACTTCGGCGGCTTTATCCTGCCACCACTGATCCTGCATCATTCAAAGGTCAGACTGGACCTTTGCCTGCAGAGTTTTAAATCTTTCATGCTTAGAGACCGAGGATGGATCATTCTGCCACTCAATGTAGGCCTTGTTTTTAGCGTGGAGGGCTTCTCTGATCTTGTCATTGTTTTCGTCAAACCAGTCTTCATGCAGTCTAGTTTTAACTCCAAGCACTTCTTTTGCAGTCTTCAGCAACGGTATCCTTGAAAGAGGACCAATTTTCAGAGCTGATTTTGGAGATCAGACCATCTTTGAGTTTTCCATCAAGTGCTTCTTGGAACTTTGCCAGATGGATTTGGTTGTTCAGCCTGGTAACGTTGTAGGAGGCCCTGACAGTCTTGGGTCAGTTTCTGTAAGGCAGAGTGATGAACAGTGACATTACAGCCCTGACCAGCCTGTGATCAGTCCAGCATTCAGCACCTCTCATGGCACGGGTCACTTGGACGTCCCTGATGTCACGTTGGCGTACAATGACAAAGTCGATCATGTGCCAGTTTTTAGACCGTAGGTGCATCCAGGTGGTTTTATACTTGTCTGCCATCCTGAACAAGGTGTTGGTGATGCAAAGGCTGTGTTCTGCACACTTGCTAAGGAGGAGCAGGCCGTTTTCATTGATTTTGCCTACACTGTGTCTGCCCAGAATGCCTTTCCAGCTGCTGTGGTCTCTTCCTACTCTAGTATTGAAATCGCCTAGCACAGCAAGTTTGTCACTCTGTGAAGTTGACCTAATGACCTCGTCAAAGTGTTCATAGAACTGCTCTTTGTCTTCATCTGGACTGGTGAGCGTGGGAGCATATGCACTGATGACTGTGAGGTGTCTGGCCTTGCTGAGAGGAATGCGCAATGTCATGAGGACGTTCGCTGATTCCTACTGGTAGAGCTGGTAAGTCCTTCAGCAGTGCTGTTCTAATGGCAAACCCAACACCATGTATCCTGTCCTCAGCTTGCGACTTTCCTTTCCAGAAGAAAGTGTATTCACCTCCTTCTTCTCTCAGGGATCCTTCATCGGCAAGACGTGTTTCGCTGAGTGCGGCAATGTCTATCCAGTATCGCTGGAGCTCCTTTGCAACAAGCGCTGTTCTTCTCTCTGGTCTCGGTGTGCCAGCTCGGTCCAGAAGCGTTCCGACAGTCCAGGCTCCCAGAATGAGCCTCTGGAATTTTTTCTTCTTTTGCATTAAGCTGACCAGACGCTAGAAGGGCGAGCATTTGTCCAGGGCACCTTTTCTAGCCCCCTTCCTCATGTGAAGGTGGGCAGTGCTGTCCTAAAGAGGCTGCCCAGTCATCCACAGGTGCTGCCGAACTGTTCTGTTGCCCTTATATTCGGAAACAGAGCGACCATTTATCTATGGAACGCCTGCGTGCAGGTTTGTGACTACAACCACCAGTGTTCATCTCCACCTGTTGCTCCGCCACGCACCCATCGCTGCAGGACTTGAGGGGTGTATGCTGACAGGTCGGTTGATGAAATGAGATGCAAAACGAACCTGTGCGTGAAGGCTTCATAGTGAGAAGACCGTTGCACAGGGGCAATCCCACTCTCTCGGCCTGGGGAGTCTTGATCCAGTGGCACGGGGAACCGTTACAATGGGAGACTACCATGCTGCAGTGGATGACCAGGACTTCTATCGGTGCCATGTCCAGTTCTAGGCGCTCCACGACATTTGCTGCCACCACCCTCACAACCGTTGGATCTTAGGTGATGATCTCTTCCGATTGTTCTGCCGGGAGTCAGTCTTCACATGCAGTAGGGCTGGCACAGCCCAAACCTAACTCACTGAGGGTATAAGACCCATCAGCTACCTTCACCTGGTTCAGCCGACTCGCCAAAGCCGTTGTCCGGGGGGTGGCCGCTGTTGCATGCGACAGCTTTGAGGCGCCACAGGTGAAAGCTGAGTGCCAGGTGAGGACCACTGACAGGACCAGGGGGCGGCCCTGAGAAGGGCAAGGCGTGCCCCCTGCCAAAAGGTACTACCTCTCCCTGACACCCTGAACTTTACAAAGACAACTTTACAACTTTACTTTATAAAGAGATGAAGCCATAATGGCCTGTGGATGGACAAGTTCCAGTCCTTAAAAAATTTACAAGAAAAATTATGTGAGATGTCATGAAAGGAAAAAGACGGCCTTATATAAAAAGACACTTTACTGAAGGTCAAATTTAATGAGATTGATTATCTCTCCTGGGAATTGTAATAAAAATGACAAAACTCATTAAATGAACATATCTTTCTCACTCCCTCCTTGTTTATCTTTCTCTCTCTCTCTCTCTCTCTCTCTGTCTCTCTCACACACACACACACACACACACACACACACACACACTCTTCAACATCATTACCTTTTCTACATGAAATAGAATCTTAACACATCCCATTCCACCTTAGCACTCTCTGAAACCTTGTGCTCAAATTATTATTTTATTCATTCCTTCATTTTCCAATCTGATTTATCATACTAGAATCACAAGAAAGCTGGAGACTTTCTCAGCTGACTCTAGGCAAAGGCAGGGTGTACCCTTAAGGCCTCGGGATTGCAGGCCCAGCGCACATACAACCCCTCACACTCACACTCGCAGCTAGTGGCAGTGTTCATGTTTTTTGGCTGTGGGGGGAAAAAACTAACTGTCTGAAGGAAATCAACGCAAGCACAGGGAGTACATGAATACTCCACACAGAAATGTTCTTGCAGGGTCCGTAATTCAAACCCAGGACCTTCTTGCTGTGAGGTGGATGTGCTAACCACTACGGTATCATCCTATCCTAAGGTCAAATATTATCAATAATAAATGTATGACAAGTAATAAAAAGATAGATTAGATGAAGTAAAACACATGCCCAGACACACATCTCTAAAAAATTAAAACGTAGAGAGAAAAGTACCAGATCAAAAACAGTATCAGTGAGAGCCGAAGTACAGTACCATTAAAATCTTCATTTTTGGTGTTCTTTGATGATACCCTCCCTACCTGGACCTTTGAGTAAAGTTACATGATAAGCTTAGTGGCACAAAGCAATCTGTAATATTTTATGCAATATACAGGGATCCCTCACTTTCCGCAGGTAATTGGGACCGAGATCCCCCCCCCGCAACCACCAAATTCCGCAAAGTAGGATCAATCCCCCCAACCCTCCCTGACTGACGTATAAGTACATGTATATGTGTGTATATAATATCAATAAATACATATTCAATGCTATAAATATAAATATACCAAAAAGGGGACAACTCTATGTTTCAACAATCATTGGTCCAACAACAGCCCTATTCATATAACACTATGCTTAAAGGGTACCTATGGTCAATGTGTAGTACTAGTTCTTTAAAATGATCACATAAGACATCAGCAGTTACATCAGGTCACGGCAGCTCTGGCAGCTTGTCAAGTCCGCGCAAGTGATGCCACACTACTATCACTACCACCAGGTATGTGCATGTTGCAACATGTTGCGTTTTTCATTGTCTGTTCCTGCCCTGGTAGTGCATGCAGCAGACACTGGTCTAAAATAATACATTATTAGCCAGTGCTGAGCTGTGTGAGTGAGTGAGTACAAAGCATACCACTACACAAACAACAATCACAGAAATAAAAAAAATAAAAAAAACATTTCTTTTTTTGTTCTAACATGTCACTTGCTGAATAGATTTGCTTGTTTAATGGATCTGGACAACCCGGCCCAACAAGTTCACATCACTTTTGGGAAATAATTTTTTTCTCTGTGTTGGTTCAGCCCCTGGTAGTAATCCACGGACTAAAATTATCCATTATGATGATTTTATGATCATTTTTGTTAAAACAAGGTGTTTTGCTTAAATGTATTACACTCGTGCCAGAAAACATTAAAAATTGTTGTTCCACTTTCAACGTTTGTGTTGTAAATATAGATTAATTAATTAATTGGCACAAATTAATTCATGTACACGGTGGAAAAAAATATGTCAATTGTGCGACGCCCGACTGAGGAGGATAGCACCACCGGTCCCATTCATACGTCATTTTGGTTTGTGCATTTGCTCCATAAAAGTATGGAATTATTTTCCTTTTTTCATTTTATTATTTTATATTTGTCCTCAATATGTTTTTCTTAATGCTATTTATGTTTTCAAGTTTCATAGAAATGTGTTTTTATATCCTAGATTATGATTATGCTACCGCATTAGCATAATTGAGCGGTGTGATCGAACAACAAAATCCAACTTATACAGTGACATAGGCACAGAACCCTGTTGTAAGTTGAGGGCCTCTATACGTAACCCATGAATTATGCACCCGACTCATTTTAGTTGGTTTCAGAATGATGTTATGATTAGAGCCGGAACCTTTGATTTGTTGACTTTCAAGCTCTTCTTCTTCTTTCGACTTCTTCCCTTTCTTGGGAGTCACCACAGCGAATCATCTGATTCGCACATTTGATTTGGCGGAGGTTTTTACGTCGGATGCCTTGCAGCCTACTCTTTACAAAAGTCCGCAATGGTTCTTTTACATGCCTCTCACTATAGACAGTGAGAGACATGGCCCACCTTTGATAACCCAGTTAGCTGTACTGGGGGGACAGTGACAACCCTGTGGGGACTCAAACCCCCAACCTTAGGATCAGCGATCCTGCGCCCTATCCACCAGACCACCACTGCCCCTCATTTGTTGACTTTAAAGCTCAAGCTATGCTAATTCCCCAAGTGTGTTTCCCCTTTCAGTGAAATTACTTCAGACTTTTGACTTTTCAGACCTCTGAGGCATTTTTCTTATAATTCACAGCTTTCCAGTAATTCAAGGCTATGTTCCTGTTTACTTGAACAGGAAGTAACACAATAAAACAGAAACAGGGGGCTCTTATTTCTGCCCAAGGTCATGCATTCATTTTCTGAACCGTACAACCGTGATTAGGGTCAAGGGGAGGCTGGCGCTCATGACAGCCGACTCTGGGCGAATACACCCTGGACAGCTCGCTGACGGCTATGCAACTTAAAATTCAGCAATGGTTCTTTTACATGAATCTCTCACCAGAGACAATGAGAGACATGGTCTCTCTCTCTGATAACACAGTTAGGTGCACTGGGGAGACAGTAGTGACAACTCTTAGTGACCTTGGGATCAGTAATCCAACACCCGACCACCACTTATATTTTACAGCTGTTCTTATCCAGAGCGAACTAAAATTATAATTTTATACAAGTATTACAGTGATAATCAGTAAAAAAAAATTCTGTATGTGATTAACATATTGTAATTATACTGTATAATAAATCATGGTATTTCAGAACTGTTGTTTGAAAACATGAAAAGTATATTTCACATTTTTGCTGCAGCAGTGATGGCCTAGTGGTATATGGCGCTTGATCGCCGATCCAAAGGTTGGGAGTTCAAGTCCAATTATCCACAAGGTTGCCACTGTCCCCCCCACTGCAGCTAACTGGGTTATCAAAGGCCGGCCATGTCTCTCACTGTTTATGGTGAGAGGCATTTAAAAGAACCATTGCTGACTTTTGATAAGAGTAGGCTGCAAATCCTGACTCAGCTTGTTTTGGCCCTGCGATGGCCTGGCGAGCTGTCCAGGGTGTACTCTGCTCTTGCCTGGAGTCGACTGGGATGGGTGCCAGCCTCTCCGCGACCTGGATTAGGTGGTTACAGAAAATGAACTGAACTGAGCTGTTGCCTGTAGTAAACAATAAAAAGTATTTAATGTAAGTGTTTCTAGATTTTTTTATACATATATAAAGCTTTAACTTTTGCCAAATTACGAAATGCTTTTCAATATTAGGCATTTATGATGTTCTCAGATTCTTTTCATGATACTTGAACTTCAATATAAAGAATAGAAACTCTTCAGCTTTTAACAATATCTTCGGTACATAAATTACGCCTTTGCCCTGCCATACAATACAAACCCCATCTACGCTACCACCTTCTCATGCAAGGCATGGCAATCGCTTCGACTAGATTTTGACATAAAATGATGATTTTATTTTTTAAATGTACTTATACCCAGTTTACACTCAATTTGTTCCTTTCAATCACAAATTCTACCAGCTATTTCACTCTGCAGGCATGCACTACTGGTTGCTAGTGACACAGTCCTAAGTCGCAATCCAAAGTCGGTTTCTCTAAGCATGCGCTGCTTAATTTGTGCTAAAAATAATGTATTTGGATGATGATGGGGGCGTGACATTGTATAAAAAAAGAAAAACACTTTGAATATATGCTTACGTAGCCTAACTAGAACTCTGCAAAAACATTAACAGCCTTAAGCAGAGATCTGAAGATGTTTCTACAGGGAATGCTTCTTTATAGATTGCTTTAGTAATATTTACATTCCTCTAGGCTGACTCTGTTGTGATTGCTGACTGTGTGCACATTGGCACGTTGTTTTCTGGTGACATCAGCGTGTTCAATTTTGTACTTCACACTTCAGATATAAAATCTACGGTCAGGACAGTCTTATTAGGTAGGATCGAGTTACTAGAAACATACATACCATATTTGACGTGATAAGCGCCCAGGGCGCTTTAAAAATTGGAGTGGGTGAGCACTTATTAAAATGTGTTTCCGGAGTGGAAAGGTAAGTGCTTATTACCATTGAGGTGGAAAACATGAATAATAACAGAACAATAAAAGAGTTTTACTGGTATTTGTATTATTCATTTTGTAGTATCAGCCAAATTGCTTACATGAAATCTGAAAATAAACAGAAAACAGCATAAATTTAAAATAAAAGAGCCCTTACTTTTCCCTCCTGTGTTGTTCCTTTAAACATATTCCAGGAAGTAAAATCGAGCCAATCACCACGAATGTCAACTTTAGCACATGGCACATTGAACCAATCAACATTAACATAAACAAAAGCACATTGCCAGGAATGTCTTTATATTTATGAAGTTCGTGAGCAGGAGAATTGGGTGAAAAATACTCGTCATCACTTTCTGATAGGTCCATATCTGGCTCATCACTCCATTCATTCAGAGCATCACATAGTTTTGCTATAGCAGTTTCTAATGGTTCATCGGTTGTTGGACATTTACCAAGAGAACACAGCAAAATATTTTCCTGTTTTTTTAAACCCCGGCAGAACAATCACATGTCTTGTTACTCATGAACATTATAGACATTCCCCAGTGGCAGGGGGTCTTGAAATACAATGTAAACTCACTTTTACAGGCAGTGAACGCCTCATTTTACTGTTACAGAAACTGATCGAATAAAATTGGTAAGTTTGATCTACCATTTTGCTCCCAGTACACATGGGTGGTTATTAGACGTAAGATCAAAAACATTGGGGGTGGGGTTTATTGGAGCAGGGTGTTTATATTTTTTGTAGGCCTAAGAGTTACATGTTCTATCAATTCTTGATTAACTTCTAGTGTATCTACTGTTTCATTGTCACAGAAAACAACAATAGCCAGGGAAAGCATGTGCTGACAAAGTCTCATCCCATTTCAAAAATTGTAGATTTTTATCTTCATAAAGGTTAAAATAAAACTCATTTGCCAAAACCAATTAAATCTACTCCGGTCATGGAAAGGCTGGAGCTTGTCTCAGCCAATACTGAGTGAAAGCAGGGTACACCTTGAACAGCTCACCAGACCAGTTCAGGGTCAACACACATGCAACCATTCACACCTGGGGGGGGGGGGGGGGGGGGGATACAAAATAGCCAATTAACCCAACGTTCATGTCATTGGACTGTAGGAGAAAACCCACACAAACACAGGGAGAACATACAAGTTCCACATAGAAATATCCCAGCCTAGGACTCGAACCCAGGGCCTTGCTGTGAGCCAGACATCCAACCACTACACCACCAGGCCACTCTTTTTATGGCATGTCCCTTCAGTACACATCAAGTTAATGAGTTTGAGCAGCAATACTCTGAGAAGGTTAATAAGGATGACAAATCAGATTAAGGTGATACTATTTGCCTTCGCTCTCTCACTCATTCTCTCTCTCTATTATTCTCTATCTCTCTCTTTTCCTCTCTCTCTCGCTTTCTCTCTCTCTCACTCTTATTCTGTATCTCTCTCTTTCTCTCACTCTTATTCTCTCTCTCTGTCTCTCTATCTCTCTCTTTCCCTCTCACTCTCTCTCTCTATCTATCGCCCTCTCATTCTCTCTCTTATTCTCTCTTTCTTGTATTCTCTCTCTCACTCTCTAATTCTCTCTATTATTCTCTCTTATTCTCTCTCTCTTATTCTCTTACTCTTTTATTCTCTCTCTCTCTTATCTCTCTCTCTCTCTTATTCTCTCTCTTATTCCCTCTCTCTCTCTTATTTTCTCTGTGTCTCTATCTCTCTTATTCTCTCTCTTATTATCTCTCTCTTATTCTCTCTCTCTCTTATTCCCCCTCTCTCTTATTCTCTCTCTCTCTCTTTCCCTCTGACTCTCTTATTATCCCCCCCTCTCTCTCTCACTTTCTTATTCTCTCTATTATTCTCTCTCTCTCTCAGTCACTCAAGCACATTTGAACCTCAGTTCTCTATCCAGAGCAGCAACTACATGTAACACATGATATAAACTCAGGTCCACTAATCCACTACATGAGCTTACAGGATTGAAAAATAACTTTCAACTTTTTTAGTGTTCCTGTAAGAATTGTGAGTGCCCAGTTACAATATGTTCAAAATCAAAGGGAATCAAACACTTGTTTTGCAAGTAAAGGAATTGAAATATATAAAACAAACAAACAAAAAAACAAACCAAAAAAAAGTCAACTTTTGACAGCCAACTTACATGAGTATGGTGTGCCTATCCAGACCAGGTTCTCTCAAACACGAGCTGTGTGAGTCTGTCGAGCTCATAATCATGCAGCATGACCAAGAAAAATATGTTTGCATCAAGGAATGAATTACAAACATTCAGAAATGCAGTGGTGATCCAAGTGGAACCACTCTGGATGCTAGTCGGCATGTGAAGAGGCAGAGGAGGGCAAGCACGCAGAGGAACAGGGCTCCTGAGAAAACCGCGGTCACTACAACCCAGACTTGTTCTTGATTCATGCTGTCAGACAGATTAATCACAAAGAATGGGAGTTCAGTACACCCTCCACTGGCTCCTTAGTGCAACCCATTCAAGTTAAAAACGAACTCAGGCTCGAAGATGCAGGTGCGCACATGTAAGGATGATTACAATGGAGGATTAGGATTCATGTGAATTGACTAAGGCAGTTGTATAATCTCACATAGCACTACCTCCTATCAAAGTAACTGTGGAGTTTGCATGCTCTCCTTATGCTTGAGTGGGTTTCTTACAAATATTCCAGTGTCATCCCACAGTCCAAAGACGTCTACCGGTATATTAGACTAAATGGCTGTTTCAGATTGTCTCAGGTGTGAGCGTGAATGCTTGTGTACATGTTTGCAGTGCAATATTCTGACCTGCCTGTTCAGCGTGTCCCCTGCCTTTGCCCAGTGTTGGCTGAGATAGGCTCCAGCCATTTGAAAAAAAGCAAGTGAGTTAGAATGTTTCTCAATAAGAAAAATCTACACAGACACGCCCATGACCGTTACCATACATGGAAGACAAACTGACTGTGGATGAGTGGGCTCTTGGCTGTCGGCTGAGATAGGCTCCAGCCTCACCTTCAACCCTAGCAGGATCAAGCTTCCAAATGTATGAATGAATTTACTCAAGTGCAGAACCACATTATAAAATAAATATAATATAAATATTGGCACCTCTTATAAATAATGTACAGTGGTACCTCACTTTACAAAATTAATCCGTTCCAGTGCCTTTTTCGTAAGTTGAACCGCATTTTACATGTAAAACACGTGATTCGTTCCAAGGCTCCCAATACTACCCCATAAACCCTTTAAAAATTATAAAAGTACATCAATTTTGTATAAAATATGTGTTAAAAGTAAAAGAAAATTATTTACCTTTTTTTAAAACTATCGAACCACCCATGCGACGCTTTAAAGTCCGGGGCTTGTTGGTCTGAAGAACCCTCACCCCCACGCCCACCCTCCTTCACGAAGTCCTTCAATATAGCGGTTGCTTTTTCCGAAATAATCGCCTCCGTCACTGTATCTCCACTTTTAATGCCTTCTTCTGCTTCAATATTGTCCCGATTGTAGAGGGATTTCGGCCATAATCCTTTGCGATTTTTTTATCATCTTCTGTTTCACTTTTATTGATAATGGAACCCGCTTCTTCTTTTCAGTCTCACCGGGAATCATTTTCTTGGGGCTCATGATTAATAACAAAAAATAACGCTTCAATCAGCACACTCAAAAAAACTCACGAAACTCACGAACTAACAGTACAATTCGCCTTCACGCGCGTGTCGAACAATGGGTCGAAGGCACACGAAAAGCATTATGGGTACAGTACTGTATTATGGAGATTCAGCTCCCTCTTAGCCAATGGGAGGCCAGCAGGGCAGGGTGTTGGGATTCACTGTCACTGTTAATAAAATGAAAAAAAAAAAAAAAAAAAGAATGGCTATAGTGAAATAAACCTCATGCTTATTGTACTGGGATGTTGTGGGGCTGCTACGCTGTACTGTATATGTGAGAGACACTGGAAAACATGTCTCAGATTCTTTGCTCCGTGTTCCAGCTAGCTTGGTTTAGCATGGCACAGCGCCATGCCTTTCACATTAGCACCATGCCTTTTTTCCGTGTGCCACGCCCTTTTTACTGCAGATAGGTTTCGACGCTATATTTCTGCAAGTGTCTGCCATTATTTTCCCTGCCGCCATGACCCAGCCGACTGGATCAACAGTTTAATCAGCAGGAATTATTAATTTCTTCTTCACTGAACGTTCATGCGCAGCACACATCATTTCGCTTCTAAATGATGGTTCCTGCCATCATGACCCCCGCTTGACGCCATCAACTACATCCCCTCGGAATTTTGTGTCAGCTGGATTTATTTCTTTATTTTTTTTTTTTTTATCCAAAAGTCCAGTGCACATCAGTTCGACTTATCTTCTGTAAGGATTCTTCAGCAAACGTTCAAGTTTCTATTACAGAACTGAATTTTATTTACAAAATTTAATTTCTAATCTAACATGACTGTATAGTATCATAGTTCATATTTATTTAATCATAACAGTTAACTGAGAATTATGATATAAAGGAGATGTACATAGTACAGAATAATTGATCAGTGTAATTTTTAAGAAATTCTGAATAATACTTCCCCTAAACTGCATACGTATTCCATGAATAAAATAGATTTCAGATCAAAGATTTATGAATAGAAACTCTCATAAAATTATATCAATGTGTATAATTTTATTAGCGTTCAAATAATGAACTGAATTAGTTTAATTTATATAAAATTATTATTTTCAAGGGCATATGTAATTGTTTTTCTGTATAGTTGTATAAATGTTTGTAACTTTTTTGAGTGGATGAATTAATGCATAATTAATGTATTATTATTGCTGATAAGTTATATGTAAACAATAATCACATTTACACAAAAAAGATGCATGCAGTAATATCATCATCAGCATCAGCATCATCATCATCATCATCATCATCAGCATCATCATCAGCATCATCATCAGCATCATCATCCTCCGCTTAATCAGGGGTCGGGTCGTGGGGGCAGCAGAATAAGCAATTAGATCCAGATGTCCCTCGTCATAGGGCACTTCCTCCAGCTCTTCTGGGAGACACCGAGGCGTTCCGAAAACATCCGAGAGACATAATCCCTCCAGCAAGTTCTAAGTTAACCCCGGGGTCTCTTCCCGGTTGGATATGCCCGAAACACCACACCACGGAGGCGTTCGGGAGGCATTCTAAACAGATGCCTGAGCCACCTCAACTGGCTCCTCTCAATGTGGAGGAGCAGCTGTTCTACTCCGAACTCCTCCCGGATAGCTGAGCTTCTTACCCCATCTCTACAGGAGAGCCCTACCACACTGTAAACGAAGCTCATTTCAGCCGCTTGTATCCGCGATCTTGTTCTTTCAGGCACTACTCAAAGCTCGTGGCCATAGGTGAGGGTCGGAATGTAGATCGGTTGGTAAATTGACAGCTTTGCTTTGCGGCCCAGCTCCCTCTTCACCACGACGGACCGGTACAGGCTCCGCTATACAGCAGAGACTGCAGCAGTCTGTTTGTTGATCTCCCGCGACATCCTTCCCTAACTGAAAAAGACCCAGAGATACTTAAACTCCTCCACTTAAGACAGGACCTCATTCCAGACCCGAAGGCTGCATTCAACCCTTTTCTGGCTGACAACCATGACCTCAGACTTGGAGATGCTGATTCTCATCCCGGCCGCTCCGCAGTCGGCTGCATATCGCTCCAAGGAGAGCTGAAAGGCCTGGATTCATCCATTCATTCATTTTCTGAACCGTTTAAACCTAATTAGGCCCCCATTTCAGCCGACTCTGGTTGAGGGCAGGGTACACCTTGGGCTGTTCCCCAAGCCATCACAGGGCCAACACAAACAACCATTCATCCTCACACTCATACCTAGGGTTGATTTGGAACAGCCAATTAAACTGCTGTGCATGTTTTTCGACTGGCACAGGGAGAACATGCAAACTCCCCACAGAAACACCGGAGCATGGGAATCAAACCCAGGCCTTCTTGCTGTGGGGCGAACGTGCCATCGTGCTGCCAGACTCACACCTTCATTGAAAATAATTATTTCTTGATTTGTTTATCTCTAAATTTAACTCAATTAGTTGTTGAATTTTTGATTATTTTGTTTTCAGTGACAGTGAAGCTACCCCACCAAATGATGCATTTTTTTAACCCTTTGGACCTTTTTTTTTTTTTTTTTTTTTTTTTCCAACAAATGGTGCTAAAATCATGGCTCAAAGTACATAAGTTCAAAAATTATTTTGATGTAGCTGAGTAATTTCTGTGTCAGGCCAAAAACATGAACATCAGGAGTGTCAGTAAGTATTTCCACTCCAAACAGTACATATTGTTCCAAAAAGCATAATGTTAAAGCTTTTCTCCAGGAAAGGCCAAGCAAAACCATAAACACTGATAGCAAACATTTATTCAATATCTTATACAGGTTATCCTGTTTAAGATCACAGCAAAGTTGGAGCCAATCCCAGCTGACTCTGGGCGAAAGGCGAGGTACACACTAAACAGCTTGCCAGTCCATAGCAACACAGACAAACAACCATTCACACTCACATTCACAGCAAGGTGCGATCCGGAATAGCTGATTAGCCCAATGTGCATGCCTTTGGACTGCTGAAGGAAACTGGTGCACCCAGAGTAAATCCACACAGGGACGTGAAGAGTTTGCAAACTGTGCTGACCACAGGACACAAATCCAATAAACAGTATCGTGTGCGCCCTAGCTAGAAATACAAGTCAAAGATCTATGGTGTTATTTAAAAAAAATATTCCATGACAAGGCTCAGTCCATCAACGCTGACCTGTGCAGTGTTATATGAGGAGGTTGGAACAAGCTTCATGGAATACACTGGATTTGATTATTGAAAGAATCAGGTCCGAAAAAAGTCACAAATCCCGTATTGTGAATTTTTTATGATTCCATGTGTTATTTTTCTCCAGTCATTATAACCATTACAGTGATCCCTCGATACTTTGTGCTTCAGTTTCTGCGGCTTCAGTGTATCACGGGTTTTTCAAAATATTCATCGAAAATTTTTTTTTAAAAAAATAAAGAAAATTAAGGAAAAATAGGGGAAGGGTTAAGGAAAATGCCGCAAAACAAGGACAATTATGCAAAAAAAAAAAAAAAAACCCAAACAAACAAAAAAAAATCCAAACCCCCAACAAAAATACTTAGATTTCTATGTGAGGTGCGCATCTATGTGTGTGCATGCACGTCTGTATGTGTGTGTATTCATATTTTATTTAAATCTTACGCATTATTTTTGAATGTTTCATTGTTATTATAATCATTTATAGCATTGAATATGTTCATCATCATTTTCTGTAACCGCTTAATCCTAATTAGGGTCGCGGGGAGGCTGGTGCCCATCCCAGCCGACTCTGGGCGAGGGCAGAGTACACCTTGGACAACTCGCCAGGCCATCGCAGGGCGGAAACACACCGCCGGCTTTGCAGCCTACTCTTGTCGAAAGTCAGCAATGGTTCTTTTACATGCCTCACACCATAGACAGTGAGAGACATGGCCGGCCTTTTATAACCCAGTTAGCTGCACTGGGGGGGACAGTGACGACCTTGTGCAGAGTGGGACTCGAATCCCCAACCTTTGGATCAGCGATCCAGCGCCCTATCCCACTAGACCACCACTGCCGCATTGAATATGTATTTATTGATATTATATACATATATACATGTACGTATACGTCAGTCAGGGGGGGTCGATCGTACTTCTTGGAAATCGGCGGTCGCGGGATGGTCTCGGTCCCCATTAACCGTGGAAAGTGAGGGATCCCCTGTATAGCATTCTTAAAACAATTTCAACTAATTTCATTGAGGTATGTTGAAAATAATAAAACCAAAATTAAATAAAAATATAAAATAAATAAATAATAATTACTGTCATTGTCATTAAATTGTAACTCCACCCCATCTCTGAGCTTAACACCACCAACTGTATAATTATTTTTAAAAATATGTAAAAATTAAAAAGGGGCAAACGATTAAGAGGGCTGGGCAGGGCTGGGTTTATGAGGGGCAGAAAGAATGTGTGAGGCAGGAATTGTTCACTGCACCTCAACCAACATACGTTTGATGATCAGATATGACACAGAATGATGTAAAACAAAACAAGGAAGAAATTTGTTCACCTCTTGACCCCAATGGTCTTTCCAACTATCTGGAGATTTGCAGGAGAAAAGTGGGCAGGAATGCATAGCCTATTAGTTATTCATTTATTTATTTTCTGATCCTAATTAGGTTCAGGGTTAGGCTGGCACCCTGGACAGTTCGCCAGGCCATCGCAGGACAGGAACACACTGACGGTGATGTAGCAAAAGTCAGCAGTGGTTCTTTTACATGCCTCTCCTTATAGACAGTGAGAGACATGGCCGGCCTTTGATAACCCAGTTCGCTGCACGGGGGGACGGGGACAGAGACAATCAGTTGGGAGTGAGGCTTGAACCCCCAACCTTGGGATCAGTGATCCCCCAGGCCACCACTGCCCCTATTAGTTATTAGTTAGTAGCAAATTCTACAGGGCTTAAAGATGGTCCAGCATTGAGGACACGATTGTCAGTTAAAAGCGTACCTCTACCCCAGGAACAAGCATTTGTATTTTTTTAGGTAGACACTGCTACCGCCATTTTTAAGAATCAATGGGTTGGAGTGGTGGGCTGCACGACTCTGCTTAGACTGCTTATAACAATTTTTTTTTTTTTTAATGACACAGAGAAGTACCAAATGGAAAGGGCAGTGGTGGCCTGGTGGTAAAGAGCGCTGGATGACGGCTGATCCTAAGGTTGGAGGTTTGCGTCCCACTCTCCACAAGGTTGTCACCGTCCCCCAGTGCAACTAACTTGGCTTATGAAAGACTGGTGGCCATGTCTCTCGCTGTCTAGTGGTATGAGGTTCATGTAAAAGAACCGTTGCTGACTTTCGTCAAGAGTAGCTGCAAAGCCGTCAGCGTGATTCTGCCCCTTGTTAAAAGGGTTGTGTCAGGACGGGCATCCGATGTAAAAACCTATGCCAAATCAAGCAAGCGAATCAGGTGGTTCGCTGTGGTGACCCCTGAAGAAGGAAGAAGAGAAGTCCCAAATGGTCACGGCACTGTGAGTTCACCTTGTATGGTTTAGGATGACTCTCACCGGTAGATGGCGTTTTGAGTCTTTTCAATGTATACAATGGTAATTTTGAGAATGTTAACACCAGCTTTTATGACTTTCATCATACAGTAATACATAATATAGTCATGGGTGTAGTATGGTCAAAGGACGCACGCGTTCGCGCGCACGGGCACGCGCACAGAGACACAAAGAAGAAAAGTGTGTGGTACCACTTTAAAGTCCAATTACAGTAGTGCAGTCACTCTTATATTATCCTGCAATAAATACACAATTTGAAAAAGTAATAGCAGCAATCCAGAGACTAGGAAATTATAGAAGCACTGCAAGGAAATAAGCATCACCAGATATATTTTGATTATACTGTATTAAAACAACTCGAGAACAAGAAGAGCAACAAGTTGCCAGAGAAGTCTGCAGGGTTCCTCCAGCATGGTGTTTGTGAAACGACTTTAAACGTCCTGGATTGTGGGCTATCAGTGAAGCTATTGTTGGATTTATTCCTACAGTACTCTGCAGCCAAAAGGGCTCCAAAGGAGTTCATTAGCATTCCAAACACCCATCGGGGTGGAAAGTAATCAAACCCCAAATTAATGCGCATCATGCGCGAGTGACTGAAGTTCCTGATCATGCCCGATGAAGTTGGTTCACATTGGTTGAGCAGAGACAGGACCCAGCACTGACTTCATGAGGAATCAGGCATGAACCTCACGTGGCTTGCACAATGCTGTATGTTCAGGATTTCAAAAAGAAATAATAATAATATTTTAAATAATTAAAAAAAAAAAAAAAAAAAAAAAAAACCTTGGTGAGATTTTCTGGATAGCCCGGATGCATGAGCACTTACCTGCGAAAGATCGTCGGTGTCCTCCGGTGGATCCGCAGCTGGGACTGTCCGTTCGACCCGCCGCTCCGTGAGTCCTGTTCTAAAGCTGCGCGAGGCGCGCGCGCGCGCGCATCCTAAATCCGCTATGCATAATCAGGGCGCGTTGGAGCTCGCGAGCTCCACCTACTGCTGAGCAGAGCTCCTCGTGAGCCGCTCACTGTGATTAGCATCGTGTGAGCCACAGCAATGCAGTGGTGGCCTGGTGGGTCGCTGATCCTAAGGTTGGGGGTTCGAGTCCCATTCTCCACATGGTTGTCACTGTCCCCTACCCCCGCCAGTGCAGCTTAATTATTTTAAAATGGTTATCCATTCGGTATTTCTATTTTTCATTGTGAAACTTTTAATGATTCAATTTATAATCGAAGCAGGTTCTTTCAAATGAAGCCACTAGATGTCAGCGTGCTCTCAAAAAGAAAGTGTACTTTAACATTCTTATGGCTTTCATGTAATCTGTAATTCTTATTATAATATTATATAATTATTATAGATTATCTTCTTCTTCTTCTTCTTTTACTTTCGGCTGCTCCCTTCAGGGGGCGCCACAGCAAATCATCTGCCTCCATCTCACCCTGTCCTCTGCATCTTCTTTTCTGACTCCAACGACCTTCATGTCTTCCTTCACCACATCCATAAATCTCTTCTTTGGTCTTCCTCGAGGCCTTCTGCCTGGTAGTTCCAACCTCAGCATCCTACTGCCAATATACTCACTATCCCCCCTCTGTACATGTCCAAACCATCTCAATCAAGCCTCTCTGACTTTGTCTCCAAAACATCTTACATGGGCTGTCCCTCTGATATACTCGTTTCTGATTCTATCCATCCTCGTTACTCCCAGAGAGAACCTCAACATTTTCATCTCCGCTACCTCCAGCTCTGCCTCCTGTCTTTTCCTCAGCGCCACTGTTTCTAAACCATACAACATCGCTGTCCTCAACACCGTCTTGTACACTTTTCCCTTCATTCTTGCTGACACTCTCCTATCACACATCACACCGGACACTTTTCTCCAACCATTCCAACCTGCCTGCACACGCTTCTTCACCTCTTTTCCACACTCTCCATTGCTCTGGATTGTTGAGCCTAAGTACTTAAAATCCTCCACCTTCATTATTTCTGTTCCCTGTAACCTCACCGTTCAGTAATAGTATTGTTAAATATTCAATATTCAATAGTTCATGCTTTAATTTATATATTTTGTCTGTATTTTGGGCTAATGGCCTTTTATTGAATAAAATGTCTGTCTGTCTGGCTGTCTGTCTGTATTGTTAAATACATATTAATAACAATGCAATACAGTAGCATAACTGTGGAATACAATATGATGCAATATAATATTTGGAAGAGGAGCAACACAACAACAACCACAATAATAATAATAATAATAATAATAATAATAATAATAATTGAGAATGTTCAATCACCACACTAATGTTCTCAATTATTATTATTACAGTACTATTATTATTAGGGGCAGCGGTGGCCTAGTGGTATAGGGTGCTGGATCGCTGAGCCAAAGGTTGGGGGTTCGAGTCCCACTCTCCACATGGTTGTCACTGCCCCCCCAGTGCAGCTAACTGGGTTATCAAAGGCGGGCCATGTCTGTCACTGTCTATGGTGAGAGGCATGTAAAAGAACCATTGCTGACTTTCGTAAAAAGTAGCTGCAAAGTCGTCAGCGTGTTTCTGTCCCTTGCTAAAAAGGGTTGTGACAGGAAGGGCATCCGACGTAAAAACCTCTGCCAAATCAAACGTGCGAATCAGATGATTCGCTGTGGCGACTCCCAAGTAAAAGGGAAAAAGCAGAAAGGAAGATGATGACTGTATTATTATTATTATTATTTCTGCTTTTTCACCATCATGGTCATGCTGCCATAACATTTGTCAGAGTGCAGGAGGACAAGAGGAAATAGATAGGTTGATTGCTGTCCACAATGACTGACTCAGTAAAATGGATCATTGTGGATATGGTTGTAATGGTCCTGTGTAGCAGTTTAGGCTGTCAGAGGCCACATTGCTTTTCAGTCACACTGTTACGTAGCCCGTCAGGAGGCTTTTGTGCAATGGTAGAAATTCAATAGTTCTGACCCCAAGGTTTTTTAGGCTCCTCAAAAAAGAATTCTCTCTTCCCCAGTGCAGCTAACTGGGTTATCAAAGGCCCGACCATGTCTCTCACTGTCTGTGGTGAGAGGTTCATGTAAAAGAACCATCGCTGACTTTCGTCAAGAGTAGCTGCAAAGCCGTCATTGTGTTTCTTTCCCTTGCTAAAGGGTTATGTCAGGATGGGCATCTGACATAAAAACCTACGCCAAATCGAATATGTGAATCATTGATATGACTTCCGTGAGGATGGAGGCAGATGATTCGCTGTGGCGACCCCTGAAAGGGAACATCCGTAAGGAAAAGAAGAACTCTCTCTGTTGAATCTTGTTGTGGATGCATGTGTTGTTGGAGGCTGGTGTAAGAGGCACCAAGATGAAGGTCCAGGAACCAGAAGTATTTCACAGTTTCAACAGGTGTACCAATGATGGTAAGTTATGATGGCTTCTGCTCTGCCCAAAGTTGATATTGAGGTCCTTGGACTTCAGAAAAAGACTTGCCTTAAACATGCTCATACAATTCCTTCTGCAATCTACTATTTTAAGAAATCACTCGATAGGATTAAATATGTTGATTTACTTACCAGGCATATTAAATAAACTTTAAATACAGTGTCATCGCCTGGGAAATAAAATGGAATTGACCATGATGTCTTTCTAAGGCCATTTACTTACTCCCATACCGAAGGCTCATTAATATCTTTTCTGGGAGTGATCATATTACTAATGACTGCCATATTTGTTATTTCTTTGGAAATCATTTGAATTCTTTCATTCT
>CM045732.1:14942974-15027974 GCA_024760905.1 Plotosus lineatus
TGATAGTCTCGTGGTTATCAGGTCCACCTCACAGTAAGCCCGCGTGGGTTTTTCCCGCCTGGTACTCTGGTTTCTTCCCACAATCTCAAAATATGCTCCTTAGGCTGAATGTACCACATTGCTCCTAGGTGTGAGGTTGTTTGTGTTGGTCCTGCAATGATCTGGTGAGCTGTTCAGGTTGTACCCCACCTTTGCCCAGTGTCAGCTGTGATGGGTTCTGGACGTGCCCCCTCCCCTCCCCTGCGACCTTAATTATAGGATTAAGTGGCTTGGCGAGTGAGTGAGAGCCCAGCTGCCTGTGAATATGTTCTGTGAAGGTTACATGCAAGTAGTGGACACAAGAAGCGTCTAGTGTTTAGAAGCACTTTACACAATGTCTGTCTTTTAAACGTAATGATATATTTAAAACATACTTGTAAACTAATTGACACATTTTTTGGTCTTATTTTTATTTAAAGGGTCCAAAACATTATTGTTTTTCATGCATAATTGTCTTTAAATAAGAATGTTGATTCTGAGGTTAAATGAAAGGCTGAACACAGGTTACTCATTAATTCCCACAATCAGACAGACAGACAGAGAGAGAGAGAGAGAGAGAGACATTTTAAGGCCAACATTAAACAGCTGGTCTGATCAGCCATGACGAACTACATACTTTAAATTCAAGCATTGAAATCTCAGCCTCCTCAAACTAACAGATAGAACAAAATATTAATCGAAAAAATTTAAAAAAGGGAATTAAGGAAAAAGAGGGGAAAAGTTATGGAAAATGCTGCAAAACAATGGAAATTATGCAAAAATAAAAACAAAAAAAACCCCAAACAAACAAAAACAAAAAAGCAGCCCAAAACCCCCCAACAAAACATTTTTATGTGAGGTGCGCATTGAGTGTGTGTATACGTCTCTATATGTGTGTATTTATATTTTATTTACATCTTATGCATTATTGTTGAATGTTTATTTGTTGTTATTATAAGCATTTATAGCATTGAATATGTTTTTATTGACATTATATCTCTTTCTGCGTCTACATCCAATCATGAGAAATGGACGTCGATCCCTAGAACTCGAATGATGCTCATACAGGGATTGACATGGCTGTGATCACAATGATCCACTGTATGGTTCGCCAGGCCACATACGGGCTCACTCACGCCTACAGGCAATTTGGAACAGCCAATTAACCTACTGTGCATGTTTTTGGACTGTGGGAGGAAACCGGAGTACCTGGAGTAAACCCACGCAAGCACAGGGAGAACATACAAACTCCACACAGAAACGCCCAGGCCAGGAATCAAACCCAGGCCTTCTGGCTGTGAGGCAGACCTGCTAACCACTACGCCACCATGCCACCCTGATATTATATACACATATACATGTACGTATAAAATACAGCCGTGGGGGGGGGGACCAGTGTCTCTCCCCCTTAGGCCAGCCCCAAGCCCAGAAAAATGCAGAGGGTTGTGTCAGGAAGGGCATCCGATGTCAAACCAATGCCAAACTTTATAATGCAAATCACAAATATTACCTCCATACCGGATCGGTCGAGGCCCGGGTTAACAACGACCACATTCAGTGCTGTTAACCAACAGGGTGCTGGTGGAAATTGGACTACTGTTGGTCGAAGAAGGAGAGGCGGGAGTCGTGTCCGTGGGCAGAGAGAGAAGAGGAAAAGCATGAGTCTAGGACTGAGAGTAGGGACTTTGAATGTTGAAACTAAGCAAGGAAAAGGTAGAGAGCTGGCTGACATGATGCAGAGGAGGAAGGTGGACATACTGTGTGTTCAGGAGACCAGGTGGAAAGGTAGCAAGGCTAGAAGCTTAGGAGCAGGGTTTAAACTGTTTTATCATGGTGTGGATGGGAAGAGAAATGGAGACCAAGTCATCTTGAAGGAGGGGTTTGTCAAGAATGTTCTACAAGTGAAAAGAGTGTCAGACAGAGTGATGAATCTCAAGTTATAAAATGAAGGTGTGATGTTCAATGTTGTTAGTGCTTATGCCCCACAGGCAGGATGTGAGCTAGAAGAGAAGGAGAGATTCTGGCGTGAGTTAGATGAAGTGATGCAGAATAACCCCAGAGGTGAAAGAGTGGTCATTGGTGCAGACTTCAATGGACATGTTGGTGCAGGCAACAGAGGGGACGAGGAAGTGATGGGCAGGTTTGGTATCCAAGACAGGAACACAGAAGGACAGATGTTGATCGATTTTTTTTAAAAAGGATGGAAATGGCTGTGGTGAATACTTTCTTCAAGAAGAAACAGGAGCATAGGGTGATTTATGAAAGTGGAGGTAGGAGCACACAGGTAGACTACATCTTGTTTAGGCGATGTAATTTGAAGGAAGTCAGTGACTGCAAAGTAGTAGTGGATGAGAGTGTTGCCAAACAGCATAGGATGGTGGTGTGCAGGATGACGCTGATGGTAAGGAAGGTGAAGAAGGCAAAGGCAGAGCAGAAGACAAAGTGGTGGAAGCTGAAAAAGGAAGAGGGTCGTGTTGTCTTCAAGGAGGAGTTGAAACAGGCTTTGGGTGGTCAGGAAGTACTTCCAGATGACTGGACAACCACAGAAAATGGGATCAGGTCAACAATCATCGATTGAGATGGTTTGGACATGTATAGAGGAGGGATCATGAGTATAATGGCAGTAGAATGCTGAGGTTGGAACTACCAGGCAGAAGGCCTAGAGGAAGACCAAAGAAGAGATTTATGTAGGTGGTGAGGGAAGACATGAAGGTCGTTGGAGTTAGAGAAGAAGATGCAGAGGACAGGGTGAGATGGAGGCATAGGCTTTGCTGTGGCGAGCCCTGAAGGGAACAGCCGAATGGAAAAGAAGATACATGTACGTATACACCAGTCGGGGGGGGGTCAATCCTACTTCGCAGAAATCGGCAGTCTTGGTCCCCATTAACCACCGAAAGTAAGGGATCTCTGTTCATTCTGTATCATTGATTTGATCTGTATCATTGATTTGCACAGCGTTTATGGGAGAAATTCAAGATATCCATTAACAGTTATCCCTCCTGTTCTCACAGCTTTCATGTGTCACAAAGGACATCACAAAGTTTTTCTTATGGTAAAATGAAGAGTTAATGAAGTTCCAGTTCCATATAAATCCATTAAAGGATTTCTCAACGATCTTTTTTATCAAGTATGAGTGAAAAAATATTTAAAATATTTGTGTTTAGTGATCAGGATTTTAGTTTACTGGTATGTGCTGTATTTGGTTTTATTATTCCTGCAACATAAAAGAGGGACATTGGTCTTGCTAGTACTGTTATAATTGTTTATTAGTACAAATATCTCACCCTCTTTAATACAATTCCTACACATAAAGGTAACATACATGTGCAAAACCACAAGGAAAAAATATATATTTTTAATAATTTATTCAACAGCATCAACATAAAAAAATCCATCTGTCCATCATCTATACCACTTATTCATCATAATTGTGGGATAAGCTGGCACCGATTCCAAGTGACTTGAGGCAGGAAGCAGGTTGCACTCTGAACAATTCCTCCAGTTTATCACAGGAAGAGTATAGATATTTGTGTGTCTTTCCACTGTCATTGTCAAAGTTTAAGATTGAAAAATGTGTTTTTGTGTGATGTCCACAGAGCATAGTAACACAACACGTATCTGCTAAGACAAAGTCTTGATTTAGTTTGCTTTTCTTTATGTTTATACTGTATATTGTATATATTAGCATATACAGATGGTCCCCAACTTACGTCTTAGTTCAGTTCCGGACGGCCGAACATAAGGTGGAAAAAAAAAAAAAAAGTAAGTTGTTACTGTATGCTCCAGTGACGTATGACGTTCATACTGTACTATACATCCATAAATACCATTACCGTATCTCATAAAACACCGCTAAATCAATTATTATAAACATAACATTGTAAAATAATATCAAATAATATCAACATTAATTTCAAATAAATTAAATTCAAGCAAAATAATTTCAAATAGATAAATTTTAATCAAAGTCACTCATCAAATATCAAATACAGTATCAAATTCGCACCATTTGAAACAAAACACACTGCAAATTTGCATTGAGCTGAGTCACTTTACATGAAGCTGAGCCGAGGCTTACGATATGTGAGGTGCTCCACCGAAAGTCGTTCACTTGCTTGTGCTTGAGACAAAGTGCGGGTTATCCGGACTGCCGCTCTTTCAAGTGAGCAAGAACGCCGTTGAATACTTGTTTAGTGCTCAGCCTGCACTGATGTGAATCACCAGCAGAGTGGAGAGTTCTCTTTCTTTTCTGGATTCGGGTTTTCATTCATTTTACAACTCTCTTTGCTTAACTGGGTATGCATGGTAGATTGTGCAGATCCGAGCAAATAGTTAATTCAGTCTTGGGAAAACCGGAAATTCCGGTATACAGTTTGCCGGAAAACTTGCACCCATGCTAGTAGGCTTATGCCTGTGACCAACCATATTTGCTAAGGGTTGCAAAAGTCCGCAAAACGGTGTAAACACTACGATAACAGAGACGACGTCTTAACACAAGGGAAACACACGGAGAACTGAGAATAAGCAGGGCACGTTCAGCCTGTTGTTTGTAAACAATGGACGCAGCATCATGTGTAAGTAGCGTATTACGTCAGCGTACTACGTGGGTACGTCTCGTACTACGTACGGAGAGCACGCTATCTCAACTTATAATTTTATTTTTTGGGGAAAAAAACGTAAAATCAAAAAAAAGGAAAACAAATGAACGTAAGTCAGGGAGCGTCTGTACACCGTATAGTACATATGTATATACTAAAATTATCAAATCACAATGAATTATGATGTTTCTTCTTTCACTTTTATCAAGAACTATCATGAATTAAAGTAAATACATTTGAACTAAACAGCCATTAAACAACATATTCTTGTACTTAGTTTTTTCCTTTTTCCACTGACAATTTTATAACCTTTACACACTCCCCTTCAACTTAAATGTCATCTTTGACATTCAACAGTTAAAGTGCTTATACCTCAATAATTGCATATACAGGGATCCCTCACTTTATGCGGTTAATGGGGACTGAGCCCCCCGCGACCGCCGATTTCCGCAAAGTAGGACCAACCCTCCTGACTGACATATACGTACATATATATATGTGTGTATATCATATCAATAAATGGCAGTGGTGGCCTAGTGGTATAGGGCACTGGATCACTGATCTACTGAAAGGTTGGCGGATCGAGTCCCACTCTCCACAAGGTTGTCACTGTCCACCCAGTGCAGCTAACTGGGTTATCAAAGGCCGGCCATGTCTCTCACTGTCTATGGTGAGAGGCATGTAAAAGAACCATTGCTGACTTTCGATAAGAGTAGCTGCAAAGCCGTCAGCGTGTTTCCGCCTTGTGATGGCCTGGCGAGCTGTCCAAGGTGTACTCTGCCCTCTCCCGGAGTCAGCTGGGATGGGCGTCAACCTCCCCGCAACCCTAATTAGGATTAAGTGGTTACAGAAAATGAACTGATGAAATGAACATATTCAACACTATAAATGCTTTTAATAAGAATTAAACATTCAAAAATAATGCGTAAGATGTAAATAAAATATAAATATAAATACACACACATATACAGACGCGCACATACACAGATGCGCACCTCACATGAAAATGTAAGTTGTATCGTTGGGTTTTTTGTTTGAGTTTTCTTCACTTTTTCCCTATTTTTTTCTGAATTTCCTTATTTTATTTTTCGATTAATATTTTTGAGAAACCCGCGATGCACTGAAGCGGCAGAAACTGAAGCAAGAAATAGTGAGGGATCACTGTAGTCCCGCTGTACAGTCAGTTATAGGCTTTTAGCCTTCGTAAAGTCTTTGAGCATGTGTAGCGTGATGTGTATACAGTACTGTGTCTCAGGTGTTTCAACAGTACAATTTATATGTGCCGGAACTCTGCCTTTCCAGAAGTCCAAGAGTGCATGTGTTTATTGATGTCTCCTGTTTGAAAACAGTCCACGGATGTTTGTGTGTAATCAGTGTTGCAAGAGTTCATGAAAGGATGTGTGTAACACAGTCCATTAAATGTCTGTAGTCACCCGTGCAAAAACACATAGTGATAGGTGGGAATCGAGACAGAATCAGTCCATATAAACCATGACTGGTGAGGTTTATAGTGTTGCACTGGATCACATCTGTATGGATATCTGACAGAAACGTCCACATTGCAGCAAACTGGATAACTGAGCTCATCATAGCTAAATCGCTTTGGGGGTCGCTGTTCTCTCCTTGGCCGGTCTTGTATTTGCTCCTTGTTTCTGTGATGTTCATATGGAGAAAGTGGCATGGGTGGGAGGACAGGGTTGTCTCTAAGAACCTCCATTTCCTCAGCCATCTCGTGTTCATCTAATGAGTCAATTCTGTCTCAATCCTCCTCCAGCTGTAGCCATGATACTTTTTTTTTTGTACTGAGCTTGAAATGTTTACCTCATGCCTCCCAAGGCTGGAGTACTTGCCACTGTCAGGTCACACAGTCATTTTTGGCCACCATCCCACTGTGTGAGAGCTCAAAATTGCTTTCCCTCTCAACATGGTCTGGAAAATGTATGCTCATTCTCAAAGCTTCCTTATTATTATTATTATTATTATTATTATTATTATTAACAATAATAATAATAATAATAATGCTTATTATTATTATTATTATTATTATTATTATTATTATTACTATTATAAAGAAAATGGGTCTTCGGACTCATAACACTGCTAATATTGACCTTGCTTGCTCGTGTTAATCTTGTTTTTTTTTTCACTCCGTTCTCACACTCATATTGCTTGATCTAAAATGTTTTGGTCTAACGTGTTAGTTTTGACTTTACAAGCAGGAAATATTACTGTAATCCTTTGAATAATGTTATTCCTTCTTATAGGAGTCATTACTTGCAGAAAAGAAAAGCAAATTCCAGTAACAGCTCATGTTAATGTGTACGGTGTTTATATCTTATAAGCATGAGGCTAAACCCGCCAAACCACAAGTCTCCTGACACATCATCCCACAGACGAAAATCTTTTTTTTTTTTTTTTTTTATCTTTTTTAACCACACATGCTTGTTTTGCTATATTTTCATTAATTTTTTTTTTTTTTTATTAATGCAGACATAGACAGTCCACTCATCCTGGATGTATGCTTGTGTGCCACAAATGTTCATCTGGTTTACAGGATAAGTGAAGAATTACTAATGCATGCTTGTGGTTTGTTGCCTTGTTGAATGGCAGTAACTAAATCCAGTTATTCTGGAGCTCTTTGAGTCTGTGGGCCAAGATGTAACACGGCACATCACAATCTAAATCTTTTACATTTACAGCATTTGGCAGACGCTCTTATCCAGAGCGACTTCCAATTATCATTTTCATTACAACTGAGCAATTGAGGGTGAGGAGCCTTGCTCAAGGGCCCAACTGTGGTGATAGAAGGTGGTGACTGAACCACTGACCTTTTTGTATCAGTAAACCCTCACCTTATCAACTAAGCCACCACTGCCCTAAGCGGCTACAGTGTAGTTCATTCTGTCCATTTCAACTAATCTGATATTTACCTTCTGGTTCCAGAACATCAGTCATCAGATATCCAACATCAGTTAGTTTTGTCCTGTGGCCAAATTCTATTCAAAACAAGGTTTGGAAGAGGGCTTTATAACCATATATGTAAGTCAGTTTTTGCCAATGAAGAAAATCCTGACTACACCCACACTGATGATTTTCACTAAATATGCTGGGGCCACTACTGTACCCCTGGGCAAGGTCTTAACCACAAGTGTGCCTCTGTTCACCCAGCAGTATAAAATTTATACCCATTGAATGGGTACCAGTAAAAACATACTGGGAAGATAACCTGCGATGGACTAGCGTCCCATCCAGGAGGAGTTGAACTCCTAGTTGCTTCACGCTACAGAAACCGGGGCTAAGCACCAGCCTGATGAGCCGCTAAGGCTTGGGTGTAAAAAGCCCACGGACTTTACCTTACTACTGTACCAGAATCCGAGTGATTTGTTTGATTTTTAGAATGTCTAGGTCAAAGGTTTATGTCAGAAACAAAAACATTCTCGCATGCAGCCTCTTCCTGCAGCTTGCCATGTTTAGCTTTGGTTTTACGTCTTATCTGCGCATGTGTGATACGTATAACTAGCAAAGCGAGAGAGACACTGTGGCACTGACAGAGACAGAAAAGAAAGACAGAATCAGTTCAGTTCATTTTCTGTAACAGCTTAATCCTACTTAGGGTCACGGGGAGGCTGGCGCCCATCCCAGCCGACTCCGAGCAAGGGCAGAGTACACCCTGCCAAGCCATCGCAGGGCGGAAACACACTGACGGCTTTGCAGCTACTCTTGTCGAAAATCAGCAATGGTTCTTTTACATGCCTCTCACCATAGACAGTGAGAGACATGGCCGGCCTTTGATAACCCAGTTAGCTGCACTGGGGGGACAGTGACAACCTTATGAGTGGGACTCGAACCCCCAACCTTTGGATCAGCGATCCAGCACCCTATACCACTAGGCCACCACTGCCCAGAAAGACAGAATGTGAGGAACTAAGAGAAAGACATGCAGTATGGTGAAGGTACACTGCACTCTATATGTGTCCCTCTTGTTTTAATTTAAACAGACAAACATCCTGTGCAAAGGATTCTGGGAAGGTATAAAGCACAAAATAGGCAGAAATGCACTTTACTCTAGATATCTGAACATTCTCCTAAACCGCTATCCTTTGGCAAATGTCTCAATGCTATCTCAAAGTAGCAGCTCATGTTAATATTTAACCATGCAGTGACCCATGGACTGCAAATACATTGTTTTATTTTTTCATAAGATATTGTTAAATCATCTATTGTATTATATTGATAAAACTAAGAGGGTGTCACAAACCCTGTGGATCTTTGGTATTCAACAATCCCCATCACCACCTCCACCTTGATTGGGAAGCACTGATCAACAGTACAGTACATACTATCTTTAAAAGAGATAGAGATTCTGGAGAAATCCCTGTGTGCAAGGAACAAAGCTGAAAATTAAGATTGGATGGCTCAAGCTGTACGGCATTAAAAACAGGCATGGTTGTGTTCTGGAAATCACTGCATAGGCTCAGGAACACCTCCAGAAATCATCAAAATTAATCGATGTGTATCAACAATCCTGATGAAAATCCTGATGAGATTACGCAGTAATGAATGAAAGAATCGGTCCAGTCTGTGGCGCCTCACTGAAAAAAAAAATTCAGCAGTCTACCAGTATGGAAGTGTAATAATAATTAACAAAGGATTTAAGATATATTTCACTGAATATGTAAAATACAGACAAAATGACAATGTCTGGCACATACAAGCATGGGTTGGGTTTTCGAAGAAGACATATACTGTACAAGCAAGAAGGAGACAAGGAATAGGTGGTTCTCCAAACCAGAAATGTGCTAAAGGTCAGAGAGTGAGCTGACACGCATGAAGGAGGCAAAAGCAAATGGTTTTAAATTTAAATAGAGTTGAAACCAGATGAACAGGAATGTAAAGATGGGGGGAAGAAGCCTGTCTTTAACTTTAGAACACAACATGCCTGCAGCTCATTCTTTGCAGCTTTCAAGAACAAATGGTTTTCCAGTGCCTTCTGCAGAACTTTGCATGGTGATCTTGTGGGGAACCGGAGAAGATCTTGCAAAATAAAATCAGTCAGGAGGGTGTAATGGATATTAACAATGTGCATCTCAGTCAGTGAGGCAGTGTGACATGATGTCTCGATGTATTGCCAAGAATAAGGTACATTCAAGATCCATGAATAATAAAGCAACTACTTATATCATATGATAGATTTCCACATGGTTTTATTAATCTCAGTGGAATTCAGTATGATTACAGTGCTTTGTAAAAGAATATACAGGGATCCGACACTTTCTGCGGTTAATTGGGACCGAGACCCACCCACGACCGCCGAATTCTGTGAAGTAGGATCGACCCCCCTCCAACTTGCCGTATACGTACATGTATATGTGTATATAATATCAATAAATACATATTCAACGTTATAAATACTTATAATAGCAATTAAACATTTAGAAATAATGCATAATATGTAAATAAAATATAAACACACACATACAGACACGCACGCGCACACACATTCAGATGCACTACCTATATTTATATACAATTATACAACACTAATGGATCTCAATGCACCAGTTACACTACACACTACAATTTAACAAAGGTGTATTTACAGTTCAATTACAAAAACAATTAAATCTATTTTACAACAATTGCACTTTATAAACACTTTCACATAATCTTTCACATAATTTTAGCAATTTAATAATTATTTTACGAAGCAGTTTGGGGGAACCAGTGGGGAGTATTGGTGGGGAGAATTTTAAACTGTAAAAAAATGGCTGTCTATACAGGGATGAACTGCAATCAATTATTATAGTTCATCCAAAAACATTCTCAAATATATTTCAAACTACATCTGCAAGTACATGTTCTAAATAAATTTACAAATTGAGCTAAAGTTATTTATCTATTCAAAAGCACAAACAAATATTAATACATATTTACAGCACAAAGACATACTAATAATTTTATAAAAGTACTGACCATTAGGCTGCAGATACAGGCTGGATGGCTTATGATTATTTTAAACATTGATGCACAGAGAATGAATGGCTGTGTTCTAACACGTGCAGGAGCCGGAAGCGATACGAAGAAACTGTGCTTTATTCTCACATTCGCACATTGTTTGCTTGACAGTGTTCAGCTATTATTGCTTACTGATAATATGTGAGGCGCTCCACCAATAGGCACTTGTCGTTGATTGGTCAGCTCGGGCTTGCACATGCGCAGTGCCCGTTACACGTTAACTTCCGGTGTTAACTTCCGGTTTACTGCATGCTGAATTTATCGCCGACTTTCTCTTCAATAACAGTCATTAAGTTTATTTGTAAGATTGTGAATACACATAATTTCTTGTCCAGCGGAACTCAACTCCTGCTGTGGGGGGTGTATGTGCACCCTGTGTACCCCCAGCCTACGCCTTTGCTCAAGCTAACTGACAAACAAACCAACATCAACAACAACATTGCAGCAGTGGGGGCAAATGGCTATTTTTTTGGTAACCATTGAATGTTCAGCACAAATTTTTATGGCTATGCCTTCACTGCAGATGGCATCACCCCTTTTGATTGTTCATCTGACCTCTACTTATTTTCTTACTTCTAGGCAGCTGGATAGCCATTAATCTTTCCAAAGCGCCAGACAAGATATACCTGGGCCTGAGACCAGATGGCGCCATCCTTAATACAGTAAAT
Source organism: Plotosus lineatus (assembly GCA_024760905.1). Classification (NCBI taxonomy): domain Eukaryota; kingdom Metazoa; phylum Chordata; class Actinopteri; order Siluriformes; family Plotosidae; genus Plotosus; species Plotosus lineatus. The sequence continues at coordinate 14,954,274 of CM045732.1, forward strand.
GCTCCTGGCCATTTAGTAATGGGCTTCTTCCCATAGTCCAAAAACATTCACAGTAGGCTAATTAGCTGTTTGTAATTGCCTTTAGGTGTGAGTGTAACTGTGTATGATTGTATGTGTTGCCCTGCAATGGTCTGGCAAGATGTTTATAATGTACTCCACCTTTATCCAGAGTTGGTTGAGATTTAGTATTAAGCAGCTTAAAAATAATGAATGAAGTGCTTCTCAGCGTACGGGTCCTCTTGTCTAGTTAGCGTTTCCCCATTGCCCACTTTTTTTCACAAGTCCTTCTCACGTCACAACACCTTCCCTACCTTTACACGCACATTTCCCCCCGCAAGGTCACTGTATAGTGCCCTTTTGATGTCATCAGAAGTTGAGTTGGGCAATGCCACTGCTGAACAAAACAAAGGATTATCAGTATAAGGCAGCGTTTAAGTCTTTCTGAACTCAGGTTCTGAGCAAAGCATAACAGTTTCTGCAACCAAATGCTGGACTGTGGTAAAGATTTAAACTGACTCAGGGGTTTAATGAGTAAAGGTAAAGTCCATTGGGCTTTTTACACCCGAGCCTAGTGGCTCATCAGGCTGCTGCTTATGCCCGGTTTCTGTAGCATGAAGCAACGAAGAGTTCAACTGCTCCTGGATGGGATGCTGGTCCATCACAGGTTACCTTCCCAGTATATTTCACTGCCACCCATTTATACTGCTGGGTGAACAGAGGCACACTTGTTCACTCGTGACCTTGCCCAGGGGTCTGAGCACAGTGAGGGTCTTGGTGGGATTTGAACTCACAACCTCCCGATCATGAACGCAGCACCCTAACCACTATGCTACCGACCCTATTTCTTCTGAGTGGTAGTATCAGAAAGAAACCTGAGTGGCATAGAAACCACAGAGACGTGGCCTTCGCTGCTATAGATAATCTGTAGGGGCAGAGTCAGCGAGAAGACTGTAAATTTGAAAAGAATAGAAAAAGAAGAAGAAATTCAGTGCTATTCCTTAATGTTATTGAGAAAACTTGAAAACATTCTGTTTGAGTGTTTTGCATTTGAATATTAGCCTTCAATGGCCTGGTGAGCTGTCCAGGGTGTACTCTGCCCTCGCCCCAAAATTAGGATGAAGTGGTTCAGAAAATAAATGAATGAACAAATATATGAATACGTCAAAGTACAGCTGTCAGGGTTAAAATATGACCAAAAAATACTGAAGTTAAAGAGTGTTTAAGTTTATAATCTAAAATCATCTTGTATTCTTTATTTCCTTTCTTTAGTATTTTAATATGATAGTTTTTAATAGACAGTTTATTAAATGCATCAGTGAAGTATAGCTCTGTGAAAGTTATTGAATAACAAAGTCAAGACCTTGGAGTGGGAGTGCCCTTTGGAGAAAAAACACCCCGCCTCTTGGCCTGGAATGTCTTAGGGGCAGGAAATATTGGGCGGAGACGGACCACTAAAAGTTCCCTCCCTGTTGTAAATGAAACCACACTATGGAATGCATTTGCTCACTCTCTTCCGCTTTCTCTCTCAGTCCTTTCTGAACAACATATTATTATTCACATGCACCCTTCTTCTTATTATTATTATTATCATCATTATTATTATTATTGTTATTATTATTAGGTTTTTTTTTATTTTTCACACAATCACATACCAATCAGGTCTTAGCGCCTTGCTCAGTATGGACTGTCAGCGCTTACTAGGAGCCACAGAATTGCTGAGCAACACAGGTTAGAACATATCACGGTCTCAACGCAGAGGTATTTTTGTACAGTGCTTTGGAGGTAAAAAAACCAAGAGTGAGTTTATAGACCGTGGGGGAGAAAGGGTGAATCTTTGGGCTCAGAGGAAGAGATATCAGGAGGTGGGGGAGGTGAAGGAAGCCACCCCAAACACTCTCATGCTGAAGACGGATTGTTTGAGTTGTTTGCAGATGTCCTTATCTGGGCTTTTCCTGATGGATCGTAGGGGAACTCATACCCTAAGGATAGTCACAGACTACCGCAACTAACAACAGACAGAAACGCACACAGTGAACAGTCAAGGCTGGATTTTAGTATGGAGACATTGAGGGACTCTTTTATTCATTTAACCTTCCAGATGTCATCCTACAAGCGAGCGACCTTAGACGAAGAAGATCTGATAGACACCGCCCCTGATAGAGTGTATCAGTCTCCAACCGTACAGGTAAGAGTACACTGTGTGTATTGTCATGTTATTATTATTATGATTAATTTTTAATTTAACTGTGCTCAAGTTTTTCGTTCACCTCATCCTAGTGACTTAAAAGAAAAGCCTTCGCTCTATCCTCACTAAATTTTTGGACACATCACCAGATTTGTACCCATTTTTCAAGTCATCATGAGTCTTTATAGAATCTCACAGATTTAAGGAATCTTCTAATAAAGAGACTAATACCCAGAACCCATTAGTATAATTTATCTTCTTCTTCGTCTTCTTTTTTTTTTTCCTTTCGGCTGTTCCATTTCAGGGGTTGCCATAGCGAATCATCTGCTTCCATCTTCATGGAGGTCATATTAATGATTCGTATTTTCAATCTGGCATAGATTTTTACGTCGGATGCCCTTCCTGGCACAACCCTTTACCAAGGGGCAGAAACACGCTGACGGCTTTGCAGCTACTCTTATCCAAAGTCAAGCAATGGTTCTTTTACATGAACCTCTCACCATAGACAGTGAGAGACATGGCCGGCCTTTGATAACCCATTTAGCTGCACTGGGGGGGTCAGTGACAACCATGTGGAGAGTGGGACTCGAACCCCCAACCCTAGGATCAGTGATCCAGCACCTTTTACCACCAGGCCACCACTGCACCCATTAGTATTATTTATATGGTACTTTATTTATCAAGGCAGCTAGCTATTAGCATTGCATTTTTTAAATCCAAAATATCATGCTAGCTAATATTTAAGAGATAAATTTGCTAATTAGCATTAGCAAAGGTTTCTTGATGAAACAAAGCTAAATCACTGACATTTGAATGCATGAATATTTCTTGCATATATACTGCAGATATATTTATAATTTATATTTATAGACTTAATGATTTTCTTTTTCTGTCAGAGAGAAATCAAAAACATTACTTTATACTACCCGGGGATTTCATTAACGCAATTATGAGTCATTTGTGAACTTTAAGCAACCCTACAAATGTCAGTGTTTTGCCTAAATAAGCAGACGATTCAAATTCATAAGGTGTCACAGTCAGGTCAAGAGGTGAGAGAGATATGTTTTTGTTGGAGCCACTTCCTGCTGCTAACTGTCGCAAGTTTTGAATTAGTACAGTCGATCAAGGCCAGTACGAACTTTCATTTGTTTACATACCATACTTTTCTGTTATTCTCTTCTTGTGAAAATGGCTCTCTATTATATACATTTGAATATAATTGCTTCAAGTGTTTGTTCTTATCTTTCTAAGATAAGAAATCTTTGTCAATTGCTGCATGAACAACAAAAATCAGTTTAACAACTTTGTTTAGCAGCAATTATGAAAAAAAAGTGCAAAAAGAACAACTAAGGAACTACATTAATCTGTACATGTGCATATTCCTACATTTACATATATACAGACTGTATATCTAAATGTAAACATAGACGCATATACTAGTATATACATATATCCTATATACATCTATATATCTATTCACCTATCGACACATTTACAGACTACAAAACGAGGAGTTTTCAAAATTTTAAACCCAAAATTCTCAATCACAACATATGTTCTGCAACTCCCCTTTTTTTAAAGTCAAATTACAATTATGTATATAGTCTGTCTGTCTTCCTTTGGCTTTTTCCCTTTTACTTGGGAGTTGCCACAGTGAATCATCTGATTCGCACGTTTGATTTGGCAGAGGTTTTTACGTCGGATGCCCTTCCTGTCACAACCCTTTATAGTATTTTTATAAAATACAGATGTCTCACCAATGTGCTGCACAAAAATGCATAGAAACATCTATAGAAATATAAAATACAAATTAGATTGAAAACTATTAGAATGAAAACTTTTATGGAGCAAAAATGCAGTGCCAAGAAAATAATTGTTCTATAAAATTTTAATAATAAACTCATCTATTTACATATTCAGAATTTAAAATTGTATAATCATATCTTATCAATTTATTAGAGGCATAGAGCATTTTATTTTGGGAGTGTCCCCTCACAGAATAAAGTATTTCTAAGGTAATGATTGGGGGTGTTTTTTTTTGTTTGTTTTTAAAGTTTCTATTAAATGCACTTTCATTTAAAGAGTCCAGTAATATTGTAATTAATACAAATAATAATTTTTAAAAACACGTACAAAATTTCATCTACCATGAAAGGATAAAAAAAATCTTCAACATCCTCTTTCAATGCGTTACCATCCCTTAAAAATGTTACTTTCTCACTACGGAACCATTTTAATAAAAATAATCAGTGAATATTGTTTATAAGCATAATGGCATTGATTATAATCCCTAAATATTATCAATAATGTTCAAGAAAGGTAAAATGCCTTAATAAAGTATGATTTCTACATTGAAAAAAAAAAAATGAAATCACAGTCTGCCTAGCTTTGCTTTACAGACACCATGAAAATCATGTCATGGTTAATTCCATTCAAAACGATATGCGAGAAACACTCTGGCTGTCACATATTCTAACAGTTTAGCATTAGCTACAGTATAAATAAATGTCTTAGCGGGTTCAGACTGTAATGCTTTAACTAAACGGTTCAGGTGAAAGCAGAATTACTCACAACATACTTTACATAGCACCTGCTGATCATGTAATAGCTACCTATACTGTATTATGCGTTGGAGCATCCGTTAGAAAAAAATATTCAGGGAGCAACATTAACAATAATCACTCGCTAAACAGAGGGGGTTTTTGGTGTGCTTTTAATATGCCATTTCATTTGCATGTATGTGGTTGTGTCTGTAGCTCAGTCTGACAGTAATATTTATATATTAGGTCACACTTTTAGGTTGCATATTTCTACTTTTTTTTAGACTTCTCATGTCAATGTGATCATGATTTGACAAGCTTTTGTTAGCATAACGTTGTGTTCTTTTCAGGCCCTTTTCCTCTACTACTTTGTTTTATGTTCTTTATGAAAAAAAAACTGAGCCTTATTTTTAATTTTTAAGGTTTACCTAAAGTATGTACTTCAATCTACTAATATATTATAAATAAGGCAGCACTGTGGCGCAGTAAATGTTGTGAGTGTTACTTCCTCACAACGCCAGAGTTCCAGGTTTAATCTTGAGCTCATGTTACTGTCTGTATGAAGTGTCATGTCGTGTCTGCATGCTTGGTGCCCTACAGTAAACCGGCATCTCTTACTGGGTATGCCGTCTCAAGCTCAGGGTTACATTTACGTCATTAAACGGATGCCAGTATTTAAAGCAGCTTAAAGAAGTGTTTTGTAGTCTGTCAAAACCACGCCTATATTCTTGTTTGTTGGGTGTAAGTAGCCAGGAGTGCCATTAGTCCGAAAACTTTGAGTATATAAAGTTTACGAACAAAAATAATTTTAATAGCATATAATGTTATTAACTTTATCATTTGAAGGCTCATCAAGGGTTTTAGCAGCCAGGAGAAGTTTGGCCGGCTAGTTGCATACAAGAGAGAGAACGCTTTTGGTGAATGTTTTCAGCTTTGTAGGCAAGCACCAGTGTTTTAAACCTGATGTGGGATGGGAGTGAATGGAAAATGCAAGTGGACAAGTGCAAGAAAAATTTATCAGTTTGAAAAACAAGGTGTGCAGCTACATTCTGGATCAGTTGCAGGGCTTGAATGACGCACAGTGTCAGACTCGTAAGGATAAAGCTTTAATACTCTCACCTTAAAATTAAAAGATGGTGAAACATTCATCTCAGTGGCTACTGTGTGTGGAAAACGTATAAAACTGACTTAGTTTAGATACATAAAGCAAAAAGGAGGTTATGAAAGACTACTCCAAAATTGTATACAGGGACAGATGGAGAGGTCTGAGATTTTGGCAAGGGGGCTGTGTCTGCAGAGAAGTACAGCAGCTCTGTCTTACTGGAATTTAGTTTCAGCTGATGAACTGCCATTTATGTTAAGATGTCAGCCAGACATACTGAATTTGTGCAGACACATGAGTGTCTAAGGGTGTCATCAGCATAGCAGTGATCTGCAAACATAATGCTTATGGAAAAAAAACAATAGAAATTGTCTTGGTTTCAAAACATCACAAGCCATCACAATTCTGTTGACAAGTCTTTTAAACAAGACCAAATTGAGAATGAAAATCAAGCCTTCCAAACTCCTCTTACACATGAACATGTGTACATTGTAAAGATCAGATTGTTTTTATTTACTGCTGTAATCCATTTAACATTTTTCATTAACAGTTTGAAGAAAGTTTTTTAAAAATCATGAGAAAAGGGCATGAATGTGTCAGTTTATATAAGACAGGTTAATTGCAAAAATAACAGTGATCAGATATTAATTTAAGAAGTTAGATATAAACCAGTAAAATTTTAAATAAAATAAACCAGGCAAATCTACAAATAATACAAGCTAATGTTCACATACATCAGACAAACTATAGATCATATGGAAATTACTTAGTATTTACCGTCACGTGCACATGAATCGCATGCAACTTTTCAATGTCACCCTGTGTGTGGGTTTATTACTTTTTGTAATACAGTAACATTAGCACATTTTGATGTGCAAGTTTGGGTTTCTCTCGTCTCATTGTTTCTTCTGGTCCTCCACTTTGGAAGTTAGTGGGGGATCCGAGTGCTGAAGAAGCAAATTTCCCTTAAATTAGTGTTTTGATTGTTGTATATAAAGCACTGACTTGATGTCAGTCAAAAATCTTCCATAGTTGTTTAATTTGATGATGGTGATAGGATGAGATTGAGATTTCTTTTTGGATTTTTCCCTTTTATCAGGGGTCACCACAGCGAATGATTCGCACGTTTGATTTTGCACATGTTTTTACATCGGATGCCCTTCCTGACACAACCCTTTTAGCAAGGGACAGAAACACACTGACGGCTTTGCAGCCTACTCTTTGCGAAAGTCAGCAATGGTTCTTTTACATGAACCTCTCACCATGGACAGTGAGAGACATGGCCGGCCTTTGATGACCCAGTTAGCTGCACTGGGGGGGGACAGTGACAACCTTGTGGAGAGTGGGACTCGAATCTCCAACCTTAGGATCAGCGATCCAGCGCCCTATAACACCAGGCCACCACTGCCCACAGTGATGGTGATAGGACATGATTTGCATAATTTTCATATGCATTAAAACTTATCCTGGAACAAACCGCTCCTGCCATGAAAGAAATAGTATTAAGTTTGTTTTAGATGCTTTTGCATTGGCTGTCAAGTGAATTCAAATCATGTCAGGAAAATGTTTCACACAGGATAAGAGTCAACAGTATATTTTAAATAAACTGGTGGAACATGGGGTGGTCTTTAACATGTCCATCTCTCAGCAAGAACATCCTGGGTTCGATTCCCAAATTGGGTGTTTCTGTGTAAAGTTTGCATGTTCCCCCGTGCTTGCATGGGTTCTTCATGGTAATACGGTTTTCTCCTACAATCCAAAAACATGCACAGTAGGTTAATTGGCTGTTCCAAATTTCCCCTAGGTGTGAGTGTGAGTATGAATGGTTGTGTGAGTGTTGGCCCTGCGATAGCCTGGCGAACTGTCCAGGGTGTACCCTACCCTTGCCCGACCATAATTAGGATTAAGAGGCTCAGAAAATGAATGAATGACTGGTGGAACATGGTGGCATGGTGGTTAGCACATCCGATTGACGGTAAAATTGTCTCATACTGTATTTGTTTTGGCCACATCTGAGTGTAAAAGTAATTCACATATGTATTATAATAATAATAAACATAAAATTTTACAGTCAAAGAGTGATTACCTTATAATTTAAGGTACAATATAAATAGCAATGCTTAAATTACAACTAGCATTATCCACAAGTCCGGGAAGATCTAGCAATGAAAACCTACTTTGAAGTCATTGTCCCATCGTTAATATCAAACTAGAAAGTACAATTTCGGCACAGCAAAAAAAAAAACAATGTGTGAATCAGGTTTTTTTTTTAATCCAAAACATCTAATTCGCCACATACGCGACATCCTACTATGTTGCTTTTATTTCTCAAAGTATACACACGTCAATCATTTCAATTATAGAGATCCCAACCATGGATAAAAGAACCATTACTGACTTTCGACAAGAGTAGGTTTCAAATCCGTCAGCGTGTTTCTGCCCTGCGATGGCCTGGAGAGCTGTCCAGGATGTATTCTGCCCTCGCCCGGAGTCGGCTGAGATGGGTGCCAACCACCCCACGACCCTAATTATGATTAAGTGGTTCAGAAAGTGAATTAATGAATGCACTTCTCATTTACAGTTAGAGAAAGTAAGGGATCTTATGATCGTGGTGTTATGGAGTCCAAGCAGAGGTATGTTTCAAAAGAAACAATGTCAGAGATGTTCATTAATAATGAAATGCAAGTCCAATTCATGTCTCGAGTCATTACCTTTGGTTCCAGGTAAAGCTTTAAGGTCAGGTCGAGCCTTGAATCTTTAATTCTAATAGGCAAATCCTGAGAACCAGAATGTCCAGTATCTCGGGAGTACTGAATATGAGACTGTTAACTATTGTATAGTAATGATTAAGATTAATATTTTCCACAGTAAGGGGCAAAATCATGATAGATCAACAGTGTCATGCAACTGCTAAAAAGACATTTAGATAAAAAGGCTTCAAATAAAAATAACATCAAGACGAAAAGCCATGTGAGCCATGAAAAAGAATTTTGTTTTGATTATTACATTTTTACACCCATAAAGCATTATTAACGTTCAACATGACTATCTCTTGGATGGTGGTGTAGTGGTTATTGTGCTGGGATTGTGATGGAAAGGTCAGTGGTTTGAATCCCCTGGGCACAAGTATGCCTGTCTCCACCCAGTAGTGTAAGTGGTTTCCAGTAAAAATATTGGGAAATTAAACTCTTAGTTGCTCCACTCTAAGAAAACTCTGTTGATCATATCTGGACTGATGAGTAAGCAGTCGCAATCAAGAATGTAAAATGGCCAATGTAATTTCAGTTCCAAGAGAAAACACTGTACAGTATTGCATTTTAATTTGATATACCTGCTTAATGAATGGGTTCCCTTTAGGAAAATGGGCAATATATGTACAGTATTGATATTGATGTAAGCAGTGTCTTTATAATACAGGGATCCCTCACTTTCCGCGGTTAATTGGGACCGAGATCCCCACTCGACCATCGAAATCCGTGAAGTATGATCCCCCCCGTAACCCAACCCCAATCCCTCGACTGACATATACTTACATGTATATGTGTATATACAGTAATATCGATAAATACATATTCAATGCAATAAATGCTTATAATAATAATTAATCATTCAAAAGTAATTCATAAGATGAAAATAAAATATAAACACACACACACACACACATACAGAAGCACACACTCAGATGTGCACCTCACAACAATGTAATTAGTTTTGATGGGAGGTTTTGGGTTGTTTTTTGTTTTGTGTTTGTTTAGGGGTTTTTTTGTTTGTTTGTTTGTTTGGTTGGTTGGTTTTTTTGCATAATTGGTCTTGTTTTTGCGGCATTTTCCTTAACTTTCCCCCTTATTCTTCCTTAATTTCCTTATTTTTTAATTTGATGAATATTTAAAAAAAAAAAACTGCGGAGTAGGATATAGATGAAAATGATGATGCTGAGGGCAGAGTTGATGAAGTTTACTTGTATAAAGAGATGAGAGTTTTGTTATATGGTTATCTTATATATAGTTTTCTTAATTTCAGTGTGATTGTTTGAACCTGAAAGTGTTTTTTTTTTTTTTTTCAATCAGTATCATTTGAAGGCATTTGAACCTTTATATAATGGTCGAAAAGATACATACTGATCTTATCTGGATAAACAGAAATGAAAAAAAAATTGTCGTTTTTTTGGGGGTTACCACGGTGACTGATGGGTTTAAAAAGGGCGTGTCAGATTAAAATGAGGATGATTTCTCTTATCATCTCTTCTTAAAACTTTTCCTAGGCATGTTTTCTAAAAGTTTATATGTCTGAGGTGCATAAAAATGTTTGATAGCTAAGGACCAATGATCTTGGAAGAAGTGCAATCTGTGTGCTCATTTTTCTCTAAAACGTCTTTTGAAATTTTTAGTTGAATGCTGACGCAAGAAATGGCATTAGCGCGGTCAGATTTCAAGGAATTGACAAACTTTTTGCTGCATTTTGCACCTTTGGGCCTCCTCTATCTGACTGTGTAAAAAAAAAAAATCTCAGTTTTCATTTTTGGATACAAGAACCTACTTCCGGTGGAGTGGCTCACATATGTTTGTTTGTTAGTTTATTTGTATTGTTTTTCGACTGATGGGTCTGGGGAATTTCTTTTTCTCTCACCATTTAGTTATGTTGGACTCCCCCAGTGCAGCTAACTGGGTTATCAAAGGCGGGCCATGTCTGTCACTGTCTATGGTGAGAGGCATGTAAAAGAACCATTGCTGACATTCGTAAAGAGTAGCTGCAAAGTCATCAGCGTGTTTCTGTCCCTTGCTAAAGGGTTGTGACAGGAAGGGCATCCGACGTAAAAACCTCTGCCAAATCAAATGTGCGAATCAGACGATTTGCTGTGGCGACTCCCGAGTGAAAGGGAAAAAGCCGAAAGGAAGACATTTAGTTATGTTGGACTTTCTACTCTTCTCTGCTCTGCATTTTTTCATTTTTCGAATTTTGTAGATGTTACTAAATGCAAAACACCTGTGATGTACATCTACTTAATACTTTAGAATTGATTGCTGATGTCTTCAGTCAAATACAACCCTTGGTTTTCTTGGCTCTATTGCGCTTTCGTATGATTACCACATTCAATCACAGTTGGTGTGAAATCGTAATACGTACATTAAAATTATTTTAGCAAAATTTTTGCCAGTGACGACTTTGTCAACAATCAGCACGATCATCACAAATCCATCAGGTTCCCTCAAGATCATTATGTTTTAATCCCCTGACCTACCACACTGCTCACAATTCTCCGAAAGCCCTGAGATTGCAGAAATCGTGCCCCTGAGTAAACCCAGATTTGAATCATTCACTAATGTAAAAAAAATTGCAGTGAAATTCCCTCCTGAGCCTAACCGTCAGTTCTGTAACTTTCTTTATGTTCAGGTGCTGGAACAAAGACTGGGGTCCAGGTGTTGGACTGGGCGAAGCCATGTGGAGAAGAAGCTCCTTGTTGTGGTGTGTGGTCTGTTGCTGGCATTGCTGATATGCATCTTGACTTTGGGTCTGCATTATAACAAGAGTGAGTAACAGAAACAAACAAACAAACAAACAAACAAACCCTTCTGTGATGCATAAATCCGAACACATGCCTTATTCTCTCCTCAGAATGATCATGGCTTATTTACACATACTCTTCCTGAAGGGTAGTTCGCCCGAAAAGATTTAGGGGAGAAATCTGATTTCATAGATCAAGTTTGACTAAAGGATAATTTGCCTATGTGTATACCAGGGGTGTTAGACTTATTTTCACTGCAGGCCACGTTTCAAAATTTCTGTCACCAACAACCAAATAATGACTGAACATCCCTTTCAAAAAGGGCACGAAAAAGGACTTTTATTTTTCCACATTCCTTTTCTGACAACACTTGACAGCGACAAGCTATCTTGCAATTGTTCTTGAATCATGAACGACTAGTTGTTTATTTTAAATAGGCTGCTGCCACCTAGTGGAAGGATTATGTATTAGGTGTCTTGGTAACGGTTGATGCAAAGAAGATATGATAATCATTTTCTTTAAAAGCTCTTTCGAGCCACAACCCAGGACCTTCTTTTTGTGAGGCAGATGTGCTAACTACTATAGAGTATAGATATTAAATATTATTTTTTATTAATATAAAAGTTTATCCTTACCAGTCAGGTCTTTGTGAACACATGAGGTTACAAATACATTCTTTATGTTTCCTGAAATATCCAGTCTATCATGTTTGAGTGATATTCATGTGACACCAATATTGGATTTAGTTGATTCATCGTTCATTTTCTGTAACCACTTAATCCTAAATAGGGTAGTGGGGAGGCTGGCACCCATCCCAGCTAATTCCAGGCAAGGACAGACTACACCCTGGACAGCTCACCAGGCCATCGCAAGGCGGAAACACGTTGATGGCTTTGCAGCCTACTCTTGTCGAAAGTCAGCAAAGGTTCTTTTACATGTCGCACACCATAGACAGTGAGAAACATGGCCGGCCTTTGATAACCCAGTTAGCTGAACTGGGGGGACCTTAGGATCAGAGATCCAGCACCTTTACCACCAGGCTACCACTGCATTTGGATTTGGTGTGATTCCGATATTAAATAATTAAATACACCTCCGTCTCGAACTTTAAAAACCACGGCGGAATCACATTTTTGGCAAACCTATGTCTATATCCAGTATAGGTAGCCAACAATAGCAAAATGGTGAAATATTCTAAAAAATAAAAACACTTTGGGAGTTTTAATTTGGTGAACTATGTTTTCTAAATGTGGTAAAGTACGGCAGAATAATGGTTGGCATGTTCGGCTCACATCAAGAATCCCACGCTCAGAGGTTTCTCTGTGGACTTTTTCCTCAGTGTTTATGCTGTGTGAATAGTTGTGATGTGTATGTGTGTGTGTGTGTGTGTGTGTATGTGTGTGTGTGTGTGTGTGTGTGTGTGTGTATGTGTGTGTGTGTGTGTGTGTGTGTGTGTATGTGTGTGTGTGTGTGTGTGTGTGTACACGTGTAGTGTGTACATGTGTACATGTGTGCACGTGTGTGTGTGTGTGTGTGTGTGTGTGTGTGTGTGTGTGTGTGTGTGTGTGTGTGTGTTGCCTTTGATGTTTGATGATCTGATTCGGGTGTACCTCGCCTTTGCCCAGAGTCAGCTGAGATAGGCTCCAGCCTCATTGTACCCATAACACTAGGCTTAAGCAGTTCAGGGAGTAAGTAACTCCGTAAGGTTGTTGTTGTTGTCTTTTTTCCAAGTGGAGATGTCAAAGCATATGTTGCTATAAAATTATTATATTTTCCAGAATCAACTTTTAGTACCTTCGAGAGTTTTTCCCAGGTCTGTGTGCATGCACTCTTGGAAGTTTGTATGTTTTAAAATCTAACTTGGAACTCATACAAACTGTTTATCTTTCTGTCCAGGCTTTTGTTTCAAGTTGAATTTTGTATGAGTACAGCATACCAGCGGATGCCATTTCCTCCTATTCAGCCACCCGAACTGAAAGCTACATGACAAATAACTGCCTGATAAAGTGACTACGGACTGGAAAATGTGCCCAGACCAGAATGTGGAAACCCACCCCCTGCCCACCGCAACACCCCCCCCACACACACACACACACACACACACAAACACCACCACCCACCCCCAGTAATAGCGCTTTTCTGTTATATCGGTCTACTATTGTTGCATTTGGGCCTGATTTCCTGCTTACTTGTGTTTGTAATAAATCTAGATTAGCTTGAGGTTGTGTTTTTAAGGCCCGGTATTTTTCTTATGAGGTTCACAGTAATTCCCACTAAGATCACTTCTTTCTTCTTCTGTTTTCCTTTACACTCCAAACATGCCCTTGTCATGCTAGTTATTTTCAATATCAAACCAAAATATTAACATAACCCTCCAAATTAAACCGATGCTGAGATTTTAAAAAATGTAATTGAGGCAAACGCATGCCAAACAAATAGTCATGTTGTCTGAAGAGTTTCTCCTGTACTGTATCTAGTAAAGCATGCAGTAGGTGTTACCTAAAACCTTATTGTTCTGAGATTGGAGTTCAGAGACGTACATAAAAACACAACAGAACAAGGGAGGAATTAAACAGTATTTTTCCTTTGCATAAGGGGAGGACATAGGAAAGTAGTGGGACATATTCTATCCAGACTATATATATATATATATATATATATATATATATATATATATATATAAACAAAAATAAAAGGACAGGACAAAGACTTTCTATTGAAACTCCATTTATCACTACAGATCTGTTTCAAGGGGTGGTGAAACCATCCTCTCTCTTCAGGTGATTATAGAAGAATATATATATATATATATATATACTCGTGCTTCGGTTTAACAGACTAATAGGGGGGAACACTGGTCCGAAGTACCCGATTGTCCAAAGTTTCTGATTCCATATATTTCAATGAAATACTTTTACTTAAGCACACTATGTAATCTGCAAATGTAAATACTGTATACTCTCTAAATGTACACTATAAGATCAGGGGTCGGGAACCTTTTTGACCAAGAGAGCCAAAAAAAAGACATTTTAAAATCTAATTGTCTTAGAGCCATATATATATATATATATATATATATATATATATATATATATATATATATATATATATATATATATATATATATATATATATATATATATATTAGGGGTCGGAAACTAATGGACTGTGAGCCAGATGTGGCTGTTTTGATGATTGTATCTGGCTCTCAGGTAAATCACATTTCTTAATAGAATAACGAATACATAATTTCACTGTCATTTAAATAACAATATAAAAAAGCCATCAAATAAAACAAAAACAGATGAATAAATCGCGTGCATTTTAATCTATACATCTATTTTCAATGCCATGTCACTGTGGCGGGTAGCGGAGATCCAATCCTTTCTGTACGCCAGTATGTGGGTGGGTCCCATACCTTCAAACTCTAATTTTATAGGATTATAACAACAGCCACAGACTGCGCATGTTGTTTCAATAAAGAGATAAATTTCCCTCGTTTTTGATTGGCTCATTTCCACGAAGCTAAGCACAGCTGGCAAGCAAACACAAATGGACAGACATGGAAAAACTTCAACCCGCAGACCAGCCGATTGCCAAAACTTGGGACGCGCTTCCTGTCACATAAACACTGCAGTGTGTGAGTCCAATAAAATTAGAGTTTCCAGGTATCGGACCCGCCCGCACACAGAAAGGATTGGCTCTCCACATCGCACCACAGTGACGTGGCATTGAAAATAGATGAATAGATTTATATGCGCGAGATTTCTTCAAGCCAGTCTGGTCATCTGGTGGTCACTTTCGGAAACAACGCTCACGTCCGGATGTTCCGGACTAGTCGGAAGCTACAGATTTTGTCCGTTGCATCCAAAACCCGTTAAATCGAAGTCCGTAAAACCGAGGCATGAGTGTACGTAGCTTACATAGAGACCATAATGCATTTATATAACTGTAGTCACTGGATAAGCTATGAATGAGTGGTCTCGCTGTAGACATTAGTGTATACTTGAAGGAAAGAAAATATAGGGGGAAAAAATAATGTGTTGTGTATCAGCATTGCAGGTCATACTGCAGGAGAATTTGTTGCTGGCCTCATATCACACCACCACTCACTTCATTTGCCAAATCGCTTCATCCTCCTGCTAGGATTGCAGGGAGACTGGAGCCTATTTTAACCAGCAATGGGCAAAAGAATGGTACACCCTGAACAGCTCACTAGAACATCATAGTGGAATACTTAACAATTTACATTCACACTTAAGGGCAATTTGAAACAGCCAATTAGCCTAAATGTGCACAGTTTTGAACTGTTGGAGGAAACGAGACTACCAGGAGGAAACCAGCACTAGCTCTGGAGGAACACACAAACTTCACATAGAAATACTGAAACCAAACACCGGACTCAAACCCACAACCTTCTTGCTGTGAGGCAGATGGGCTAAACCACTGTTTCACCTTGCCGCTCTCTATTATAACAGAATTCCCAAAAAGTTTTGAGTGCTTAATACAGACATGTCCATTTCCTGCAATTTTTTTTCAACTACCAATCGTACTTGTAGGTATATAAAATTTAACTGGCAACTACCGTAGCTGATGTTCCATAATTTAGTGTGTTTTAAAAATATGAAGTGTACCTGTTTTATGTATTATATTATAATTTAATTGTTGATTTTAGCATTGTTATTTGTAAATGTAAGTTTATTATTTTAACATGAACAATCATTTTCTGAACCGCTTAATCCTAATTAGGGTCATGGGGAGGCTAGCACCCATGTCAGCCGACTCTGGTCGAGGGCAGAGCACACCCTGGACAGCTCGCCAGGCCATTGCAGGGCAGACACACACTGACAGCTCTGCAGCTCCTTTTGTCAAAAGTCAGCAATGGGGTTTTTTTTGAACCTCACACCATAGACAGTGATAGACATGGTCGGCCTATGATAACCCAGTTAGCTGCACGAGGTGGACAGTGAGAACCCATGGAGAGTGGGGCTTGAACACCAAACCGTAGGATCAGTGATCCAGTGCCGTTTGTCGTTCAATATTATTTACTTATCACGCACAGAACGTTCTCATTCTTTATACCGATTTTTTTTTTTTTTTATTTGAGTGACCGAATATATGGTGGCCATTAATATACCAGTTTGGACTGCTCAAGCGATAGATCGAGAGACAGATAAATAAATGCAAAATATCTTGGAGTCTGGGCTCAGTCACCTACATACTTGCCAAATAGCACGGCAAAGCAATGCCACTTCCCTTCCCCTTCCCTTTCTCTTCCATACTTGGAGCCCTACCAAAATATCAGAATGCATACTGGATATAAATATTTATGGTTAAATATTTAAAAAGGAGTTCTAATATATTTTTATTGTTTGTTCCTCAGCGCAATCGGGGCTGTGTCTGACTGAACCATGTGTGAGTGTGGCAGCGGCTGTCATGGGCGCTCTGGACCGTTCAGTAGACCCATGTAACGACTTTTACAGCTATGCATGTGGTGGCTGGATGAAGAAAAACCCACTACCAGAAGGCAGATCACGATGGGACACTTTCAGCAATCTTTGGGAGCACAACATGGCTATCATGAAGAATTTGCTTGGTCAGTACACAACCAGCAGTGGTTTACTTTAGTTGCACGAAACAAATCTGATTGTGCTGAATTGCATAATTTCAATAGAAAGATATTTTAAAAATCCCAATCTTGTCTCTGTATATGATCTGCTGATAGTCCTTGAGGTCTTATCTCTGACTTGGATGCTTACAGTTCAATAAATTAGGATGCAATACAGTACAAAATTTTATGGACAGTGGTGGCATAGCGGTTAAGACTCTGGGTTACTGATCAGATGGCTGGTGTTTCAAGACCCACTTCCACCAAGATGTCAGTCCCTAAAGCAAGGTCTATGATTTTCTGCTGCTCTGTTCTATAAATGAGAGAGTACAACCGAGCAGTTGAGAACTAAGAGCCTTGCTCAAGGGTCCAACAGTGGCAGCTGCATAGGAATTCTTCATGGGAAAAGTTCAGTTCATCATTTTCTGTAACCGCTTCATCCTAATTAGGGTCGCGGGGAGGCTGGTGCCCATCCCAGCCAACTCAGGGCGAGGGCAGAGTACACCCTGGACAGCTCACCAGGCCATCGCAGGGCGGAAACACGCTGACGGCTTTGCAGCCTACTCTTGTCGAAAGTCAGCAATGGTTCTTTTACATGCCTCTCACCATAGACAGTGAGAGACATGGCCTGCCTTTGATAACCCAGTTAGCTGCACTGGGGGGGGGACAGTGACAACCTTGTGGGGAGTGGGACTCGAACCCCCAACCTTTGGATCAGCGATCCGGTGCCTTATACCACTAGACCACCACTGCCCCTTCATGGGAAAAGTGTGCATACAAATATTCTTGTTCAGCCTCTTGGTCCATTACTGCAGAAACCTGCATGACCCTGTACTCGGCAATAATTTTGTGATTTTTAGAGGCAAAGAGAACCAAACTACCTTTGTTTTATTCAATTTTTCATGCTTCACTATTATTCCATGCAAAATGATTTACATAAACTTCTGTTTCATTATTTTTAAAGAATCTTTACTTTTTGTGCCTTATACTGCAGACCTCAAGAAAATACAGTGGTACCTCACCTTACAAAAGTCCCAACAAACGAAAAATCCAGGTTACAAAATGCATTTTCCTAAAAAATTTTGTCTCTGGATACGAAACAAGTTCACGTTACGAAAGTGCCATCTAATGAATTCAAACAATGCACGAGTTGCTCTCCCAGTGGCTATCTCCCAACATCCCGCCCTGCTGGCCTCCCACTGGCTATTATGGAGCTGCGTCTCCATAATACCCATGATGCTTTTCGTGTAAAGGACAGAGTTACTGTTGTTTTGTGAGTTTTTCGAGTGTGCTCATTGCAACTTTATTTTTTGGCCCAGGCTTTTAACCTTGCATAAACATTTGTACGATTATAACTCTGGTAAGAAGACATGGTCAACACACGCGCGCGCACATACACACACACACACACACACACACACGTGTGTGATTCCCGGTGCAAGTAAAAAGAAGAAGCGGGCTAGTGCCATGGAGTTGAGTGATATCGCAAAGGAATATGGCCAAACCTGTCTACCATCGGCATGATATTGAAGCAGAAGTAGACCTTAAAAGGTATATGTTTATCATTTTTAAAGGGTTTAGGGGTAGTATTGGGAGCCTTGGAACGAATCTCGCATTTTACATGTAAAATGTGGTTCAACTTACGAAAAATCCAGGTTACGAAACCACTTCTGGAACAGATTAATTTAGTAAGGTGAGGTACCACTGTACAGTATTTACACAGGATAGGTATGAAAAGTAATAGTATACAGGAATCCCTCACTTTTCACGGTTAATGAGGACCGAAAGCACCCCACAACCGCCGAATTCTACGAAGTAGGATCGCCCACCCGGACTGACGTATACGTACATGTATAAGTGTATATAATATCAATAAATACATAATCAATGCTATAAATGCTTACAATAACAATTAAATATTCAAAAATAATGCATAACATGTAAATAAAATATAAATACACACACATACAGACACTTGAGCACACACAGATGCGCACCTCACATAAAAACGTAAGTAGTTTTGTTTTGGGTGGATTTTTTGTTTTTGTTTGTTTGGGGTTTTTGCATAATTGGCCATGTTTTGCTGCATTTTCCTTAACTTTCCCCTATTTTTCCATAATTTCCTTTTTTTCTTTTTTTTTTGATGAATATTTTTTAAAAACCCGAGATGCACTGAAGCCGCAGAAACTGAAGCACAAAGTAGTGAGGGATCGCTGTATGTATTAAAATAATCTTCAAAATAAGCAGCATGGCAGCCTAGTAGTTGGCTCATTTACCTCGTGGCAAGAAGGTTCTGGGTTAGAGCCCTGTGCCTGGCGAGGGGGTTTCAATCTGGAGTTTGCATGTTCTCCTCATGCGTGTGTGGGATTCCACTGCGTGCTTCGGTTTCCTCTCACAGTCTAAAACGTACAGTACATATTGGGCTAAGTGGCTGTTCCAAAATGAACTTGGGTGTGTGTCAGTATTTGTTTGTACATTGACCTTGTGATGGACTAGCTAGCTGTCCAGGGTCTACCCCACCTTTGCGTAAAGTTAACTGAGACAGGCTCTCTGTGACCCTCATGAGATGAAGTGGTAGATTTTTCCTTACCCTTGTACTGTTTGTACTTGTTGTGGCTCGGCATATGCAGATCATGTTTTGTCTCGTATGGTGTGATTCTGGCAGTTTTAGTTTTTTTTTCTTTTTATGGTGAAATGTAATACAGTACATACTGAATGAATACAAAAATGATCTTAATGTTCATGTTTAGAGAAATCAGGTCAGCAGGACCTGAGTAAGGCTCAACAGAAGGCCCTGATCTATTACAACGCCTGCATGAATGAAGCCAAGATTGAGGAGTTGGGAGCTCGACCCTTACAGGAGCTCATCAACCAGGTGAGCGTTTCCCTTTTAACCATTCATTAATTTATTCATTTTCTGAACCGCTTAATCCTAATTTGGGTCATAGGGAGGCTGGTGCCCAACTCAGCCAACACTGATGAGGGCAGAGTACACCCTGGACAACTTGCCAGGCTATCGCAGGGCAGAAACATGCTCATGGTTATGCATCCTACTCCTGACGAAAGTCAACAATGGTTCTTTTACAGCCTTAACTTTTAAGGTCTTGCTTACTGTGTTTGCATTTACATGGGAAATACTAGCATGCTAAAGAACATCAATGCAGAACGCACTCCTCGTCTTTTCACCACACACAGAATATCGGAACTTCTCAAAAACGGAATTGATGTGGTTTGCGATGTTTATGCAATGGAGTCGTATTTTAACATAATATTTTCATCTTTTACTAAAAATAAAACAAATAATAATTTTGTGCACGCTCGGTGAGAAATTGACTTTAAATAAGTGCTTACAGTCTATACCAGTTGTTGGACTATACCAGACATTGGCAAACTACGGCCCACGGGCCGTATATAGACTGTTAGGCTTTTTAATACAGCCTGACAAACTTGCCCAAAAAAAAAAAAAGAAAAAAAATCAAAGTCATACAGTACCTAAATCGTTCATTTCATCTTGTCCCTGCAATGCCTGCATTTTCCCTATGGATGGCACACTGACCACCAGTGGACCTTTCTTGGAGTGTAGTGTCTGTCTTCCTTCCTTTCGGCTTTTTCCCTTTTACTCGGGAGTCGCCACAGCGAATCATCTGATTCGCACATTTGATTTGGCAGAGGTTTTTACATCAGATGCCCTTCCTGTCACAACCCTTTATAGTAAGGGACAGAAACACGCTGACGGCTTTGCAGCTACTCTTTACGAATGTCAGCAATGGTTCTTTTACATGCCTCTCACCATAGACAGTGACAGACATGGCCCGCCTTTGATAACCCAGTTAGCTGCATGGGGGGGACCAGTGACAACCTTGTGGAGAGTGGGACTCGAACCCCCAACCTTTGGATCGGCGATCCAGCGCCCTATACCACTAGACCACCACTGCCCCCTCTTGGAGTGTTGTGTATTACTCTTTATTTCACTTAGATTTTCCCATTGCCATTTGAGCCCTTCTGTAAAAATGAGCGGACCAAAGAAAAGGAAATTGGACAATGAGTCCCGAGTCTTTAATAAAGAGTGGACAACAAAATATTTTTTACTGAAGTCTGATCAAATTGGTGAGTTTTTCTGCTGTGCTATGAAAAAAAAATGAATGTGGAAAGTTTGGCAGGGCATCTTTTAATTAAGTGCATTTACCTGCAGAAGCGGAACAGAAAATGAGCAGAGCAGGAATGATTGAGATCGAGTATTTCGTCGGATAATAATGTGTTTTGAATGTCGAACGTGATATCATTTATCTTTTTTCAATAAATATCGATTTCTTTAACTTTGCGCCTTAGATTGAAACATTAAAAACGGATGCAAGCTCCAAGTTTGATAGATCACAATGTGTGTGTGTGTGTGTGTGTGTGTGTGTGTGTGCTATTTTAATCGATTTACATTTTCTTCTTCCAGTATTGTGCCAAATAGTGTGTAAACACAACATCTTGCATATTCATTGAGACGAACATACTACATGGATGAGGACTATTTTGCTCATTTGAAAGCTGCAGACCTCAGCGCACACTGTTTAGTAAATCTGGTTGTATATTTATTTGCGTGTGACTACTGTGCTATGAGGTTTTCACGCTACACGCAATGCTTTAGTATATCTGGCCCAAACACTCCATCCCAATGCCCCTGGTCTGGATCCCTCTTTCAAATTTTAGAACCCATTGTGGCCTGCATGTCAAAAAGTGTGCCCACCCCTGTACTATACTGTGCTCCACTCAAGTTCCTCAAGTTCCATATGCAGATAGATGATGCAATACTTAAAAAGTTGGCATACGGCTTTTGTTGATATCTGCACAGGTTTTCTCAATACAAAAGCAAATAGTTTGCACAAGTCAAACTGGAGACACCAACACCTACTCTGTTGAACCCAGTGTGTCATAATATATTCAAGTCTCTTCATGTAGTTGCACAAATCATGTATATACACCAATTTCTTTCCTTCATTTTGAACTGAGCTTTTTCCATCAGACCGGAGGCTGGGCCTTGACTGGCCCTTGGAACAAGAATAACTTTCAGCAGGTTTTGCGCACTGTGTCGGCCAACTTCCGCACCTCCCCTTTCTTCAGCGTGTTCATTAGTACAGACTCCAGGAACTCCAGCAGCAATGTCATTCAGGTGAGAAGTACCGCTGGTTCAGTCAATCAGCAACAGTGTTCTAAACTATTGTTCTCAATTAATTGTGTGTTTTATGGTGTGATCTGTGAATATTGGTTTTTTTCTCATTTAAAATATTATATAATGCTATAACAGTTGCTTTGACTTTCATACAGGTTGATCAGTCTGGACTGGGCCTTCCATCTCGGGAGTACTATCTCAACAAGACTGCAAATGAGAAGGTATTTAGATTAATAATTAGAGAAGATAATGTTAATGTAGTCAATGATTCCCAACCTCAGTGCGTAGTGATTCACCTGAATCATGCAAATGGTTTTGTTTAGTTTCCTTATAGCGGTGGTTCCCAACCTTTTTATCACCACGGCCCGGGCAACGCTTGACAAATTTACGGGGGGTGTCATGGATTGTTTGTATTGTAAATATAACATTTATATAAATGTTAAATGTTATGTTAAATTATTTATATTTATTAATTTTTTCAACAGCTGAAATAAAGTTGGTTGGGAAGTAGACCTTGAACTTTTCTTAAACAAACAAAAAAAAAAAACAGGTGATGGTGCACCAGCTGGGAGAATGAAGGCTCAGGCTCAGTCTCACCCAAAATCCTCGCTATTGCCGTCCCCTTGTGGGTTACATTTTAGTGCTCAAATAACTGACATATAACCGAGAGAATACGGTCATTTTTCAAAATAAAAGACTTTTCAAAATTAAAGATCGTTCAAACTCAGATATTAAATAAAACGGAAATAATTAATCATTTCTTCTATAGGTACCAATTGAGCCAGTTCGCGAACCACTGCCTTATAGGGCTGCATGGTGGCATAGTTGTTAGCACATCTACCTCTCAGCAAGAAGGTCCTGGCTTAAAGTCGCGGGCTCGGGCGTTTCGGTCTGCAATTTACATGTTTACTTTGGTTTTCTTCAAGTACTTCTACAGTTCTTTCCACAGCCCAAAGACATGCACATTAGGCTAATTGGCTGTTCCAAACTGCGCCTACGTGTGATGTAAAGTGTGAATTGTTGTGTGTGTTGCCCTGTGATGGTCTGCTGAGCTGTTCAGGGTGTACAACGCTTTTGCCCAGTTGTTGACCTAAGATCAAGCGGTTCAGCAGTTATGTGAGAGTGTGTGAATCCATAGTGTACTTATAGATAAATATATGATAAATACTGTACATTAATTTCTCATTCTCAGACTCTTGTAGGAAATGCTGTTTTGGCCTCCATTAAAAAATAAGCATGTGCTTACATTGTCTGCGATCTCTAAGATTTGAAGGGATGTGGGGACGGGGGTTATGGGATTGAATTGTGGTGATCTTGAGGTTACTTGCTGGATTTGTGGTGATTGCACTGATCGTGGCAAAAATCTCTGACTGTCAAAGTTCAATATACTGGGATCCCTCGCTATTTCGCGTGTCAATTCATGCGGCTTCAGTGCATCGGTTTTTTTTTTTTTTTAAATACTCATAGAATTTAAATATATGGAAATTAAGGAAGGATAGGGGAAAAGGTTAAGGAAAATGCCACAAAACAAGGCCAATTGTGCAAAAAAATAATAAATAACCCTAAACAAACAAAAAAAACCAACACCTCCCATCAAAACTTTTTACATCTACATCTGCGTGCGCATCTGTGTGTGTGTATTTATATTTTATTTACATCTTATGCATGCATTTATAGCATTGAATATGTATTTATTGATATTATATACACATATACATGTATGTATACGTCAGTTGGGGGGGGTGATCCTATTTCGCGGAATTCGGTGGTTGTGTGGGGATCTCGGTCCCAATTAACCGCGGAAAGTGAGCGATCCCTGTACTGTATTATGATTTGATGCCAATCATGATAGACAAACCTTAATAGAACATAATAGGCCCTGATTCGCCATTGATTTATTCCACAAAATGTTTATATTAAGAGATTAATTTATCAAAGCACAAACTGAATGTCGGCCAAATGCTTGTTTTTAATACCTGCAGTATCTCAACGCATATCTGAACTTCCTGGTAGAGCTGGGTGTTCTGCTGGGTGGATCAGAGGAGACATCTCGCAGTTTAATGCAGGAGATTGTAGAGTTTGAAACCATGCTGGCCAACATTACAGTTCCTCAGGAGGAGCGAAGAGATGAAGAGCTCATCTACAATAAGATCCAGGCAAAAGATTTAGCAGTGAGTTGCATGTGGCTTGAGAATAGAAAGGTTAAAATCTATTCTTTTGGTATTTTTAATTTCTCTCTCTCTCACTCACACACACACACTCCTTCTCCATGTGCGTGCGTGCGTGTGTGTGTGTGTGTGTGTGTGTGCGTGTGTGTGTGTGTGTGTGTTAGACACTGGCTCCTGTTGTTGACTGGATGCCTTTTCTCAAAGCAGTGTTTTCTCCAGTTGCTTTTAATGACTCGGAGCCTGTGGTTGTCTACGCTACCAAATATCTCCAGAAAGTTTCACTTCTCATTGCCAATACCAATAAGAGGTAGCCCAACACCCTTCAGCCAAAACTGCACTGATAAAAGACTAAATAATAAATAGCCTAATAGTAAAAGGACATATTTGTAGCCTGAACCCACAGCTTGTGTGACATTATAAACTTAAGGTGAGTTGTTCTTTCTTTGCGAATGCAGCACGCTAAATAACTATATGATCATGAAAGTGGTGAGGAAGATGGTATCCATATTGGACCAGAGGTTCCAGGATGCTGAGCAGCGTTTTCTTGAAGTCATGTATGGTGCTAAGAAGGTCAGTGAAAACAGAGAAAGATATGCAAGAAATAGTGCTGATTTTCATATTTATTATAATACTTGTGTGTTTGTGTGTACAATGTCAATCACCCAGAAATAATTTGCATTTTGTGATGCCCATAAAATGCATTAAAATTGAGTTCAGAAAGCTAAATAGCTTAATGTTGAAAAGAGTCTTTTAAGTGTTACATGTACAGGGATTCCTCACTTTCCACAGTTAATGGGGACCGAGACTACCCCGCAACCACCGATTTCCTCGAAGTAGGATCAACTCTCCATGACTGATGTATACATACATGTATATAATATCAATAAATACATATTCAACACTATAAATGCGTATAATAACGATTAAACATTCAAAAATAATGCATAAGATGTAAATAAAATATAAATACAGACGCTCCCCAACTTACGTTTTTAATTGGTTCCGGACGGCTGAACATAAGTTCAAAGTGAACGTAAGTTGTTACAGTGACGCTATATAACTGAGATATGTGTATATATAAAACCATATATACATAACTGAACTGGGAAGAAGGAGGGGCACGTTCAGTCTGTGGTTTGTAAACAATGGACGAAGCATCATTACGTCATTGCGTCATTACGTCAGCGTACTACGTAGGTATGTCTAAACTCAAAATTTGACTTTTTTTTTTTTTTTTTTAAGCGTAAAAACGAAAACGGATGAACGTAAGTCGGGGAGCGTCTGTACATACACGTGAGCACACACACAGATGTGCGTGTACAAACTCAGATGCGCACCGCGCATAAAAATGTAAACATAGTGGTACCTCACCTTACGAAATTAATCTGTTCCAGAGGCAGTATCGTAACTTGGATTTTTCGTCAGTAGAACCGCAATTTACATGTAAAGTTGCAATGAGCACGCTCGAAAAACTTACAAAACAACAGTAACTCTGTCCTTACACGAAAAGCATCATGGGTATTATGGAGATACAGCTCCATAATAACCAATGGGAGGGAGCTGTGTCATCCCTCCTAGCCAATGGGAGGCCAGTGGGGCGGGATGTTGGGAAATAGCCAATGGGAGGGAGCTGCGTCATCCCTCTTAGCTAATGGGAGGCCAGTGGGGCGATATGTTGGGAGATAGCCAATGGGAGCCCAGCGGGGCGGGATGTTGGGAGATAGTCAATAGGAGAGCAACTCATGCATTATTTGAATTTTTGAGATGGTGCTTTCGTAATGTGAACTTGTTTCATATCCAGAGACAAAAATTTTACGAAAATGTTTTTCGTAACCTGGATTTTTCATTTGTTGGGACAATCGTAAGGTGAGGTACTACTGTAGTTTTGTTTGGTTGTTTTTGTTTTTGTTTATTTTTTTTTTTTTTTTTTTTTTTTTTTGCATAATTGGCCTTGTTTTGTGGCATTTTTCTTAACTTTTTCCCTATTTTTCCTTAATTTCCTTATTTTTTATATTTCTATGAATATTTTTTAAAAACCCGTGATGCACTGAAGCCGCAGAAACTGAAGAATGAAGTAGCGAGGGATCGCTGTACTAAGTTTTCCAGGAATGCATCTTAGCCACCACAGAATCTTAGCTCTCTCACACACACACACATGTGCGCGCACGCGCGCACACACACACACACACACAAACATACATGAATCCATTACTTTTGTTTTATTTTTAAAGACAAGTCTTATTTATGGCTGCTTTTTTGGAATGCTTTCTTCCAGGTCATTAATATCAAGTTCGTTTTAATTCTATGTAAAGCTTTCAATAAATTGCGAAATTATATCACCATGGTGACATGGTGGCCTCCATATCTGTCTCATAGCAAAGAGGTCTTCAGAGCAAGGTTCAAATCTTGGGCTCTGCGGGGTGTTTCTGTGTGAAGTTTGCTTTTTCTCCCGGCGCTTGCATAGGATTCCTCTGGGTACTCTGGTTTCCTCACATGTTACAGACATGTCCACATTAAGCTAATTGGTTGTTTCTTATTGCCCCTAGATGTGAGTGTGTGTCCATGGATCCATGTGTCTGCCCTGCAATGGTCTGGCGAGCCGTTTGTGGTGTACCCCATCTTTGCCGAGTGCCAGCTGAGATAGACTCCAGCCTCCATGCTTAATCTTCTAATGGTATTAAGCGGTTCAGAAAATGCCTGTGTAAACTTGGCAGCGTAAATGGAGGTGCCGAACCACTTAATCCTAATATGGTCGTGGGGAAGCTGGAGACCATCTCAGCTATCTCTGCTAGCCAGACCATCGCAGAGCCTATACACACAATAATTTATACCTAGGGATAATTTCAAAACAGACATTTAGCCAAATTTGCATGTTTTTGGACTGTGGGAGGAAACCGGAATACCCAGAGGAAACCTACACAAGAACAGAGAGAACAAGAACACAGTTTGCCCTGGGGGAGAACTCCACACAACAATGTCTGAACTCAGGACTCAAACCCATGACCTCCTTGCTGTGCTGTCCACTAAACCAATGTGCTGTCCTGTTGAAAATTGAAAATCTTTTTATTTTTATTATTTACTGATGTAACTTTGGAAAACTTTGTATCCTGTAGGTGTAGCATACCCATGTGCTACACTGATATGGGCTGTACAGGCTCAGTCTTGTCAGCATCTTATCAGACAGAGATCCTGTTCTCCCGACCTCATTTTCCTTAAGGATCAGGCTGAAATAACAAGCTACGAGTGTACTGTGATATGCGTGTGCATTTGAGTGGGTGTGATGGGAAGGAGAGAAAAGTAAG
Source organism: Plotosus lineatus (assembly GCA_024760905.1). NCBI lineage: Eukaryota > Metazoa > Chordata > Actinopteri > Siluriformes > Plotosidae > Plotosus > Plotosus lineatus. Next base: position 14,981,840 of record CM045732.1, read on the forward strand.
AAAGAATTTTAAAAAGTATTACAAAAAATTGTAATGATGTTCCATTGTTGATATAATCATGCAAGTCACGTTTTTAAAATTGGCCCAGTTAGTCATTAGATGGTCAGAACAATGAGATCTGGATACATTATTGGACCACACCCACATGACTGGCTATACAGACCATATTTCTTGGCATATTTTGTACAGTTATCTTCATATAAGAAGTACTCTTTGGTGTCTCATTCTTTGTTGACCTTGGAGGGGATGTTTCACTTGGATTGCAAATGTTACACATGTGAATGGGAAATGGGGGCAGCAGGGAGGTTTGTGCAAAAACAATAGTATAATGACTTGCAGTCTTTTAGGATGAGAAACTCAAGCATTTGGGAGGAGTTCGGAGTAGAACCGCTGCTTGTCCACGGTGAGGGGAGCCAGTTGAGGTGGCTCGGCCATCTGGTTAGAATGCCTCCCCCCCTCCTTAGTGCATACTAGGGTGGAGTGAAAATTGTGAAAAAGTAAATTTTTTATTATTTTTACTTGAAATAGCAATAAAAAGATGTGGAGAGGAGTCATCTAAAAGATTTTAAAAGTTCATCTTGATAAGTTGATATCTTAGGCTCCCCCAAGAGCAATGAATATGACCATAATTGGCCATTTTTACTGAAAATGTTTAATTCTGACATAGTGATCCAATTTGCTTCTATATTACCAAAAACATATATTTTAGGCAGTTTGGCACAGTGTTAACATATATTGTCTCAAAAAAACCCCACACATAGTCAGATGAGTCGATATGACTGTCACATATTGATGTCTCGTTTTGTCTCAAAAACTGGCATTTTTGCCCTCGACTCCAGTCTTGTAAGGATGACGCCGTCTCGTCTATTGTTGCCACATACAGACTGTGATGCCTCAGTCACCACCTCGATGCCCCTCTTCACAGCCTGTGTGTGGCATGGGTATCTGTCGAATGTGCCATATGCTGTGCCATATGCTGTCGCCACCTGGCGATAGTTTTGTCTACTAAACTACTGAGTCCTGACCTTTCCAGTCATACCAAATCTGTGAACTGTGAATGTTCTGATTATTTAGTTATTCCCTTTGTCGGCAATCGCGTGCTTGCATGCTCTCAAAATCGACTCGACATACCTTATTTCGTGTGAGTTGGGGAACCTAGAAATTTTTCCAGATTTTTAGATGTTTTGCATATGTTTATAACTGGTATTGTTGCGTCTTTTCTACATTATTCTGAATTGATTGTGAAAAACTATACGCTTCACCCCACCCTAGTGCATACTAAGAGGTTGTGGGTTCAAAATCCCTGTAAGCCACCCAATGTGCTAAGACCTCTGGACAAGTTCCTTACAATAAGGCTGCCTCTGTCCACTCAGCAATATAAATGGGTACCAGTAAAAACCTATTCACATTTGTCCCATTGGACATACCATCCATGAAACAAAATCTTCTTCTTTTCCTTTCGGCTGTTCCCTTTTTTCTCATGGGTCGCCACAGCAAATCATCTGCCTCCATCTTCATGGAAGTCATATTAATGATTCGCATGTTTGATTTGGCATAGGTTTTTATGTCGGATGCATTGTCCTGACACAACCCTTTAGCAAGGGGCAGAAACACACTGACGGCTATGCAGCTACTCTTTACGAAAGTCAGCAATGTTTTTTTTACGTGAACCTCTCACCATAGACAGTGAGGACATGGCCGGCCTTTGATGACCCAGTTAGCTGGACTGGTGGGACAGTGACAACCTTGTGGAGAGTGGGAGTGAAACCCCCAACCTTAGGATCAGCGATCCAGCACCTTTTACCACAAGGCCACCACTGCCCCCATGAAGCGAAATAAATATAGGGAACCCTGGCTACTTCGCGCTTCAATTGGGGGGGTTGATCCTATTTCGCGGAATTCGGCGGTCGTGGGGGGATCGCGATCCCAATTAACCATGGAAAATGAGGGATCCCTGTGTATGAATTAAAACATGCAGAATCTCGAGCAAAATGTATCGTCAGGCAAAAGATAAACAGGCATAGATGGGTGCCACTTCATCATAATTGGTTACATTTAACAGCATTTGATAGATGCCCTTATTGATTTATATGTTTTATATAACTAAGTAATTGGGGTTAAAGGCCTTGCTCTTGCTCTTGCTCCCCTGAACTTCAGCCCAGTAAGTCAGAGCCTTAAACACCTGAGCTACCACTGCCATATTCTGAGTTCCGAACATATGATGATTTTTCCATTTACTGAGCTAGTGATGCAGTGATACACATTCTATTGATTACACTTATTTTAAAATAAAGTGTTGTGACCAAAATTAATCCCACTGTATTTTTAGAGTATTTCTATATACAGGGATCCCTCACCACTTCGCGCTCCTATTAATGCGGCTTCAGTGCATCGCAGTTTTAAAAAAAATAAATAAATAAATATTCATCGAATTAAAAAAAATAAGGAAATTAGGAAACAATAGGTGGAAAGTTACGGAAAATGTCACAAAAACAAGGCCAATTATGCAAAAAAAATCCTAAACAAACACAAAACAAAAAACAACCAAATATCTCCCATTAAAACTGGGTACATTGTTGCGTCTGCGTAGCCACGCCCACCTCTGCCGGAGCCTAGTATTAAGTGTACCTCAGGATAATGTTTAATCATATTTCATACTTATATTTATGATCTATCTTTCTGTAGCTTTTATTCCATTTCAATTTCTACTTGTTCTTCAATTTCATTTCACTTTCACTTTCAACCTTGGACATGTTGGTATCTCTGGATGTTTGCAAAACGAATTTTGGTGAGTTGGAGAGCGTCTGTATTTATATTTTATTCACATATTATGTTATTTTTTTTCAATGTTTAATTGTTATTATAAGCATTTATAGCATTGGATATGTCTTTATTGATATTATATACACATATACGTGTACCTATAAGTCAGTCGGGTGTAGGGGTGATCCTACTTCGCGGATTTCGATGGTTGCGTGGGTTTCTCGGTGCGGTTTTCTGAATTGAGGATTAAAACATCTGAAGCAGTGCTTCATTTTCAGTCACCAAAACTAGAATATAAATACGGGGAAGTTGCTGTTCCTTCTTGATCAATCTGAAGTAATAAGCAACATGGTTCAGTATTACGATGAGTTTGTTTTTGTGTTCACGTTTTCAGAGCTGCACTCCCCGCTGGCAACTGTGCGTCAGCGACACAGACAGTGCACTAGGCTTTGCCTTGGGGGCTCTATTTGTCAATGCCACTTTTGCCGAAGACAGCAAGGCCTTTGTGAGTATATTGTCATGCATTCTGTAATAGAGCGGTGAGAACAAGCACACTAACTTCTTCCTTTTGTGAATATTAGGCTGAAAGTATGGTTGGAGAAATCAAATGGGCTTTTGAGGACGGCCTCAAACATGTCAGTTGGATGGATGGCGATAGCAAAAAGGTGGCCAAAGAGAAGGTGAGAGGAACATTTACGCCAAAGAAAGAAAGAACAGTTTGGGTCACTGATGCACAACTGATCAACCTGTGTGCGTGTACATAAATACATTTTTAAAGGGGACTGTGAGTGCTTGAATAGTCCTTGATTTTTAGTTTTGAGTCTAGCGCAATGTATAACATTTCATTAGAAACCTCTGATTTTTGTATCTTTTCTACATTAAAGTCACAGAAATTCGATGTTTGTCAAGTGTCGTCAACTAACACATCTTCCTAGAAGTTCTGCTTTACAACACAAAATTATAGACGCTTCTAGAACTGTTTTACGACATACAGATCCCATTTTCGGCAGTTTGGTGATGGCGTCACAGGCGACCTTTGCGCTCGTCACGACTGAATAATATTTCAAAAAAGCTTAAGAGGACTGCATTGTACCAACAGCCACAATGCCAAGCAGTCACTGTCTATTTAAAGCAGAATGGCGGGAGAACAAAGACTACAGTGATTGGATAGACATCAGCAAAAGCCGGCGTCTTGCATTTTGCAAGGCATGTGAAAAAACATTGCAGTTCTGTGTGGAGGATGCATTAAAGTTGCACATAAGCTCAAATGTCACCCTCTCAAAAAACATGCAAAGACTTTTAAGAACCAAGGAAAATGAGGGTAGTCTGATAACAGACTACAGTATTGCAAAGGAAATGCAGTCAGAGCAACTGCCACAACCACTAACATTAGCGTTACCATTACTACGCGTATTGGATCCACAACCAATACAGGTATTGACCCGAAGCCAAAAGGTGAAGAAAGTGTTTACAGATACATTTATATTTACATATATATTCACATTTACATATACATTTAAGAAAGTATGTGGTGTTCTTGTTACAGTTTATTAAAATTATTGCGTATTTTCCAGGAAAATGATTTAAATGACTTTGATTTAGTGATTACATTTAAAATATAGTAGTTGACATTTTAACAATGTTTGTATTCTTACATATATTAATTTACAGTATATTAAAATAATTGTATTTCACTCTGAAAGTCAGAAACAGTATTTCTTGTATTATACTCTTCCCAAAACAGCACGTTTGAAGTTATTTCTTAATTGTAACCAGCACAGTGACCAGCTCGTCTTCAGCTCGTCTCTTTCTTGTATAGTTTCACTGACTCTTGGGAGCACTGTACACTCCCGCACACTTCATGGTTGGTCATGTGTTATTTTTCCAGTACACATTCAGAGCTATTCACAGCATTCAATGATATTGGGAAATCTATTGCTAATCTTTTCCAGCTTCTTTGCTGTCATCCATATTTCACTGCACATTCGATCACATAGTGAAAGAGATTCCAGAGTTATTAGAAGATGGATCTTTGTTGTTTGTGGGAGCTTTGAGGTCCACATCTTCCTTATTCTGTTGCAATCTGTGCAAAAACACTTTCCTTAAAGTCATGCTCTGAATCACCTGCAGCACTGTACTCGACAGGTTTAACTGATTCTTCATCTTGTGTTTTAAGCCCAGCATCAATTTAATGGTTAAGGAACCATTGTGTGTGTTTGTGATGTTGTATGTATATATATATATATGCATATATATATACTGTATATGTGTGTGTGTGTGTGTGTGTGTGTGTATATATATATATATATATATATATATATATATGTCTGTCTTCCTTTCGGCTTTTTTCCCTTTCACTCAGGAGTCGCCACAGCGAATCATCTGATTCGCACATTTGATTTGGGCAGCAAGGGACAGAAACACGCTGACGACTTTGCAGCCTACTCTTTACGAAAGTCAGCAATGGTTCTTTTACATGCCTCTGACCATAGACAGTGAGAGACATGGCCCGCCTTTGATAACCCAGTTAGCCGCACTGGGGGCAGTGGCAACCTTGTGGAGAGTGGGACTCGAACCCCCAACCTTTTGGATCAGCGATCCAGCGCCCTATACCACTAGACCACCACTGCCCTATATATATATATATATATATATATATATATATATATATATATATATATATATATATATATTTCTTCTTCTTCTTCTTCTTTTACTTTCGGCTGCTCCCTTCAGGGGTCGCCACAGCAAATCATCCGCCTCCACCTCACCCTGTCCTCCGCATCTTCTTTTCTGACTCCAACGACCTTCATGTCTTCCTTCACCACATCCATAAATCTCTTCTTTGGTCTTCCTCGAGGCCTTCTGCCTGGTAGTTCCAACCTCAGCATCCTACTGCCAATATACTCACTATCCCTCCTCTGTACATGTCCAAACCATCTCAATCTAGCTTCTATGACTTTGTCTCCAAAACATCTTACGTGGGCTGTCCCGCTGATATACTCATTTCTGATCCTATCCATCCTCGTTACTCCCAGAGAGAACCTCAACATTTTCATCTCCGCTACCTCCAGCTCTGCCTCCTGCCTTTTCCTCAGCGCCACTGTTTCTAAGCCATACAACATCGCTGGCCTCACCACCGTCTTGTACACTTTTCCCTTCATTCTTGCTGACACTCTCCTATCGCACATCACACCGGACACTTTTCTCCAACCATTCCAGCCTGCCTGCACACGCTTCTTCACCTCTTTTCCACACTCTCCATTGCTCTGGATCGTTGAGCCTAAGTACTTAAAATCCTCCACCTTCGTTATCTCTGCTCCCTGTAACATCACCGTTCCTCCTGGGTCCTTCTCATTCACACACATGTATTCTGATTTTCTGAGGCTAACCTTCATTCCTCTCCTTTCCAGGGCATACCTCCACCTCTCTAGATTTTCCTGCACTTGTTCTCTGCTCTCACTACAGATCACAATGTCATCTGCAAACATCATAGTCCATGGAGATTCTTGTCTCATCTCGTCTGTCAGCCTGTCCATCACTATAGCAAACAAGAAGGGGCTCAGAGCTGACCCTTGATGCAGTCCCACCTCCACCTTGAATTCGTCGGTCACACTGACAGCACACCTCACCACTGTCTTACATCTCTCATACATGTCCTGCACCACTCTAACATACTTCTCTGCCACTCCAGACTTCCTCATGCAATACCACATTTCTTCTCTTGGCACCCTGTCATATGCTTTTTCCAGATCCACAAAGGCACAATGTAGCTCCCTCTGACCTTCTCTGTACTTCTCTATTAACATCCTCAAAGCAAACATTGCATCTGTGGTTCTCTTTCTTGGCATGAAACCAAACTGTTGTTCACAAATGCTGACCTCTGCCCTTAGTCTAGCTTCCACTATTCTTTCCCATAACTTCATCGTATGGCTCATCAACTTTGTCCCTCTGTAGTTGCTGCAACTCTGCACGTCTCCCTTGTTCTTAAAAATGGGCACCAGCACACTTCTCCTCCACTCCTCCGGCATCTGCTCACTCTTTAGTACCTTGTTGAATGTTCTTGTCAGAAAATCTACTGCTACCTCTCCTAGACACTTCCATACCTCCACAGGTATATCATCAGGACCAACTGCCTTTCCATTCTTCATCCTCTTCAATGCCCTTCTCACTTCACCCTTACTGATCTTTGCTACATCCTGCTCCTCAATGGTCACCTCTTCTACTCTTTTTTCTCTCTCATTTTCCTCATTCATCAGCTCTTCAAAGTACTCTTTCCATCTTCCCAGCACACTTCTGTCATCAGTCAATACATTTCCCTCTCTGTCCTTTATCAATCTAATTTGCTGCACGTCCTTCCCATCTCTATTTCTCTGCTGTGCCAACCTGTATAGATCATTTTCTCCCTCTTTACTATCCAAACTATCATACAAGTCATCATACGCCCTCTGTTTGGCCTTAGCCACTGCTACTTTCGCCTTACGCTGTGTCTCCCTGTACTCCTGTTTACTTTCTTCGGTCCTCTCAATGTCCCACTTCTTCTTAGCTAACCTCTTCCTTTGTACACACTCCTGCACTTCCTCATTCCACCACCAAGTCTCCTTATCTACTTTCCTTCCAGAGGACACACCAAGTACTCTCCTACCTGTGTCCCTGATGACATTTGCTGTGGTTGTCCAGTCATTTGGAAGCACTTCCTGGCCACCCAAAGCCTGTTTCAACTCCTCCTTGAAGACAACACGACACTCTTCCTTTTTCAGCTTCCACCACTTTGTCTTCTGCTCTGCCTTTGCCTTTTTCACCTTTCTCACCATCAGAGTCATCCTGCACACCACCATCCTATGCTGTTTGGCAACACTCTCACCCACTATGACTTTGCAGTCACTGACTTCCTTCAAATTACATCGCCTACACAAGATGTAGTCTACCTGTGTGCTCCTACCTCCGCTTTTATAAGTCACCCTATGCTCCTGTTTCTTCTGGAAGAAAGTATTCACCACAGCCATTTCCATCCTTTTTGCAAAATCTATCAACATCTGTCCTTCTGCGTTCCTGTCCTGGATACCAAACCTGCCCATCACTTCCTCGTCCCCTCTGTTGCCTGCACCAACTTGTCCATTAAAGTCTGCACCAATGACCACTCTTTCACCTCTGGGGGTACTCTGCATCACTTCATCTAAGTCACTCTAGAATCTCTCCTTCTCTTCTAGCTCACATCCTGCCTGTGGGGCATAAGCACTAACAACATTGAGCATTACACCTTCAATTTCTAACTTGAGACTCATCACTCTCTCTGACACTTTCACTTCTAGAACTTCTTCTTCTTCTTTTCCTTTTGGATTTTCCCTTCAGGGGTCGCCACAGCGAATCATCTGCCTCCATCTCACCCTATCCTTTGCATCTTCTTCTCTTACACCAACGACCTTCATGTCCTCTTTCACCACATCCATGAATCGTCTCTTTGGTCTTTTCACTTCTAGAACATTCCTGGAACATTCCTGACAAACTCCTCCTTCAAGATGACTTCTACTCCATTTCTCTTCCCATCCACACCGTGATAAAATAGCTTCAACCCTGCTCCTAAGCTTTTAGCTTTGCTACCTTTCCACCTGGTCTCCTGAACACACCGTATGTCCACCTTCCTCCTCTGCATCATGTCAGCCAGCTCTCTACCTTTTCTTTGCATAGTTCTAACATTCAAAGTCCCCACTCTCAGTCCTAGACTCATGCCTTTCCTCTTCTCTCTCTGCCTACGGACACGCCTCCCACCTCTCCTTCTTCGACGTCTTCGACCAACAGTAGTCCAATTTCCATCAGCACCCTGTTGATTGACAGCACTGATGGCGGTCGTTGTTAACCCGGGCCTTGACCGATCCGGTATGGGGGTAATACTTCTGATTTGCATCATAAATGTTTGGCATTGGTTTTACGTCGGATGCCCTTCCTGACACAACCCTCTGCATTTCTCCGGCTTGGGACTGCATGACGGGAGAGACACTGGTTAGTGCCCCCCACCTCATGGCTGCATTTTATATATATATATATATATATATATATATATATATATATATATATATATATATATATATATATATATATATATGATGTATTTACAATCCATGCTGTGCAAAGTCCACTGTCTCTATGAATCACTCATAACAGGCTAAGATTAATTCCTCAAACTGTCATACAGTATTCCTTCCCTTGTACTCTATACTGCCCTCTGGTACTAATACAGTGTACTGTATACTGTACGACAAATGAAAGTTGATTGGTCTGATTTTCCAGGCAGATGCTATATACAATATGATCGGCTACCCCAAGTTCATCAAAGATCCCAGGGAGCTGGACAAAGTTTTCGGTGATGTAAGTATGGTAGATTGTCATTACTGTAATGAAATATTAATTGTTATGTTTATTCATTAAAAATATTTTCTTGTTTCTGATTGGTGGAAAACCCCCAGTGCACCTAATTGGGTTATCAAAGGCTGGCCATGTCTCTCACTGTCCCTGGTGTGAGGCTGTAAAAGAACCATTGCTAACTTTCGACAAGAGTACCTGCATAGCCATCAGTGTACTTCTGCTCTGCGATGGCCTGGCGAGCTGTCCAGGGTGTACTCGGCCCTCGCTCAGAGTTGGCTGGAATGGGCGCTAGCCTCCCCGCGACCCTATTTAGAATTTAGCGGTTACAGAAAATGAATGAATGAATGATTGGTGGAAAATCCTGCAATAATTCTTGGGGGGTGTTTTGATCTAATTTAAATATTTAGAATGAATAATAAAACAATTAGTAGAGTTTGACTTTTCTAGGATATTGAAAATTACTCAGATCTCCTAGTATATTCTCAAACTCGGCCTTTAGCTTCGGCAGATGAAACCCTATTGATCCGAATAATTCTGCATATACTTCGCCTTATTCAATACAGTAATTGTTTATTAACCCAAAACCAATAATAAACAAATTGATTTATTAGCAAACCAATAATAATAATAATAATAATAATAATAATAATAATATTGTCATTTTGTGTTAGTTTGAAGTGGTACCAGACTTATACTTCCAGAATGTCATGCAGTACTACAACTTCTCTGGTCGAGTCATGGCTGACCAGCTGAGAAAAGCCCCGAACAGAGATCAGTAAGGAGCAGCCTTCCTCACATGCTCCACCTTCTGTGCACTGCCTGTCTTTCATTCTGCTTATTAGATTTCTGCTGAACAAATAAAATGTGCTTCCTCCTCTTCTCGTACAGATGGAGTATGACCCCACCAACAGCAAATGCATATTACAACCCCACCAAGAATGAGATGGTACTTCCTGCTGGTATTCTTCAAGCCCCGTTTTACAGTCATGCCTGGCCAAAGTAAAAAAAAAAAGCTCACACACCTCCAGTTCCCTCATTGCCTTGCTACTGGTGGCAGTTTATCGAATGAAAACCGTGCTGTAAATGAGAGAATCTGTGTTATTTCTCTCTTTTTTTTTTAGAGCCCTGAACTTTGGTGGTATTGGTGTTGTTATGGGTCATGAGCTGACGCATGCATTTGATGATCAAGGTAAACCATTTATAGTAATTTTATGACTTTATTTACATGAAATTATAATTTACAGCACGCTGGCTGAGAAAGCCTGGCTAGTACTGTTAGCTTCATATAAGAAGTCCATGTGAGAGTGATTTGTGCTGGGCTTGTACATTGTGAATGAACCTTAGTTATGTGTAAACAACAGGATTCAATAAATAAAGCTGTCTGTTGTTCAAGATCTTAAATCAGCCAGTGTTTACTGCTCCTAGGAAGAGAATATGACAAGGATGGTAATTTACGCTCCTGGTGGACGGACACCTCAGTAAAGGCATTTAAGCAGCAGACCCAGTGCTTGGTGGAGCAATATGGGAACTACAGCATCAACAATGAAGCCCTCAATGGCAAACAGACTCTTGGCGAGAACATTGCAGACAATGGCGGCCTCAAAGCAGCTTACAAGGTTTGTATTGATTCGATGCCACCATTTTAATTATTACTCAGTAGAACTACAGGGATCCCTCACTTTCCACAGTTAATGGGGACTGATAACCCCCGCCCCCCTGACCGCCGATTTCCGCGAAGTAGGATCGACCCCCTCTGACTGACATGTACGTACATGTATATGTGTATATAATATCAACAAATACATATTCAATGCTATAAATGCTTATAATAACAATTAAACATTCAAAAATAATGCATAAGATTTAAATAAAATATAAATACACACACATACAGACATGCGCATACACTCAGATGCGCACTTCACATAAAAATGTAAGTAGTTTTGTTGGGGGGTTTTGGGTTGGGGTTTTTGTTTGTTTGTTTGTTTGTTTGTTTTTGCATAATTGGCCTTGTTTTGCGACATTTTCCTTAACTTTCCCCTATTTTTCCTTAATTTCCTTATTTTTATATTTTTTGACGAATATTTTTGAAAAACCCGCGATGCACTGAAGCCGCAGAAACCGAAGCACGAAGTAGCGAGGGATCACTGTACTCTTATTACTGTCATTATTTTGAACTGACACATCAATGCTCTATTTTCACTCTAATTTGTCCGCTGTGGAAACTGAAATGGATTGCAAATAGCTGTGCTTTTCAAACAGGCCAATGCAAACTTTAGAACACATTCTCATAGATTGGTACATTAAAAAAATGTAAGTAAAAACCACCCAATGAGGAAATTTAGATATTTTCAATGTGGCATTACACTTTGGACAGCTTTCCCTTTATTATCTTTTAAATAAAAAAAAAAATAAATAAACTTTTTAAGCTAACTATCAATCTAGTGCCTGAGTTGTAGGACGACCATTGGCGACCCGCCATGAAGGTTAACGCCCTGGTTATCATCTTCATGGAGGTCTTCTTGGCAGGATTAGTGCAGTGGTTTGCCATTGCCTACGGGCAATTTAGAACGGCCAATTAACCTACTGTGCATGTCTTTGGATTATGGGAGGAAACCAGAGCACCCAGAGGAAACCCACGCAAGCACAGGGAGAACATGCAAACTCCACACAGAAACGCCCAGGCCAGGAATCGAACCCAGGCCTTCTTGCTGTGAGGTGGACGTGCTAACTCCTACGCCACCATGCCGCCCCTTAAGCTAACTACCCGTATTATAATAAAAAAAACAGAGTAAGCAGATCAATGTGTACTCTTGATAGCAACATGTTATGAAAGGATATTGCGTTCCAAATATTATTAGCATCCAGCACTCACACGCTGGAAAAACTGGAGTAGAAAACAAGGCGTCTCTCTTGCAAAGCCTTGAAAGCATAACAGGTGGCTTGGAACGGGTCGCCCTTCACTACATCTCATTCTTTCCACCAGGAAAAAAAGTCAGAGGTTACAGAGCAGACCTGGTATTGACAAAACATCTCCTCGCAGCTTCTGTCTGTTAATGTTCTGCCAACTCTCAAAAGCTGCTCCCAGATTAGCATAGAGCTAGTTTGTGAATTCTGTTCTGGAATAAAATAAAAAAGTAGTGAGTCAAAACTACACAACACTCACACAGCTGTAACTTGTATGATTTGATTACTTAGAATAATTTGGGGTTTTTTTCCTCTAAAGGATTGTGTCATATACAAATGTCTTGTGTATGTCATGGTATCTTCTTACGCTACAGGCCTATGTGAACTGGATTCAGAAGAATGGGGAGGAGGCCACACTGCCTGCTCTGGAAATGACAAATCATCAGCTTTTTTTTGTTAGTTTTGCCCAGGTTTGTTTTTTTGTTGTTGTTGTTGTTGTTTTTTTTTTTGTCATATTTGTTATGACGAATGCTATTCTAGCACTCAGAACAAAGGAAACCGTTTATTATGTATGTTATTACGGGTCTAAGCATTTTTATTCTCCTCTTAATGAAGGTATGGTGCTCAGTGAGAACTACTGAAAGCTCTCACGAGGGCGTGATCACCGACCCCCACAGCCCATCACGCTTCAGAGTCATTGGCACCATCTCTAACTCCCACGAGTTCGCCGAACATTTCAGCTGTAAGGAGGGTTCGCCAATGAACCCGAAGCGCAAGTGTGAACTCTGGTGACTCTGGTGATAACCACAGTTTGATGCATCCCAGGATCCCAAGCTTTGCTCTCTCCCAAAACACAGCGGACTTGTATTTAACTCTGTGATATTATAGGACTCTATTTTATTTGTATTGGAATTCAAGAAAATTTCATACACTGGAAACGCAACTGGATGTTTTAAGTTCGGAAAACAGACCAGTGATGTAAATATACCGTATGTGCCTTTATTTTTTTATATGCTATTATTTTAAGGAAACGTATTTCGTGTTCTTCTTGTGTTACATTGCTGTATATTTTATTTTTGTTTGCTGAATCATGCCATGCATATCACAATGTTACTGAATGTAGTTCTTGATGATGGACAGGGGTGTCAGACTTAATTTAGATCAGGCGACATTACACTTGGTGAGCTGGACCAAAATTAATAATTGTGTATTGCATAGGTATTCACTCTCCTTAAATATTTTGTAAAGTTGACCTCTAAATGACTCGGATCTAACTGGGATTAGTATGTTGTTTTTAATTTTTTCAAAAAATTAAGCCCTATCTGTCCATCCTTGCATTATCGATATTCCTTATATATGTTAGGTTCATTCATGGGAGGATCCCAGTTACCTTTGTGAGATATGTTGAGTATACCCTGGGCAGGTCACCAATCTACTGTAGCGCTAACGCAGAGATGGACAATCATTCACTTCCGTGGGTAATTTAGAGTATCCAGTTGACCTAAACAGCATGTATTCGGATGTTCATCATCATCAGTTCATTTTCTGTAACCGCTTCATCCTAATTAGGGTCGCGGGGAGGCTGGTGCCCATCCCAGCCAACTCAGGGCGAGGGCAGAGTACACCCTGTATATTCAGATTCGGCTGAGATGGGCACCAGCCTCCCTGGGACCTTAATTAGGTCTAAGCAGTTCAGAAAATGGATGAATGAATGAATGAATGAATGAGTTTTTTCTCTATTTTGCCACCTCATAGGAAAACCGGGAATTCTCTAATATGTTAATGTGCTTGAGTTCACAATACAATTTCAGTTTTCAAAATATGTTCTAAATTTGTTTATTGGGACAGATTATAATCTCTGTTTAGATTGACCCCAGTCCATGATTGGTTTGACATCCCTGGGGAAGCATTCTGATTAAACTTGCACACACTAAATAATTCCCTGACTGAGGCTTTGAAAATATAGCATTTTGTTTATTTTGGAAAGAAAAAAAGACAAAAAAAAATATTACCACATTTCATGGAAACAACGCAATATTGATTTAATATGAATGAACAACAGGAGGAAAATATATGTAGTAGGAGGTTCCCCATAAAATACAATGATGTGTCTCAGCCAACATATATTACTATGAGAAATAAACTGGAACCATATATTCAAGTATTTACACCAATTTGTAATAATTTAATATATGGTGTTATCATGCCAGCTGATCATTTGAAAGATTTGCCGGATTGAATCTGAACAAAGAGCTGGGGTTGGTAAATTTTACTGTAGTATACACAAACTGTTATATTGGTTGAAATTTTCTGTACACCATAACCGCAAGCTATAACCTTCATGATCTGAAGAAGTTAAAAACAAAATCATCTATGTCCAATGTAATCCTGTAAAAACTGACCAATCACTGCCTCTTCGTCTGCTGGGAAATATCTAATCAAATGCCCTCATCAAGTGTCCTCTGGAATGACTCACCCACACATTAACCTGCAGTCAATGCGAGACTTGTGCATGTGGAAGGGGTTTGGCATTTGAAGGTCCTCCAAGGCCAAGGATGGTTTAGCAAAAGAGATTCAAATACAGTATTGCTAACTTCCCAGATGACCAACTTCAGCTTTAATGTGAGAATGAATAGCCTGATTAAGAGTTATAGGTTTTCTTTGACTTGATTCTCATGAAATATTGTTCTATCGTTCTTTAAATTTATCATGACCTTCTGGATCTCATAATAAACATAAAAAATACAATGAATAATAATACTATAATGATTAAAAAAAAACACTATTGTCCATGAACTAAAAATATATAATTGGATTTATTTTTGAAAAATCTCCGAAATCGTTCAAATATAAGAGACAAAATGATTGTCCCTCAAATTAGAACGTGTGGTGATTTGGTTCAGGATGCTGTCATTGGGTTGGGGGGAGGGGGGACGGTGGTGATGTGTAGCATCTTAGCTTGAATTACATCCTCTACGATTATTTTCTAGGGTTGGGGTCCAGCCATCCAGGTTCACTGTGTGATTTTTAAAGCGTATCGGCCTGTTCAAAATGTTACTGTAAATATTGGCTGATCAGAACACATCAGAGTCCAAAAGCAGTTCTTTTTCCGTTACATGGATTCTTAATTTCTTTTTGTTGTTGTTTGTTTGTTTTATTGAATGTTAAATTTGAAATTTTAAAGGGAAGATTTCATTTTTTTTTTTTTTTTTTTTTTTTTTGCTGGGGGATACATACGGGACATATTTGCTGCTTTTCAAATGTGATAACCGAGATGTCAGACGTTACTGGTCCATTAATGTGACTCATGTTGATACAGATGTAAAAATGTGAACACAGATTAGACTGTAATGGATTTTCTCACCTTAATGATATGAAGATGATGCAATAAAGTTTTTTTCATTTTTTTGTGTTGCAAAGAAGGGGTCTGAGCATTTCCCAAAATAAGGACGCTTCATTTTCAGTCTCATTATTCGGGTCATTATCTGTAACCGCTTAATCCTAATTAGGGTCGCAGGGAGGCTGGCACCCATCCCAGCCGACTCCAGGCGAGGGCAGAGTACACCCTGGACAGCTCGCCAGGCCATCACAGAGCAGAAACACGCTGGCGGCTTTGCAGCTACTCTTGTAGAAAATCAACAATGGTTCTTTTACATGAACCTCAGTGACAACCTGTGGTGAGTGGGGCTTGAACCCCCAACCTTAGGATCAGTGATCCAGCACCTTTTTACCACCAGGCCACCACTGCGCATGCCAGTCTCATTGTGATTCCTTTATTACTGTATGCACCACGATGCTGGAGTTGGCCTTAAAAAAGCCTTGGGTTCGTGTCTGTTTCCTCTGAGTTCTCTGGTTTCCTTCCACAGTTCATCTTACCCCAGGTGTGAGTGTGAGTGTAAATTATTCTATTTGTAGGGCCCCTGTAATGAACAGGTGAGTTGTTCAGGATGTTCTCCACCTTCACCCAGAGTCGATTCAGTAGGACTTAGGATGAAGTGATTCAGCAGATGAATGACAGACTTCATACCATCATTCATTTTCATTCATTTTCTAAGCCCCTTCATCCTAATTAGGATCATGTGGAGGCTGAAGCCAAACTCAGCCAACACTGGGTGAGAGTGGGGTACACCCTAGACAGCTTGCCAGGCCATTGCAGGGCCAACACACACCCATTCACACACCTAGGGATGATTTAGAACAGTTTACTCTGCATGCTTTTGGATTGTTGGACGAAACCAGACTACCTGGAGGAAACACGAACACAGAGAGAGCATGCAAACTTCACAGAACTTACAGACCCCCCCCCCCCCTCCACACACACGCCCAGTGCAGCCAACTGGGTTATCAAAGGCCAAATACATTGCTGACTTTCATCAAGAATGGGCTGCATAGCAGTCAGGGTATTTCTGCCCTGAAATGGAATAGCGTCCAGGGTGTACTCAGCCCTCACCCAGAGTCGGTTAAGATGGGCACCAGCCTCCCCATGATCTTAATTAGGATTTAGAGGTTCAGAAAATGAATGACTACAGAACGGGGTGGGGGTGGGGGCACACGATTGCGTGGTAGCATGTCCATGCTTACGTCATACAGAAACACCTTCACCCAGGAATTGAACCCAGGGAGTTTCTGTATGACGTCTGCATGGACGTGCTCCCAATCCAGGGCGTTTCTGTATGACGTCTGCATGGACATCCTATCACGTAATCATCCTCCCTCCGTCCCCCCGTTCTGTAGCATACCCAGGAATAGAACCCAGGACTTTGTTTCTGTAAAGCGGGTGGAATAACTACTCCAACGACACCAGGTTGGCGCCCACACCAGCTTTTTTTTTTGTTTGTTTCTTGCTGTCATGTCCAGGTATGACCACTAGATGCCGCTACACGCACGTTATTTCTTATACAAAGGATTTGAAAGCTTTGTATTATTTATTAATTTGTTTATTTGGATGTAATGGATATTTATCACACTTAACAACATCAGCGTTGATTCTGATTGGTTGATTGGATCGGGTGGCTACAATGAATAATTAGTGAGAGCGAAGCTCCACCGTGTTTTCTGTATTGTCCGGGATGGATCACGCCCCTTTCTAAAGGAGACTTCATTGACTGTGCGGATGTTTTGTGCGAAGCCATTCAGCCGTTTGCCGTCCGGGAATGTAACAGATACAGGACTAAAGGAGCCGGCTGGACATTTTTGTTGTTGTTGTGGTTATGGCATGTGAGGAATCCGTGCATGTGAGACGCCTGAGGTAAAAGCCCGAACATTTCCGGAATCTCCCGACATTCCCCGAATCGATTGTGTATTCCCGGACTGCTCGAGGCGGCCGCTTCACGCCATGTTGAGATAACTCCGCGACAGAAATCAGGTGTTGCCTTGGAAAAAAAAAATGACGAGAAGAACTGACTGAAAAGCAGCCGGGAGAGATTTGAAGAACAGAACAGAACAGGATTAAATTCACGGGGTGAGTGAAGCTCCAGGGCGGAGAAGAGTTGGGTACTGACACCCCTCCCCCTCCTCAACGGTCCAGTCCCCGTGAACAGCAGCAGCTTCAATCCCAACCCGACTGCACCGAAAATGGCTTCATTTCCCCGCACCGACACTGAGATACTTATGTTCCATGGTGTGACGTTTCTTTCGGCCTGTTAAAGAGAAGATCCGCGCCTATGTGCCGTAAATAACTGCACCGTGTCGGTATTTTATCCACGTTTATTTTTATTTTATTTTATTTCTTTTTTTTTTTAGCTTAGCACCACCATGAGTTCAGCACCGAATGCAGCCACTGTGACGGGACCAAGCCAGCTGCGGGTTCCCCCGGTATCGGTGCCACCGGGAGTCACAGCCTCTTCGCAGCCTCCCTCGGTACCGGTACCTCCACCTCAGTATCCTTCCTTCTTTAGCTGGCATCTGGCTCAGACCCAGCCCGGTGTGGAGCGCTTGCTGGCGACGGTTGTGTTTGGATGTTGGTTGGGATAACGGCCGTTGATGCTAGCGAACACACAGGGGCTCCGCTCTGAGGAGATTAGCTTGGGGCTATTAGCGCGTGAGGATGATGCTAATCATAGTTGCTCCTGAGGCGATAGTTTACAGACTGTGAATGAGTGTGTGTGAGTTTTATGGTTCAATTGACCGGAGGTGTGTGTCCAACGAGCTCGGTGTTCTTTTCTCGCCGGTATACGAGTCCGCTTGGTGCTTTTTGTTCGTGATATTTGACAACCCTGGCTTTGTGTGTATGTGTGTGTGTGTGTGGGAGTGGGGGAGAGAGAGAGAGAGAGAGAGAGAGAGAGAGAGAAGAATTGCCGCCATACACACATTCATACTCCGAAGTATTTCTCAATAGTTGAAATGAAAGGTTTTGAGTATCTGTTGACGGAAGAAAGTCAGAATGTTTAATGTAAATTGAGTTTTTTCAGGATATCCAAGATGTTTTGTTTGGTTTTTGTGTGTGTGTGTGCGTAGGTGTGCGTGCACACAGCGCCATTTGAGACCAGGTACCACGTGACCTTGGAGGTACCTGATCTGTTACCTGTGTGAGAATTTAGTACATTTCTGGACCTCAAGAAAAAAAATTCTGGATGCGTGAGAATAAACCGTGTGGCTGGACTGATTGGTCCTATCACCAGTAGCACCGACTTGACGTGTGTGTGGGGTGGGGTGGGGGGGGGGCGACTAGGAAGTGTCCTTCCTTCCATCCATCCATTCTGGCTAGCATACCAAATGGACCTGGGGTCTATCCTAGGAACACTGTTGTTGGGTGGGAATGCAGTCTGGACACATTGCCAGACCATTACAAGGCGCCACACATACTCCGTCCACTCATTTGCACCTAGGTGCATGTTGAAGTAGCCAGTCTGCTGACCTGCATATTTTTGCGGGGAACCCCCGGAAAGAATTGGAGAAAGGAAAACTTTTTATTCCAGCCCGAAACCCGATAGAAGATCCAACCAGGACCGTTCAAGCTGTGACCAACAGGATGTTTCGAAACTGTGGTCTGTATATATTGTTTCAGATTCATTGATCACAGGTTAGGTAATAATTACCTGGCAGATGAAATGGATAGTAAGTTTGCAGAGAAAGCACATCTGCATCCAGAGTTGTGTAGTACAGATATGTGCCATGCCAAAAGGCTTTAGAATATTTTGAATTCTGTGTTGTCCTGCTGTTCATTAATACAGTATTTCTGCACACACACACACACATTGACAACTCGTACTGATCCAGATTTTCAAGACCGTATTGTGGACACCTTGTACAAGACAGTCTTTAATTGATCCACAGACTCTTTTAGAATGCCTTTGGGTTTCAGGTTTTCAAATCAGCCCGTAAAGCGATGGATTTAAAGGGTTATAAAGTTAAGATTGAATTCATGTCCCATATTTAGTCACAATTATTTGTACCTTCAGGGTTTATGCTTGAAAAAAAAAAAAAAAAAAAAAAAATCATGTTTAATTTTCTTATTAGCGGGGAAAGGGGTATGATTTAAGGAAGCTGGTGCACAGGTCCCATAGTTTAAGCACAAGAGCTGCTGTACTGGTCCCCCAGACAAGAGGAGGTCATTAGAGGCACAGCCTAAAACAACCATCCTTGTTTAAGAACACTTATAGTTTACCAAAGAAATTTTGTGTAGTACACTATTTTTTCATTTAATTGTTTAAGTAATATCTAGTTATTTGTGGACAATATATTGTATACTTCATGCCTAAAATATAAAGAAATGCAGCAAACCCCCCCCCCCCCCCCAAGACCACCAGGTCACCTCCTGACATGCAAATTCTTCTTCCTTATTATTGTTTATAATTTTGAGATCTCAAGTTTCTGATGATCTCAAGGAGTTGTGTTATCCAGCATGTCCATAGACTGTTTTCATCTTTTTAAGTGGATCCATGCCTCAGGGATATTAAAGCTTTATAGTTTCTATTATTCATCACTTGAGTCATTGCTTTCTGTGTAAGTTTGGGTGTGTGTGTGTGTGTGTGTGTGTGTGTATATAAGTATTACTGGCACATGTTTATACTTAGTTGCAGTCAGCTTGCCAGGTTAAGTGATTGAGCAATAGTTCAGCTTCATTATGGGCCGTCCCAGAGGTAGAACCCACTCAACAACTTTTTTTTTTTTTTTTTTTGGGGGGGGGTTAAGCTTGACTTTAACATTTTTTGGTCTGGTTGTGTTTTTAATTGTACAGATAAATGTTATAAGGGGTATGAAATTGTATCTGCTTTTTTCTCTCTCTCTCTCTCTGTTTGGTATTTGGCAGATGTGAACATAAGAATGACCACAGCTTTCAGCATAATTCTTATTCACACAGAATGGTTTTCATTTGTAACACTGTTGTAATACCAGCTCCATCTTTTACCAACCGAACTGTCATAACACTTTTTATTCATATGAACATTAAAACATATATAACACTAAAACCTGTAGTTGCTAGGAAGAAGTGTAACTGGGACGCTATATAATCATCAGACAGGATTTTTATCTAGATTTATCTATTTTGATTTTACATTGATCAGCCACAACATTGAAAATATTATGGTCCCCGATGGGTGAAGTGAATAATTGTTCATCTCTAGTTAGATACGAATTGATATCACCTGTCAGTGAAATCTGATTACTTTTGTTCTTGAGTGTGAGAAATAAAGCATTATTATTGTATTAAAATTCTTGGAAATGAAGAAAATGTCTTTTACAATCAAATTCATAATGAAAGAGTCTTCTACAGGCTGATAATGTCTGAGAAATTCTTGCTGTCAAATACTTTTTGTTGCCTTTCTCAGAATAGGTTGAAAAGGCTGTCAGGCAAGCCTGCTATTATAATCTGCTACTAATTTCAAAAACTACAAGAGCTACATCTAGGCCTCTGTTGACATGTTAGTTCTTTTGAGTACAGTTAGAAAAATACTGACCAAGGATGGCCTGTTTGAAAGAATTGACTCGAACCTGGTAGCATGGCTTAGGTTTTTAAAGTTGCACCTGAACAACAAAAAAGCCTTCTGGGACAATGTCCTTTGGTCAGACCAGACCAAAGTAGACATGTTTGGCCATAATGCATATTAAATTTATCAAAGTCCAAAAGCAGCATATCAGTACAACTCTCTAAGCACCTCAGTGGAGAGGTGGTGATTTGTGCTTGTTTTACAGCCACTGGACCTGGGCACCATACACTCACTGAGTCGATCATGATCTCTCCTAAATAACAAATTAATATAGAGTCAAATATGGTGCCATCTGTCTAGTAGCTAAAGCTTGACCACAGTTAGGTCATGCAATAGGACAATGATCCAAAGTATACCAGAAAATCTACAACGGAATGATTCCGAAGAGCAGGACCAGGGTGTTGTAATGGTCAAGTCAAAGTCCAGACCTCAACCTAATTAAAATATTGTAGCAAGAACAGATACACACATTTCATACCTGTCAAGTTGTACGGTTTTGGCGTAATTTGTACAAGTGAGCACTGATTTTTAAATGTGTACGCCGTACGTCCGAAATCTGTACGTTTTTCGATCATTTCGTCTTTTTTTTTTAGCTCCGTTTTCTGTGTCACCGTTTCGGTAAAGAGACGATACGCCGAATTGGTCTGTAGCCGTTTTCTCGCGAGAATCGCGCGTTGCGTTTATCGTCTGCTATCGTCTGCTCTTTCCGACCACGTGACCGCACTTTCACTTCCACCATCATTCAAGTCAAACTTAATTGCGAGCTCAAGTGCCATGAAGTGAAGCCATCAAAAGAAATGATTGAAAGTGCCAAAAGTGCTACATATAGTTATAATAAAGATCACTGTTAAATTTTCTTAATCATGCAGCTGAAGATATTACTCTTTTATTTGATTGCACCAGGTTATATGTTACAACATTACCAATAAATTCATATTATATTAAAAATAGAGTTTAATTTTTGTTTCATATTGCACGCGATAATAAGACGCGTAAGATTAGTTGCTATTTTGTAAGGGCATAAGTAGCCATTTGTAAGATCGCCAACGGCCTAGGGTTGACAGGTATGACATTTCCATACAGAGTTTCTGCATTTTGATGTAGATTTTATTTAATAACCAATGACAATGGAATCTATTGTAGTGTTTCACACCTGGGGTTAGATTTACATAATTTTGTCACCTGATAAGGATCAGATGATTTGTTTTACATTCTGGGTAGCACTAAATGTTGGTGTACTTTCTTTTTCATTTGACCCTTAAAGCAGAGAATATCTTAAATCATTTTAGTCATAAAACACTTTTGATTCCACTGGGGTGGTGTAGACACTGATGGGAATAACTCTTATGCATGATTTTAAATAGTTATGCTGAATTAATTACTGCAATTCAGCTCATTGTTTAAACTCTTGATTGCTCATGCATATACACATGGCTGTTCTGCCTTCTCTTGGGAAGGAATGTCGTTGCTTTTTTTCCCCTTCTTTTCCTGCTTGCCTGGCTCTCTGAGGGGTGAGACCATGTGTTACTCTGTTGATGATACTAAGCTGTGTATGTGTGTGTATTTCTATTGGTTACCAGAGCGACGGCAAGGCCATGTGGCGGCGGCTGCTCTCCTTATACAATAGCAGTGCTGCTTAGCATTCAGAAAGTGTGGCTTCCCACCGCCTCCCAACAAAGACCCAGGTCAGCCAGCATCTCACAAAACAGCCGTTTTCTCTCTCTAGCCTACAGTCCTGCTTACTGACATTCTCCCATACATTTCGCAGCCTTATGCATACTGTCAGAATTTTCCCTCTCTCAGAACATTTTTGTAGACATCAGCTTATTCTGTCTCCAGTAAGCTGCACAGCATATTGATTGTTACTCATTATGACCATGCTCTTTTAATGCGTTCTGAAATGAATTTTGATTATGGAGGCTAGAATTGAATACAATGGGTACAGGAAATAATCCCCCTTTCAAAGTGTTCTCATCCGAAATGACAAATGTTTTTCCAGCTGTATTTACTCGATGCAACTTAAGCCAAGTTGGGGGGGCAGAATTACTGAGATTGTTAAAAGATCATCCCCCTCCTAAAAATACTTGTAAACTCAATCAGGTAAAACTAATCTATTGCACACCAAGTGTGTTTGCTTCTCCCTGTGAGCAGCTGTAGTCATTTTTGAGTAGTCCAGTACAGAACAGGTATTCGTAGAGAATTCCAGTACTTATGGTTGTAACTGAATGCAATCAACTAGTCATGGACGGCAAGGCACTATCAAAAGATCTCCGGGATAAAGTTGTGGACTGACATAAGTTCTGAGATAAATACGAAAAATAAATATTTCATCAAGTCAGAGGAGCAGAGTAAATTCCATAATCTAAGAAGTGGAAAGTATTTGGTACTACAAGAGGCCTATGATGACTTAAACAGTTCCAGGAGTTTTTGGCAAACAGTCATCTTTCTGTGGCTTGTATGTGAGGGTTGCAAGGAAAAAAAGACACCCCTTAAGAACTTATCCAATTTGCCATCCAATGAACACCATACCTATATTAAAGCATGGGAGTGGTAGCACTCCATAGAGATGCTTCTACAAAAAGGACTGGGGCACCTTGAGAGTCGTGACAAGAAACGCAGACAAAATAACTGTTGAGTTGAAGAGACTGTTGGTATGCTGTGATGCCAGCACAGGTGTGCCTCCGCCTAAAAGGCCAGCTATTCTCATGAAAAGAGATTCTCCTTCTGAACCCCCCCCCATGTCACTTATGCGGGACTCATCACATCTTCAAGGAAAAGTGCAAGTTTATTTTTCCTTTGTACGCATTTTTATAATGGTTTTGTTTGTGTTTAATTTTGTTCAACGCGGGTTATTTCTGACGAACTCAACCTTTTAAAGTGTCTTAAATTATGCAGATTTGAGGGAATTTTGGAGGGCTGGACTAATGGGTTTTCTATTATTTCCAATGGGAAAATTCGCCTTGCGATATGACCACTTCACTCTATGAGCTGAGTCCTGAAGCAAATTAAACTTGGCTTACGAGGGGCCGATCGACAGTCAAATATTTTTTGTATGTATATTTTCGGCTGCAAAGCAATAATCAGTGTGGCTTTAAAATTGATTCACACTATCTATTTCACTATTTATTTATCTTGTATGTGTGTATATACTGTGGGTGTGTGCGTGTTCAGTAGTTATCACATAATTAGCTGTTTTTAGGTTTGAGATTGGCTGTTTTAGCTGTTTTGCGCCCCCCCCCCCCCATGCGTCATGGCCACAGTAATGCTCAGCTCGGAGGTTGAAGGAGGTGAAAAGGCATACTGAATGGGAAACCTGTCCATCATGAGACACACTGCCGCCCTTTATGCAGTTCTGTGTAGTACATAATGAATGAGTGATTGAGGAGTTTTTGAGTGGATGAGTAAATGTCTCTCACTAAATGCATTTGAAGCTTTAGTGTCAGTTGACGTGTTGGTGAAAGAACCAGCATTCAACGTCTGAACTCCACTGACTTCCCATTTCATATGAATCCAGAGAAGACTGCTGAAGACATTTTGAAAGAAGACTTTGGAATAAGAGAGCACTCCTTCCCTGCAGAAGCATTTACGTTTCTGTTTCTAGTGAAATATTTCCCCCCATTACTGACAGACATCCCTTTACCTCCTGGGCTTCACTTTTGGTTTCCTCTGTATCATGACATATGATACAAGTCTACTGTACCTGCAGGGTCATGTAGGGATAGTGTGTGTGTGTGTGTGTGTGTGTGTTTGTTTTTGTGTGTGTGTTTTCCAGAATTGCTTCTGTTTACACTCAGCTGGTCATACACTGGCTACAGAATTAATCTGGTTTATTTAGACAAGCCTCAACCTCACCCTAGCTTAGATTACATTGCTTCAAATTGCTTGTGCCATGTATTAAATGTACATTTTGTGCACAGCATGTGCTTGTGACCTTCAGGATGCTTTGTTTAGTAAAATGCTGTGTCATGGTGGTGCGGCCTGTTGTGCTTGCTTTAGGTTTCATTTCACACCAGGCAGTGTATTGTACATGTGATTTCCAATGGGACTTTGAGATGATTAAGAGAAGCATACTCTGTTTCATGTGATTTATAGGGCAGGTATGGAGAGGTGGGTGATTTAATGTCTCAAAAGTCATGTGGTTCCTTTGGGAAATGAACGCTGAGAAAAGCAGCTGTTATTGGCATTAACTCATGCCAAATTGTGCAATTTTAGTTTTTGTTGTTTACAGATTGGACCACATGTGTAACCAAGGGAAACTTTACCAACATTTCACTCATTATAAAATCCAAGGTTGGCAAATTTCCTGCTGTTAATGATGATGATTGATTGAAAGGCCAAGAAACCAATTAAAAGAAAGGGGGAAATGCACCTCTTTTGGAAACAGTTTTCCCAGATTATAGCAGTCTGTAGCTTTGTGTGTGCGTATATAATATACAGGGATCCCTCACTACTTCGCGCTTCAGTGCATTGCGTTTTTTTTTTTTTTTTTTTTTTTTTTTTAAATATTCGTTGAATTAAAAAATAAGGACATTAACGAAGAATAGGGGGAAAAGTTAAGGAAAATGCCACAAAACAAGACTAATTATGCAATAATTCAATGAATATTTATTTATTTATTTAAAAAAAACATGCCGCATTGAAGCGCAAAGTGTCGAGGGATACATACATACATACAGGGATCCCTCGCCAATACATGTTTTTTTTATATATATAAATATTCATCGAATTGGAAATTAAGGAAGAATAGGGGGGAAAGATGAAGGAAAATGCCGCAAAACAAGGCCAATTGTGCAAAAAAAGCAAGCAAACAAAAACAACCTAGTGCAAAAACTATGTACATTTTTATGTGAGGTGCGCATCTGTGGTCTTAGGGAGCTCGCTGTCCCAATTAACCGCGGAAAGTGAGGGATCCGTGTGTGTGTGAGTGAGAGAGATTTTTATATATATATTAAACACAGTGTGTGTGTGTGTGTGTGTGTGTGTGTGTGTGTGTGTGTGTGTGTGTATGGTAGTTTATTCAAAACTTTTTTCAATGTTCTGTTGTCTAGATGGTGAGTGTATTTAGTGTGTATGTTTTTGGTCTGAGGTTGTGTAATACAAAGTTAAATGCCTGTGTTAGCTTTTGCAAGCTACATTTAGTTGTACACTATCTGCTGCATCTGTGTTCACTTGACTGGGGAACACTTGAAACCCCCCCCCCCCGCTTTCTCATGTTTTTCATCTGCTTCTTTTTTCTAGCAATTATAAAGAATTCATAAGAAAATACATCCCCATTCATTAACTGAAAGGGGGAAAAATATGATTTGCTCAAATCAAAACAGCTGAGACAAGGTGTATCGCTTTGCCCGTCAATCACTTAGTCATTCATGTCTTGAACAGTAACAAAGTTCTGGGCTATACGTGGGCTTTGAAAGAAGCACTTAAGGAAAAGACTGTATTTGTATAAATTTTGATTTTCAAAAAAGCTGACGACTTACACTCCAGTCACACCAGCAAGCCACCAAGCTACAGGTCACACGACCTTTCATTGCTGCACGCATGTGCAATAAAGAGCGAGTTAGCACAACAATCATGTTTGAACTGAGTTTCCCCTAACACTGTGGAAATTCGTTAAGATGTGGGAAATGTTTTTGAAGAATCCCTCTGACTGGTGTGTGTGTGTGGGGTGGTGGGGGTTTTTTTCCTCCCATTCTCTTCATGATTTAGTCATATCCAATTCTCACCTATCAAGTATTGCCTTCCCTATCACATGACCACCACCAACCAGGGAGGGGTGAAAGCATGCACACAACAACTCCGTGACATACAATGCTAGCCCTTTGCCTCTTTTTGAGTACCCAGGGGGGACCCACACAAGCACTGGGAGAACATGCAAACTTCACCCAGAAAAGACCTTGCTGAGGTTCAGACTGGCACATCGACGAGGTGTGTGACCATTAACCAGTTCAAATCCAGGTTGATGCCACAGCCATCCAAAACCAGGAGTCCATGAGGGCTAATTGGCCAACCTTTCACTGGAGGGAGGGATAACATTCGCTCCCCTGTCACTCAAAGCGATCATCAGCCAATCAACGGGCATCGGTGAGCTCATTCATATCAAATGGTCAGATAGTGCTTTCCTTCAGAGTGTGCCAAACACATTCATACAGAGGTGGATGTCAGTATTGCATATCATGGAGGGGACATGTTTATGCTTGTGCCCCTCCCTGTTTGGTGGTGGTCGCATGTGATGGAGAGGCATCACTTGACAGGTGGGAATCAGATATGAATAAAATTAGGGAAGAAAAAAAGGATATACCTTTGCTGAGCGCCAATACTACCTGTTTTTCCACAAATACATAATTATGGAAACATCCGTTTCACAGGGGTTTCCAGTGGGTGATGGAGACATTCAGAAGAAAAGCCTAGGTGGACGTATCAGATTATTGGCAGCTCTGTTTAGTGCATGTACCCATCTTTCTATGCTAATCTGACATGAAAGATTTCTCCTCAAAACTGAAAAGAAGGACGTTCAACAGTTCATGGCCACAAGCAACAACAGTAGTGATTGCTACATGAATAAAAGGGACTGCGTACTAATACGTTGTATTCTTTCTTGTTTTGTTTTTTTTTTTGTATTATAGACCCCATAGGCACCCCGGTGATTCACAAAGTCTTTGTCAAATTCAGCAAGATATCTGAATGAAAACACATTGCTTCTGTAGCTTTACTGAACTCCATGCACATTCTAGCAATGTTATACTATCTGTTGCACACCCCCCCACCCCCAAATTGTCCCTCTGCCCAACTGCCACGTAGACGATCCCGCTTCACAGAATCTGTGTACAGCTCTGGAGAGTGTGCAGGCAGGCTTGTACTGTGTATCGAGTGACCTCACACACTGCAGCCCTCTGCTCTTCCCTGCACCGTCAGTGGCTGCAACAAAGCTGCACTGTGGTTGAGGTGGAAACACTGTGCCATTGATGGGACTTTTAAATGTGTGCCCTTTAAGGACCCACATCTTCTGTTAGGTTTAGTAGGGTCTGAGATTGTTATGTCTCTGGTAAGCACGGTACCATACCAGCTTTTTTACACACGCACATACACATACACACACATACACATACATACACATACACGTGAGCTGAATTTGCACCAGAGAGGAGCATTGTGGCAGAAAACCAAGAATTTCCGTGCAAACTTCCAAAAGACACAAGTTCAGCAACAGGGTAGAGGGAAATTTGAATCAAGATTTCCTTCATTTCATGCAAATTGGTTCTGACGTAGTAAAGCTCATGTTGGGCCATAGTAAAATCTTTACATCTAGTAAAAACCCTCTGACGTTGTTTGACGTCTCTCAAAGGCGATTCCCCATTTGTAGACGTTACTGCCGTCAGGAGGATTTGGCATGCAAAAAATTTGCAGCCAGGGCTTCGTCCTTTCCTGCCAGTTATTTATTATAGTATTAAAATTCCCTGGAAGTCACTAGGTTGAATTAAAATTCCCAAAAGTCACTAGGTTGAGTTAAAGGAACTTCTGTCCTCTCGCAAACGACAACAGTAGCAGTCATTTCACATCCATAACAGACTGACATCTTTTCCTTTCGACTTTTTCCCCTTTTCAGTTGTCGCCGCAGTGAATCAACTGATTCGCACGTTTGATTTGGCATAGGTTTTTACATCGGATGCCTTTCCTGACACAACCCTTTTAGCAAGGGACAGAAACATGCTGACGGATATGCAGCCTACTCTTTACAAAAGTCAACACTGGTTCTTTTACATGAAGCTCTCACCATAGACAGTGAGAGGCACGGTCGGCCTTTGATAACCCAGTTAGCTGCACTGGGTGACAGTGACAACCTTGTGGAGAGTGGGACTCGAACCCCAAACCTTAGGATCGATGATCCAGCAGCCTTTACCACCAGGCCACCACTGCTCTCCATAAGAGACTGACATGGTGTGTTTAATTTTTATGATTATTATGATTATGATGTTTTAATTTTCTAAGGTGTGAATGCGGGGTCACGTATACCTCACACCATCTCCTGTCTAGGAGGATTTGTAGTAATGCTACCAGAGAGAAATATCTCCATCTCGCACCTGGGGTAGTATCTGGCCAGCCATAGCAGAGCAGATGTGTTTTATGGGAAAGTTCAGCTCTTGAAGGGATCCTTCAACTGATTGTTGAGACATTTTGTATTCTGTATTTTTTTAGGGTCTGTGTGGGTTAGTCAGAGACTAACCAGCTGTAAATACATTTTGTCGCGATAATGTACTTCATGTACATATGATTTAGTACATTTGGATATAATAATAATTTAGTATGTTGTTTTAAATCAGTAACTTGCTTGTATCTTTTAATACAAGATTCTCATGTAGTTTATTGTGTTGCCTGGAGTGACACCCGGGGATCGCTGTTGTCATCCTCTGTTGTCACAGTGATCTCTAATCCTCAGCTGTATATGTACTGTATTTCGACAAAACTTCCACATAATTTTATTTACTTGATACTAATGTTTTGCTTTTGAGTTGGTGTCCTGAATGAGACACAATTTCTTGCGCTCTCTTTCTCTCTTCCTCATTTTGTCGGTCTTGTGCTTGTACCATCTTCCATTACATGCTCAGCACCCTCTCTGTCTTCTTATTCAGGAAGATGTTGGGAAATATGCAACAGAGAGTAATCCTGTGTGTTTGTGTCTGTAAAAGACAGCAGGATGTAAGAGAATCTTGATTTCAACAGAAGACCCAAAGGGTGTTGAGGGGTGGGAGGAAAGCGTTCCTTGAAATCATGTGACTCTTCTGTTTCTCCCAAACACAGAAATATTTCAGCTATATCTCTCTCGCTCGCTCGCTCTCTGTTCTCACTCTTAACATAAAGTACGTGCTGTCACTTGTCAGGACGGATTGCTTGAGGGACTGAAAGTGTGTTTTCATCATACACCTGTTACAGACCAACTACAGACTGCGCAACATCAGGGGCTCGGTATCCATTGTGTCATCCTTGATGTCACATGGTTTCAGAACAGTGAAACCGATGAGATTGTCATAGATGAAAGATTCATTTTGCATACATTTTGTGGCTGCTGCTGTCTTGTGTAATGCAATGAACACATTGGTGCAGTTTATCAAAACTGTGTTTTTTTTTCCGAATTCCCAATAATGTCAAGATATCCGACTTTCATAACTCGCTGCTGTCATGTGATTACTACTCATTAGTCAGCACAGAGCTATGATTATTGTTTAAAGTGACTCATTGAGCCTGTTGTAGATTATATTACAATGTTTTAAATATTTGCTAGTATAAGGGTAGATTTTTATCTCTCTCTATTGGTCTGTCTGTATATGTATCTATCTATCAAAACATCTTCTGTGTCTCTTCTTTGACATTGATAAATTTTTAAGCTTTCTCTTCCTAATCCTATATCGAAGTTGTTCGATAGTTTTCCTTAATCGTGCTTTCTCCAGAATTCCAAGAGCTGCACTGTCACTGGAGGAGCGAATATTTCCAGCCCAACCTGGTGTGGCAGCAGTTTATAGCGTGAGTAGCTGCATTAGTACAGTCACATCCCAGTATTATTCTTCTACGTGTGTGTGTGTGTGTGTGTGTGTGTGCATGTGTGCATACTTTTAAGTATGCAAAAGTCTCAAGGGGTGTAAAGTCATCTTCCTCTCTTCTCTTTTATCTCTTCTCGTATTTTTTTTAATGGATTTTTCTCATCTCCCCTCAGGTTCATTTTGCTCTCCTGCCATGATAAATAAAAACCAAACAATAAAACATTGAACGGCTCAGTAAGGCGAGTGTGCCTGAATTATATCTTCTCTCGTTAGAGTGAAGTTAGCGCTGTCTTTTTGCAATCAGAGATTTGAACTTAATCGTGCCTGCAAATGTTTTTGCTCGCAAGCATCATTTGAGGGAGGCCCACAATTGAATATACCATGAAATTTGTAATTACCTCAAATAAAAGGTGTTCTATATATTTGGTATGCGATTGTTATATACTGTATGGACAAGTTGTCAAAAATGCCTATGAATTAAGTTATAATTATGAACTTGCCTTTAGGCCCCACTGTCTGCGTACATTATGTTGTATATGCACATGCTTTATAATGTCATTCCCTGTAAATACATGTCTCCAATAGTTTTTCTCCTTTAAAAAGAATGTCCATGCTAGTTTTTCTTACTTCAATAAAGAATTGCCTGGGTGCCGTTAACACTGTTATTCTGCATCAACATAAACCGTATGTGACTCTCAGTCTCTTAGCAATTGAGAGAAACAAAACACATGTGGGACACAATGAAAGGGTGTTTAAAAAAAAAACCTTAATGATTTTTAATTCATTATAACATAAATGCTACAAATCATAGCTTGCAGTCAGAACTCTGCTCTGGATGTCCTTTCCAGTTTTGTGGCGCCACTGTTCCACGTTTTAGAACAGCTGCAACAAATCGGTTATCTCTGCTATGTTTCCTGATCCTCCGTCTTTCAATGGTTGATTCTTGTTTAACACTCGCGGTGTGGGCGTGCTTTCAGAAGCCAGGCTCCTGTGTGCTCATTCACAATATCAGAATGACACCATTGTTGTGACAGTAGATGATAATTTCTGAAAAGCTTGCATATTTAAGCTCTTTGAAGGAATATTGGAGAGCACTGTGGATTTACATGAGGCATAGAGTAACCCATAATCCTGCTTCTAGACTACATTTGAATAATTTTGTATTTTTTCTAATTAACAAAAAGTTCCCCAGAAGTGTCTCGATTGCAGCCTGTTTGAATTCTCAAAGGAAAAATGCATTCTTTCCTATTTTCTTTAGCATATTTAGGTACACTGGGCGATTCTTTGAGAGGAAAGATGATAATGCCACTCCATAGTCTTGTGGTGTCAATATTTTAAGTGATGCACCACCAGCACGCCATTCATACAAGCAATCAATGATTTAAATAATTAATCATATCATGATTGGAAAGTGCAAGTGGACAGGGAGGTGACTGTGAGAGACACTAGTAGCCCATATTCCTTCCTTCTGTATTTTAATTCCAACTCGGTTAATGAAGTCACGTGTAGGGTTTTTTATTTATTTATTTTTAAATCCTGTTGTCCAAGCTCCTTCACCAGTTACTTACTCACTCATTTGCCTGACCACTTGCTCCGACCTAGTCACAGTTAGGCTGGAGTCTATCTTAGCTAAACTAGATGATGGCAGCATACACCCTGAAATGGTCATTTCAGGGTCAAAACTCACACCTAGGGCAATCTGAAATAACCAGTTGGTCCAATGTGTATGTGTGTGGACTGTCGGAGGAAACCAGAGTACCTGGAGGAAAGCCACGCAAGCACGTAGACACTCCAGGCAGAAATACCTGAACCCAGGACCTTCTTGCTGTGTTGTGAACGTGATAACCACTACACCACTGTGCTGACATACATCAATCAGCCATATTATTAATGTCTCCTTACTAGTCTATGGGATTAGACCTTCGTCTCCCTACACACATCACTGAGGCTTGGGCACCCATGACACTATTCTCACTTTACTGGTTGTCCTTCTTTGAGCCGTTTTTAATAGCTACCTACCATTGATTACCCAGAACACCCCAGAAGTCCTGCTGTTTTGGAGATGATTGTGCTTCAGCAGTAAACCTTCAGTAATGACAATGTGTGTGTGTGTGTAAGATCACCAGACAGAACCCTTTCTTGACAAGGAAAACACATGCTGCGATACTTGGTTGATGCATTGCTGTAGGGATGTCATTGACAATCGGAATATCGCCGATATAATTATGTCGAACAATAATCAATACCTATAAAAGGGATCTCGATACTTCTAATGTTATATAAAATTCATCTTGTATTAAATTTCATACAAAGCTGTTTTAATTTAAATAACACTAGCGCAAGCGGTATCTTTTAATAAATAAAATAATGTACGAAAACACGTCATATAGTTTCATTCGAAAACCAGTTTAGCATAATGCCGAGTGTTGGTCCAAGCTTCCTGTGTTCATGACAGCGTCTGTAGTGAATGCCATTTTCAATGACACCCCTAGTTAAATGGTCCGTCCCGCCTCTCTGTCTAGTAAATGGTACATCCCTGCTTCTAGTGTGCCATCAGAGCACGTGTTCTCAACAGCAGGGAACATTTTGAACAAGAGGAGACACTTATCATCAGATAATGCAGATATGTGCATCTTCTTGTATCATAAATATGAATTGTAAAAATGCATACCTCTTAAACTTTTCAATTGACAAGTGTTTGTAGAATAGAAACAACTTACTTGGAATTAACTAGTAAACGAATGTTTATATATTTGTTAAATACAAAAAGGTGTTAATTAAATTCTTGTTGGTGGAAAACTATTTACTGCCTTTTATTTCAGATTTGACTTTAGTAATTGGTCACTTTATTATAAAATTGTCAATGCATTATACAAACTACTGTAATATATCTTAGTCTGTTATATTTAATGCATTTATGGAACAGTACAGCAATATTCTAATGTATCGATACATCTGAAATTTTTTAATCAATATAATCGATACCAGTAGTAGGTTTTCAGTGACACCCCTACCTTGCTGTGACTTTATGGGATGTATTTTTCATATGGTTATGGACCCCATTACGTACAACTCCAAAATAGAAAAAGATAAAAAAAATTTTATAAACGATCAAGTCGTTTATGCCATGATCAATAAACCTTTGATCTCTAGAAAAGATAGATGCTGGAGTCATAGTATAAATTGATTGTTCCATGTTTTGTGGGATGTTTTTGTATGTGTTTTATTGGTGTGTGTGTATGTATGTATATGTATATATATATATATATGTGTGTGTATATATGTGTATATATATATATATATATATATATATATATATATATATATATAAAATACACACACCATATTCGACGTGATAAGTGCCCAGGGCGCTTAAAAAATTGGAGTGGGTGGGCTCTTATTAAAATACCAACCAGCGGAGTGGAACAGTAAGTGCTTATTACCATCAAGGTGGAAAACATGAATAATATCAGAACAATAAAAGAGTTTCACTGGTATTTGTGTTATTCATTTTGTGGTATCAACCAAATATACTGACATGAAAGCTGAAAATAAACAGAAAACAGTATAATTTTTTGTTTTATGTTTTTTATCAAATAGTTTTGCTGTTATAGTTTCTAATGGTTCATCTTGTTGGACATTTACAAAGAGAACCCGGAAAAATATTTTCCTGTTTTTTAAAGCACGGCGGAACAGTCAAATGTGTTGTTACTGATGAACATTATAGACAGTCCCCAGTAGCAGGGGCTCTTGAAATTCCGTGTACACTCAGTTTTACAGGCAGTGAACGCCTCATTGGACCATTACAGAGACTGATCGAATAAAATTGGTAAGTTTGATTGATTTTGCTCCCAGTACACATGGGCGATTATTAGATGTGAGATCAAAAACGTGTGGGGGGGGTCTTATTGGAGCAGGGCACTTATTACGTCGAAAACGTGTGTGTGTGTACATATATAATATAAATAAACTTGGTGCTGCAACAACGACTCGATTATTAAAAGTGTTGGCAACAAATCTCGTTATCGAATAGTTTTGCGATTATGGCCTAATCTGTCAATACAGACGAGTGTCACTCAGTAAGGAGTTGAACGGATGTGCCATACGTGCACCTCACATTTGTTCATCTTCATAAACATTATAAAACATGGCTCAGTCGACTGCCAGGGGGACACATTTAGTTATTGTTTACGTTATCATTAGAAAGTAATGTTGCGTGCTGACAAATTGCTGTATTATTTATAGACGCAATAGACCTCTTTCGTGATTCTCAATGCGGCAATGCTAATAGTGAATAACCAAACATCTCTACTGATTCTTTAGAGTACACTATTTGCATGAACATTGAAATTTATGAATTTTAACTTCATGCCATTTACTGTAACTGCTTAACCCTGATTAAGGTCGTAGGGAGGCTGGTGCCCATCCCAGCCGACTCTGGGTGAGCGCAGAGTACACCCTGGACAGCTCGCCAGGCCACCGCAGGGTGGAAACACACTGATGGCTTTGCAGCTACTCTTGTCGAAAGTCAGAAAGTTTTCTGTTGAGAGACTTAAACTACGGGGACTGATATATACAGAGCCAGAGAGCTGCCGTTGAATCACAGTGCAGGTGGCATCACGTCACAACAGCTGTGAGATTGGTAGTGTTTGAGAAACTGGCGAAAGACACCTGGAACTGCATCAGATGACATACAATTTGAAGTAAATCGTTCTTATAGCTGTGGCACATGGCTCTGATTTTCGGCAATGGTACTGTGCTGTTGCAAAAATTACTTATGAACTGGGCTTTAAAGCTGGTGAAACATTTAACTGTGTGAGGAAGGGGCGTTCTCTGGAGTGTGTGTCACCCGCTGTACAGGTCTTATTTCCTTGTACAGCTCATTGAAATGTTGGCCATTAACCGTTTTTCCTTACATGCAAGACACATAGTGTTAGTTTCTACAAGTCAATGAGGTAATAGGTGTGTGTTGCAGGTCCCAAGGCACCCCGGGCCCCCGTACCAAGGTCATGATCTGGGCAAAGGACATGCCCCCTCACCTGCCCTGTCTCAGGTCTCAGCCCCTCCTGCACCTACCTACCGTTATCTTAAAGGCTGGGAACCAGGTGGAACGGTGAGTGTTTTATTTATCCTCCGGGCCTCTTGGTAATTTTTTTTTTTTTTTTGGATTTTTAAATTCTAATGGATTTTGAAATGTAAAAGGTTAGATTACAGATGCTCCCAGACTTATGTTCATCCGTTTTACATTTTTTTCGAATTTACTTTTTTTTTTTTTTTCAAAAAAAAAGTCAAATTTTGAGTTTAGACGTACCTACGTAGTACGCTGACGTAATGACGCTGCGTCCATTGTTTACAAACAACAGACTGAACGTGCCCCTCCTTCCCAGTTCAGTGTGTGTGTGTGTGTGTGTGTGTATATATATATATATATATATATATATATATATATATATATATATATATATATATATAATCTTCTTTTCCTTTCGGGTGTTCCTTTCAGGGGTTGCCACAGCAAATGATCCGCCTCCATCTCACACTATCCTCTGCATCTTCTACTCTTACTCCAACGACCTTCATGTTCACCTTCACCACATCCATAAATCTCTTTGGTCTTCCTCTGGGCCTTCTGCCTGGTAGTTCCAACCTCAGCATCCTACTACCAATATACTCACTATCCCTCCTCTGTACATGTCCAAACCATCTCAATCTAGCCTCTCCGACTTTGTCTCCAAAACATCTTGCATGTGCTGTCCCTCTGATGTACTCATTCCTGAGCCCATCCATCCTCATTACTCCCAAAGAGAACCTCAACATTTTCATCTCTGCTACCTCCAACTCTGACTCCTGTCTTTTCCCCAGGGCCACTGTCTCTAAACCAATACAACAGCGCTGGCCTCATCACCGTCTTGTACACTGTTCCCTTCATTCTTGCCGATACTCTCCTATCACACATCACACCGTACACTTTTTTCCATCCATTCCAACCTGCCTGCACGTGCTTCTTCACCTCTTTTCCACACTCTCCATTGCTCTGGATTGTTGAGTCTAAGTACTTAAAATCCTCCACCTTCTTTATATATACATATGTATATTAGTTATATAGCATGTTACCCTTGTGTTAAGACATCGTCTCCGTGATCTTTGTGTTTACATTGTTTTGCGGGCTTTTGTAACCTTAAGCAAATATGGATGGTCAGAAGCGTAAACCTACTAGCATGGGTGCAAGTCTCATACACAGAGATGGAATTAAAAGAGTTGTAAAATGAATGAAAACCCGAATCCAGAAAAGAAAGAGAACTCTCCGCTCTGCTGGTGATTCACAGCAGTGCAGTCAGAGTACTAAACGAGTTCAACGGCGCCCTTGCTCACTTGAAAGACCGGAAGTTCGTATAACCTGCACTTTGTGTCAAGCACAGCAAGTAAACTACTTTCGGTTTTTAACTTTGGTTTACAAGCAGAAAGAACGTATCATAGAGAATGTTAAAGGTTATATTTGATACTGTATCTGATATTTGATGAGTGAATTTGATTAAAATGTATCTATTTGAAATTATTTTGCTTGAATTTAATTTATTTTAAATTAATGTTGATATTATTTGATATATTGTGTATTGTATTATTTTACAATGTTATATTTATAATAATTGATTTAGGGGTATTTTATGAGATAAGGTAATGGTATATGGATGTATAGTACAGTATGAGCGTCATACATCACTGTAACAACTTGCGTTCAATTTATGTTTGG
This sequence comes from Plotosus lineatus, assembly GCA_024760905.1. Classification (NCBI taxonomy): domain Eukaryota; kingdom Metazoa; phylum Chordata; class Actinopteri; order Siluriformes; family Plotosidae; genus Plotosus; species Plotosus lineatus. Next base: position 15,019,087 of record CM045732.1, read on the forward strand.
CCGTCCGGAACCAATTAAAAACGTAAGTCCAGGAGCATCTGTATGACTTAGCCATTTCTGATTCACATCTCAATGATGGCAGCGTCATGACCTCAGTACTGTGTCATCAGCCGTTGAATTTTTAGAATTTGATGTGGTGTTACATTATGAACTAAAACAACTAAATATAAGTGGGGTCTGATTTGGCAACCGCAAATACAGGGATCCCTCGCCACCTCACGCTTCAATTCATGCGGCTTCAGTGCATCCCGGTTTTTTTTTCTTTTTCTTTTTTAAATATTCATCAAATTAAAAAATAAGGAAATTGAGGGGGGAATAGGGGGGAAAAGTTAAGGAAAATGCTGCAAAAAGAAGGCCAATTATCCAAACCCCCCCCCCCCCAAACAAACAAAAAACAACCCAAAACCTTCCATCAAAACTACTTAGATTTTTGTGAGGTGCGCATCTGCGTGCTCGTGCGTCTGTATGTGTATCTTCTCACGCAATACCATCTGTATGCGTGTATTTATATTTTATTTACATCTTATGCATTGATATTTAAATGTTTAATTGTTATTATAAGTATTTATAGCATTGAATATGTATCTATTGATATTATATACAGTAGGCCCTTGGCTGTTATGTCTTTTTTGTTATGGTATGTGTTTTTGGAGGGACTTTGATTTTGCCGACTGTGCCTCTAACTAACCGTTTTGTCTCCGCTTCTGCTGAGGGCCATGGCTGAGCTGCTGGGTGGCACACACCTGAATTCACTATTCTCATCTACTCACAATAAACAAAAGCAAGCTCACCTCTGCACCAGAGGATTAACTCGCATCACGTCACCGGTTCTTTGAATTATAATGCTCGCTAACCCTCTCGCTCTAAAACTCTGTTTTCTATCCCCTCTGGCTGAGGGGCATGGCTGAGCTGCTCGGACTGAATTCAGTTCATACCTGAATTCTGTGATGTCATGACTCACAAATACAGTAATGCAATACCTTCCTCTAGTGGGCATTTTTGAAAACTGCAGTGCTGTATGTTTCATGGAAATTGCATTTAAAGGTGTTCTGATTATACACATACACATAAGTCGGCCCCCAACTTACGAAATTAGTCCGTTCCAGAGCCTTTCTCGTAACGCGGGAGTTTCGTAAGTAGGGGGTGCATTTTTACATGTAAACGCCTGATTCGTTCCAAGGCTCCTGAGACTACCCCATAAACCCTTTAAAAATGATAAAACAATTTTGTATGAAATGTGTTAAAAGTAAAAGAAAAGTATTTATTAAACCATTTAAACATATGAAACCATTTTATTAACATATTTATTAATTAAACCATTATTAAATATTTTTAAATTAACACACACACACACACACACCTGTCTCTCTCTATCTGTCTCTCTCACACACACACACACACACACACAGATACACAATACAGTATGCATTAGATGTGTATAGTACAGTAGGCCCTCGACATTCGCGGGGGTTTGGTTCTGGGCCCTCCCATAAATCGAGATAATCCGTGAGTTCTGTACCCGGAAGTAAAACCCCATGTATCACTTCACATGCGCGAATGAGCAGCCGGAAGTAAAATACTACGCATCTATTACATGCGTTAAATATGCTTCTTAAACACATTCTATAGACAGTCTTACTGATTAATTCAGTATTAATGTAGTAATGATTCAGAAAAACTTAATTTTTTTTACTGTGATATTTATTGATAATAAAATCTAAACATTATACAGCATACATATAAAAACACTTTTAAATTTATTCTCTTTGAAAAACATACAGCACTGTATTTTTAAAAAATGCCCACTAGAGGAAGGTATTGCATTAGGCATGAGATTACTGAATTCCGGTATTAACTGCATTAAGTCAGAGCAGCTCAGCCACGCCCCTCAGCCGACGCGAGTACAAAACAGAGTTTGAGTGAGGACGTTAGAGAGCGTTAAAAACCAAAGAAGCGATGATGTGATGGGAGTTAATCCTCTGGCACAGAGGTGACCGTGCTTTTTTCTTTATTGGGAGTAAATGAGAATAGTGAATTCAGGTGTGTGCTAGCGAGCAGCACAGCCACACCCCTCAGCCGAAGCGGAGAGTGAACAGTTAGAGGCACAGCGCCAAAATCAAAGTCCCCCAAAACACAGACCATAACAAAAAGGACATAAAAGAACAAGAAATGTAATAAATTGGATAAACAAAATAAAATGAGAAACATGCTATACCAGAGTAAATAAAATCTAACACACGAACATTTTAAACATTACCTTAGGTCATGTACTGGAATTATAATCAAAAAAGACTTCAATAGTGGAGTGCTTTACAACAGTTCAGACGATTGATTATTCCTCTTCAGGCACTTCAGAGGAAACTGTCGTTTCTTCCAGAGAAAGTCTTATTTCTTCAGAAGAGACACCCAATGTCATTACCTTTTTCTGGTGCTTAGGAGGTGACATTTTCTGGTGCTTTTGAGTGACATCATAGAACTTAACTGGTAATTAAAACACACTAAAGGCTCATTGACAACTTGTGCGCGAATGAGGGAAAAGGGGGCATTACATCATCTTAACCAATCAGCAGGAAGGAGAACAGCCATTGGCTGTATTTGAATCACATGCCAGTGGCTCGGCACTCCGCGAATACTCAAACCGTGAGTGCAAAACAGCGAATAGTCAAGGGCTTACTGTATACACATTAAATGTTTATTGTGGTGCTGCGGGCCATGCCCACAAGACGTGGAATTCAAAGCGCATTCCCTGCTTGACAGATCGGAGGTCCAAACTCAACTTGAACTTGATTCCTTGAGGGATCGGAATTCCAGATGAGCTCAGATGTGCCACATTTATTAAACATTTACTGAATTAAACAACTTTAAAAAACTAAACTCAAGAGTTAAGCCTCCTGTCTCTATCTCTCTCTCTCAAACACACGGATGGGATGTTTTATTTAAAGTGGAATTACAGTACCTGTTTGAAAGATCAGAGGTCCTCATTCAATATTGACTTGCTTCCTTGCGAGATTGGAGGTCTTCTTCCATGGAGCACTTTACTTTATTATAGTGTCGAAATATTCGCCTCCGTCACTGTATTTCCGCTTTAAGGTCTCCTTCTGGTTCAATATCGTCCCGATTGTAGAGGGGTTTCGGTGACAACGAAATACTGTATAAAGCTGCATGATCAATCTCAAAACAAGTCAACAGTCAACTTTCCTTCACGTGTGTGACAAACAGAAAGTTTGGGTAAGGTTCAGCTGCGTCATCCCTCCTAGCCAATGGGAGGCCAGCAGGGCGGGATGTTGGGAGCCAGCCATTGATGGAGCAACTCGCACATCGTGTGAAATTTTGAATGGCGCTTTTCATAAGTGGAGGTTGTTTTCCTATCCCGAAAATGTTTTTCTTAACCAGGAATTTTCTTAACCAGGAATTTTCGTACCCAGGGGGTTTCGTGTGTGTGTGTGTGTGTGTGTGTGTGTATATATATATATATATATATATATATATATATATATATATATACACTAGTCCTTCTCAAAAAACTAGCATATTGTGATAAAGTTCATTATTTTCTGTAATGTACTGATAAAAATTAAACTTTCATATATTTTAGATTCATTGCACACCAGCTGAAATATTTCAGGTCTTTTATTGTTTTAATACTGATGATTTTGGCATACAGCTCATGAAAACCCAAAATTCCTATCTCAAAAAATTAGCATATTTCATCTGACCAATAAAAGTGTTTTTAATACAAATTATGTTCAGTTATGCACTCAATACTTGGTCGGGAATCCTTTTGCAGAAATGACTGCTTCAATGTGGCGTGGCATGGAGGCAATCAGCCTGTGGCACTGCTGAGGTGTTACGGAGGCCCAGGATGCTTCGATAGCGGCCTTAAGCTCATCCACAGTGTTGAGTCTGGTGTCTCTCAACTTTCTCTTCACAATATCCCACAGATTCTCTATGGGGTTCAGGTCAGGAGAGTTGGCAGGCCAATTGAGCACAGTAATACCATGGTCAGTAAACCATTTACCAGTGGTTTTGGCACTGTGAGCAGGTTACAGGACGTGCTGAAAAATGAAAATCTTTATCTCCATAAAGCTTTTCAGCAGATGGAAGAATGAAGTGCTCCAAAATCTCCTGATAGCTCGCTGCATTGACCCTGCCCTTGATAAAACACAGTGGACCAACACCAGCAGCTGACAATGCACCTCAGACCATCACTGACTGTGGGTACTTGACACTGGACTTCAGGAATTTTGGCATTTCCTTCTCCCCAGTCTTCCTCCAGACTCTGGCACCTTGATTTCCGAATGACATGCAAAATTTGCTTTCATCCAAAAAAAGTACTTTGGACCACTGAGCAACAGTCCAGTGCTGCTTCTCTGTAGCCCAGGTCAGGCGCTTCTGCCGCTGTTTCTGGTTCGAAGTGGTTTGACCTGGGGAATGCGGCACCTGTATCCCATTTCCTGTACACGCTTGTGCACGGTGGCTCTGGATGTTTCTACTCCAGACTCAGTCCACTGCTTCCACAGGTCCCCCAAGGTCAGGAATCGGCACTTCTTTCACTTTTTCCTTTCCAAAGACGTCCCACTGAGGTGGCTTGATAGAGCACTCTGGGAACAGCCTATTCACTCAGAGATTTCTTTCTGTGTCTTACCCTCTTGCTTGAGGGTGTCAATGATGGCCTTCTGGACAGCAGTCAGGTCGGCAGTCTTACCCATGATTGCAGTTTTGAGTAATGAACCAGGCTGGGAGTTTTTAAAAGCCTCAAGAATCTTTTGCAGGTGTTTAGAGTTAATTGGTTGATTCAGATGATTAGGTTAATAGCTCGTTTAGAGTACCTTTTCATGATATGCTAATTTTTTGAGATAGGAATTTTGGGTTTTCATGAGCTGTATGCCAATATCATCAGTATTTGAACAATAAAAGACCTGAAATATTTCAGTTGGTGTGCAATGAATCAAAAATATATGAAAGTTTAATTTTTATCAGTACATTACAGAAAATAATGAACTTTATCACAATATGCTAATTTTTTGAGAAGGACTAGTGTGTGTGTGTGTGTGTGTGTGTGTATTTATATATATATATATATATATATATATATATGTGTGTGTGTGGGTATGTATAATATGCATGCTGTATAATGTATATATTTTATTATGAATAAATATCATAGTAAAAAATTAAGTTTTTCTTAATCATTTCTACATTTTAATACATTTAATACTGTATTACTGAGTAAGACTGTCCATAGAATGTGTGTGTTTAAGAAGCATATTTTAGCGCATGTAATGGATACATAGTATTTTACTTCTGGTTGATCATTCGCCCATGTAATATGATACCTTGGGTTTTACTTCCGGGTACAGACCTCGCAAGGTCTCCTGGGAGGAGCCGGAACCAAACCCCCGCGAATAATGAGGGTCTACTGTACAAATACATGTACGTATACGTCTGTCTGAGGGGTTGATTGTACTTTGCGGAATTCGGTGGTCGTGGGGGGATCTCGGTCCCCATTAACCGCAAAAAGTGAGGGATCCCTGTACTCTGCTAAAGGCCCTATAATGAGTCCACAAAATAGTTTAGCTTGAAGTTGATTTTTGAAACCAATTAATGAAGGACATCTAGAAAGACAGTCTTGGCTGTTTCGCTAATGCTTATCTCGGTGTGAAAAGTTGAACAACCCCAACTACATTCTTATAATTGTCATCTTGTAATTACTGAAATTCCAGTCTGATATAAAAACAGTGATGGATTGTTGTGTCTGTACTTTTCCTTTCATATAAGCAGGTGGAACTCACTTTTGCTTTGTTCTGTTCTGAGAAATTGATTTTTTGAAATTGATGAAGTTTTGGTTGTGGGTGTGAATACTTTCGCAACCCATTGTATGTGTATATAAAATACACACACACACACACTCTCTCAACTGAATTCTATTTGTATTACATCTGAAATTTATCAAGAAGAGTAGTGAAATGTTTAATGGAAAAAATTAGCCGGAACTTTATGACCTACCCAAACCATGTAGTTAAGGTGCGACTTGGTGAAAGCCAGTACTTTTTGTAACAATTGAATGTTTGTGCTAATTCTTTAAATTAATGAGGCACATCACCATGTTATTCACATACAGTAGACAGTTTGTTATAGGTGTGTCATGGGTTTCCAGATAACTGTAAATAGCACTGTGCAGCATAAAAGAACTTGTACTTAACATTTGTTAGTAATACAATACTGAAGTCTGTATGCTAGTGTATTTAATTGCGACCATAAAAACTGTTGTGAATTACTTTTAAAGTTCTGTGGATTATCTGTGGTTATTGTACAGATATGTGTTGAATAGATTCTTGTAAGAATGGGGAGCAATGGAATTGCAGATTATCCTATTAGATTATCAGTGGTACTTTGCTATGCAGAATCCTCAAGCAACATGACCAGATAATAATAGTCTTCAACTGCTTCCGCTCTACTAGGCCTGGTACCCACCCACAGCGGACCCAAGCAATGGCACAGACACATTTTTTTAGATCACACATACTCTTGTAATCATACTGTATATTCCTCTCACCACATAGACAATGTTAACAACTTTCACAATATGATCTATGGGGAATATTTTACCATACCCAAGACAATTTTTTTTTCAAAGTGAAAGATGTTCATCTTGTTCTGTGCATCTGTGTTTTTGTCTCAGTCACACCCCTGTTTGTGTGTTTCCAGCCCTCCTACAGCCCCACACAGAATGCTTGCTCTGCGTCACTTATATATTCTCCACAGTCACAGCCAGTGAATGTACAGCCACCCAGTCGAACAGTAAGTTCCATTTACTGTTTTTCGACCAGTAAGTTCCATTTACTGTTTTTGTTTAGAATATATTCTAGATGTAGTGGTTTAAAATTCCTCTTGATAATTTTTGATGCAAAATATATTTTTTAACTAGTAGTGCATTTGCTGTTGATAATGTTGAGTGTTAGGTACTATGAATATATTCAGAACCACAGGATCATGTAAGTGTAAAGATACTGTACTCAAAACCTTTTATTTAAAAAAAAAAAAAGTCAGTCACATTTTGATTGATTCAACTAAATTTGGCCTAGTTTATTACATCATAATACATGTTGTTCAGTTTTACACCTACATCAATCTACAGAAATGTTAGCCTTAGCTGCCAGCATGCTCTTCTTGTGACATATAAACAGCCCTACCCCTTTTAAAAGCAAACAAAAAGCTACATTATGTGCAAAAGTATATGGACACCCTGGCATCACACCCATACATGGGTTTTCCCCAAAGTATTCCCACAGATTTGAAGTGTAACGTTTTTTCTAATGCCTTTATTTACTACAGCAATAATGTTTTCTGTCACTGGAACGAAGAGGCCTTAAGATGGTCCATCATGACAATGCCCGTATGCATAAAGCGCACTCCATTTAAAACAAGGTTTAACTTAGACTATTTCATTACGAAAGTGTTGAGTTGTGTTGAGATGCAAGAGTTCCCAAAAGAGTTGCAGGTATTATGACAGTAGAAAGGGGGCTAAAGCCAGAATGGGTTGTTCAAAACCATGTATATGGTGGTCAACCATCTAGCCATATGTAATAGGAATTACATTCTAATCCTGAAATATTTGGTGGAAACAGTGTCAATTTCATGTGCAATTGTCTGCTACCTAACAGGTACAACTGGAAGTAATATAGGCACTTGGTGTGCCTAGGCAATGAGTACATGTGAGGAATGAGTACATCAGAGGGACATCACATGTTAGAGGTTTTGGAGGCAAAGTCAGAGAGGCTAGATTGAGATGGTTTGGACATGTACAGAGAAGGGATAGTGAGTATATTGGGAGTAGGATGCTGAGGTTGGAACTACCAGGCAGAAGGCAGAGAGGAAGACCAAAGAGAAGATTTATGGATGTGGTGAAGGAGGACATGAAGGTAGTTGGAGTAAGAGTGGAAGGATAGGGTGAGATGGAGGCGGATGGTTTGCTGTGGCGACCCCTGAAGAGAAAAGCCGAAAGGAAGAGATGATGATTATGATGATGATGATGTAGCCATATATAAAGCCATTTATGCTCTTCATTTTATGCAAAACCTGTTGATGCAAATATTGAAGGATGTGTCCATAATCGATTATGTATATTGTGGGAGCCTGTGAGCTCTCTGTGCTAAACTGTACCACTTCTTGCTGCTATGGTGTTACACATGTACATTATTAAGGGTTGGGTATTGCCTAGATTTTATGTATTGGGATATGTATTGCAATATATTGCAAGAAGAATTTTAAATTGCAAGTGAACCTGTTCTTGACTGTATTTATTCTTTATTTCAAAAAGAAAAATCAAAAACATTAAAAAAAAAAAAAAAAAAAAAAAGTTGTTTTGTCTCCTGCTACATCCTTGGGATGATTGCTTCAGAAAACATCTTCCTATCAGAAATGGTGAACCTTCTATGCAGAGTTGATACCAAGTCTATGAATTCTGGAGAGTTTACGGTAGAGAAAGGACGTAAATCCTTAATGATAAATCTCACAATTTTGTGAGTAATTTCTTGTACACTGGGTGAACTTTTCTTGTAACTTCCCCCAAACCAGCCGGTGAGGTCAAATGTTTTCGTTGAGGACACACTCTGACTTGTCTAGACGACTTGGATTCAGTTTCACTGGTTTCATTTTGTGATACGCATGTGGTTTGACAAAGTTTTGCCGCATACGAGCGATCATATTCGTTGTAGCCCTTAAAAATTTGTCACCTTTGCATGTTTTGCACACAGAATTCGCATTATCAATGGGTCCATCCAGTGTGGTAGTGGTAAAAAAAAAAAAAGTGGGTATACTGTGAGACTGCTTTGGCATCTGAACGGGACCATAGGTCCAAGGTACGCGGAGCGCAGAGGGAGAGTGTG
>CM045732.1:15032974-15155474 GCA_024760905.1 Plotosus lineatus
TTTTGAACATGTTATATGGCACTCACTGTGTGTGTGTGTGTGTGTGTGTGTGTGTTGTCGTATACTAACCTCTCATTCTCTTTCTCTCTGTATTTCTCTCTGACTGCTGCTGCATCGTTTCATCGCCATCAGTTTGTGACGGGGCCTCGGCCCACCCACCATCAGGTAATGTTCCTCTTATGCCACTAATTACAGGTTTATCAATCTATTATAGCACTACGTAATTTTTTCTATAGTAACTGCTCATTCCCACAGATTTGTGGATAATCCATATAATTTAAGGCTAATAATAGACATGAAAAGCATGTTTCTTAAGGTAATCAGTGACATTGACCAGTGACAGGCTATTTTTGATTGTTTTTAATTTTTTTAAAGCAGGCATTTATTTAACATGTTGGAAGGAAACGCCTCATCGTTTGTCTGAGATTTTTCCCATGAGAGTCTCCAGTAATTTGACAAGCTGTCCTTGTTTGTATCAGGGGTTTTCTGCAGCAATTAAAGCTTACAATGTGCCATTTGTTAATGTTTTGTTGACAAATTGCTAAAAACAAGCAAGAGTAATCTTGCTTCACCTCAGACGACATGACGCCACCCTGTGACTTTGAATATTTCCCCCATAACAGCGAGTTTTGTTTCTTCCAATGTTTTGTTTGGAATTACAGGACCATGCTTCAGCATAATTGGTCGGTATGAAGTGGACCCTTCTCAGCAAATAAGATTCTTATTCTTCATCTTAATCTGTTTCATTGGTTTACTCGAAGGAGGACACTGTTTCATTTTGGTCTGACTACATTAGAGACCGCAGACATCCTTATACATTATGGAGGATTTCTTTTGTCTGGAAAAAGTGGCAATTTAAGTTTTCCTAACACATGAACAGGGCTGCCAACCCAGGACAGTACCATTTTGTAGTCACTAAACCAAAAATTTGTATTTTGAGCTGAAAATTAGTGTTCGTAATAGACAAAACTAGTGCAGATGCTCACCGACTTACGTTTTTAATTGGTTCTGGACGGCCGAACGCAAGTTGTTACAGTGACATATGATGTGATGTATGACGCTCATACTGTACTGTTCATCCATAAATACCATTACCGTGTCTCATAAAACACCCCTAAATCAATTATTATAAACATAACATTGTAAAATATCAAATATCAACATTAATTTCAAATTTTAATCAAATTCAATCAAATATCAAATATAACGTTAACATTCTCTATGATGCGATCTTTCTGCTTGTAAATGGTTCCGATGGTCGACAGTTGGTCACATTACATGAAGCTGAGCCGACTCACTTTACATGAAGCTTAAAACAGCTAATCAACGCTTACAATATGTGAGGCGCTCAATAAGGAAAGTAGTGCACTTGCTGAAAGTAGTTTACCTGCTTGATACAAAGCGCGGGTTATACGGACTTCCGGTCTTTTAAGTGCGCAAGGGCACCGTTGAACTCGTTTAGTACTCAGCCTGCACTGATGTGAATCACTGATGTGAATCAGCAGAGCAGAGAGTTGTCTGTCTTGGGTCTTCATTCATTTTACAACTCTCTTTGCTTAACTGAGTATGCATGGTAGATTGTGCCGATCTGAGCAGATAGTTAATTCATCTATATAAAATTTGTATGTGTATATGTATGTGTGTGTGTGTGTGTGTGTGTGTGTGTGTGTGTATATATATATATATATATATATATATATATATATATATATATAACTGAACTGGGAAGAAGGAGAGGCATGTTCAGTCTCATTTGTAAACAATAGACGCAGCGTCATTGCGTCAATACGTCGGCGTACTACATAGGTACGTCCAAACTCAAAATTTGACTTTTTTTTTGGGAAAAAAAACGTAAAACGGATGAACGTAAATCAGGGAGAGTCTGTACTTAAACTAGGATTCCACGAAATTACATATATGGACATACAGGTTATCATTGTTAATTTTACTGCATTTTGGATTGATAATGAAACAACAGCATATTTGAGAAAACCATGACACAATTCTACTGGGGTTATAATATAGACTATAACGTCATAATTATTATTATATGTACTGCATATTTATTGTTATATTATGCATGACCCTGAATGATGTTTGATATCAGCATTTACAAATAGCAAGCAAGAGAGTTCCGGACAAGAACAATGTAATGAAGTAATGTCATATGTTAATGACACAATTTACAGTTTTATTTTAAAGAAAGTCTTGTTCAATGTTTCAACAGTTTTTACAACACAGTTAAACTTTAACATAATTTTATGCTTAACATTTAAACTTCAATTGTAACATCAAGAACAATTGTAATGTTGGTCAATATCAGATTAAATAACCAGGAAAAGTACACTGAGATTGGAAAAAAATAAAGAAATTCCATATGTAAATGTCATAGTTGTTTTAATGTTGTTCAGCATAAAATTCCAATACTGATCATTATAATTCAGCTGACCACTTTCTTCAAGTCTGTGTTAAAATAACTACACAGGATAGGATGTTTTACAGTTGCCTCTTGTATCCTGGTCATCACTGCCATCCGTAAAAATGGAAAAGTAAAGAATATCTTTCAATTTCAGATTACTGACCAACTGTTGTTTACAATCTTGTGCCATAGCATTTATGTATGTGCTTTTTGTGTACTTACAGCTGAATGATTGTTTTGATTTTGGTCCAGACATTTCTACAATATTCTTGATCAAGTTGCTTCAGTGGTTTGATGCTAGAAGTGCACAGTCATGTTCTATAAGGAAGGAAACCATCAAACATTCACCCCTGGTTGTTATGAGGCTTAAGTCTCTGGCAACAAAACTTGTTCACGTTGAATGCGTTTGCGAGCTGGCTATGGCTGCCTCCCTTTATATGCGTTTTAATATCAAAAACACCCGAATGTGCAATGCTAAATTTCACATTGTGCAAAGGGCCGTGTATCTGTCATGCTTCTTAATAAATAGATAAGAGTTGTTGAATATTCTGAGAAAAATCCTCGTTTTTTTTTTTTTCGTCGCCATATTGGGTTTCCCACAACCGTTCAATGATTGGCTCTGGTTACCCCGGAGTGCATTTAAGATAGCTGCTGATTTGTGGAAATCAACCACCTTGCTGCCAATTAACGAATCACATGGTAAAATACAACAGTACCATCTCTTGAGATTATCACATCGCGAGAATTGGCTTTGCCAGGAAGGTAAACATTTTTAGGTTTAAAAATTAAATTTAGAAATGAAAGCCCTTTAAGGCCTGATTTTTTTTTTTTTTTTTTTTTTTTTTTTTTTTTCTGTTAAAAATTATCACTAGTTTTTCCTAATCAAAAAGACCTAAGGAAACATCCCGAACACATTTCTTTCAACAAAATTATAATGACCCTAATAATAATAATTACACTTTCTCAAATTCATGAACGACACAATCCTGCGCACTCAAGGTCGACTGAAGCACGTGGGATCAAGCTGTGTTGCATCAGGCGACGCCACAAGAAGTATAGAATGCGTCTAGTAGTTATTAGCATTTTTTTGAAAGAGAACCATATGGTCCTGCTGGGTGTTAAAGGGATTGAATTTGGTACAATGGATCGAATTTGATACAATTCATCAGAATTATTGATAAAATATTGTATGAAATTGAAAGGAGCATATTTTCCTGAAAGTTTGAAATTTGTATTCATGTCTGAATGAATCGGATTACTGCATTTTGTTATTTTTCGTATGAATACGGATAAATTTGTACAAGTTGGCAGGACTGCATTAAAGGTTATTCCTCATCAGGTTATGAAACGTACAGGAACTCTTATTACTCAAGTTTTGCACGAGGTGTCAGTATGTGTGTTTGAGTAATTGTTAGATGTTGTTACTTGTCATTCCAAATGTATGGCGCAGAAGACTGAAGCTGATTGGTTTTGGTTATTTGTGTGCAAAGATATAACAGTGTATTTGATTAAGAGCAAGCAAATATGCGCTTACTATTTATACAATGAGGGGAGCAGATACGGGTCCACCCCCCCACTTTAGATTGGATTTGTTCTGTACTGCAAATAACTGCATGAGTTTGACGAAGATGTTGTGATACTTTGGGCCCACCACGTTTGTTTGTACTCTATTTGTTCTTGGCTCCATATTTTTTGAGAAGCAAACCTAAATGCAAATGTAAAGCTTTATACACACAGGAAGATATTGACTTGTCATTCATTGCTTTGCTGGAGACATTCTAGTGTCTGGTTGCCTAGGGAACCCTCTTGTATTTTCCCAGTACCAAATGTTTCTGAATAAAACAAGCGGTAGCTGCCGAGGTTTTTTTTTTTTTTTTTTTTAACAATGGCATAAATATGCCGCAAGTAGACTGCACATGAACAGAGCTTCATTTCAACTGAGACAATTTACCCACATTTTAATTTATTTCACGTCACAGTCAGCACAGTTTATAGATTAAGGTCATGACTTTTTTCCTGGTTTTTCTGGCCTTTATTAAGCCAACTCTTTGACGATGTAGTTAACTGTAGAGAGCTCTGGTAATTTTAGTGACTGGTTGACATACAGTTAGGTCCAGTGGTATTTAAGCAGTGTCGCAATCTTTCGCAAATTCCACTGTACACCACCAGACTAGATTTAAAATTAAACCATTGAAATCTTTAAATTGTAGGTTTTCACCTTGAATCCAACAGGTTAAAAATTTGCCATACTATAGCTTCAGGCATTGGTTGTTTGAGTCTTTCTGTCTTCAGTCAGTGAAAATCTTGCTCAGTTGTGTGGACTGACGGCCATTTAAGAGCAATTCCAAGTTTATTTTCACTGTACAGACACTCCCCGACTTACATTCATCTGTTTTTATATATATATATATATATATATATATATATATATATATATATATATATATATACATACAGTATTAGTTATATAGCATGTTACCCTTGTGTTAAGACGTTGTCTCTGTGATCTTTGTGTTTACACTGTTTTGCGGACTTTTGTGACACTAAGCAAATATGGTTGGTCAGAAGCGTAAGCCTACGAGCATGGGTGCAAGTCTCATCCACAGAGATGAATTAACTATCTGCTCAGATCTGCACAATCTACCATGCATACTCAGTTAAGCCAAGAGAGTTGTAAAATGAATGAAAACCCGAATCCAGAAAAGAAAGAGAACTCTCTGCTCTGCTGGTGATTCACATCAGTGCAGTCAGAGTACTAAACGAGTTCGACGGCACCCTTGCTCACTTGAAAGACCCGAAGTCCGTATAACCCACGCTTTGTGTCAAGCACAGCAAGTAAACTACTTTCGGTTTTTAATTTTGGTTTACAAGCAGAAAGATCGTATCATAGAGAATGTTAAAGGTTGTATTTGATACTGTATTTGATATTTGATTAAAATGTATCTATTTGAAGTTATTTTGCTTGAATTTAATTTATTTTAAATTAATGTTGATTATTCAATATATTTATTATTTTACAATGTTATATTTATAATTGATTTTGGGGTGTTTTATGAGATACGGTAATGGAATTTATGGATGTATAGTACAGTATGAGCGTCATACGTCACACGTCATATGTCACTGTAAGAACTTATGTTCACTTTCCATTTACGTTCGGCCGTCCGGAACCAATTAAAAACGTAAGTCGGGGAGAGTCTGTATTATCTTGGGTTATTTGTACTATAGAGTGTGTTGCTATTGGATTTGTCTGAATTTGTGTATCGAGTATAGCTTTATATAATTCAGAATTCATTGTACTTTAGTCGGCAGTCACATGATCAATAAACATCAAAACCCAATCTCACCACCAACCATGACAGATAAACTGGAACTACATGTCAAGGTCCACCATATCTGACAGATGATGGAGGACACTTTTGGATTATCAGCCCAACCTTTTTGTTTTCATAGCCTTCTCTTGTATTTGGTTCATCTTGGTTTCATCTGTCCAAAGGATCCTGTGACAGAACTAGGCAGGTCTATGTTTTTTGACTGGCATCTGTGGTTTGTATTTTTAGGTAAATCCTGTACAGTATTTACAATTAATGAAGGTGTTTCCTTGATTATAGCCTTTTTTAATCACAAGTCCAATTCCGCAAGCCTGATCTTGACTTAATTAGATGGTATATATGGATTTTTCCTTCAATAAGGAAATAATTCTTTAATCATCTCATCTAGTTAAATCTTCCATGGTCTTCCAGGTCTTTTGGTGCTACTGAGCTTGCCTGAGTATTCCTTCTTTTTTAAGAATGTCCAAAATTACTGTAGTTTAGGGAACTACTAACATTTGTCATTGCTCTGATGGTGCTTCCATTAAATGTGGATGTCGGGTAGGAATCATCAACAAATCGCAGATTAATAGCAGGGCTATATAAAATGTGGTGCTATTAATAAAGGTGATATAATATCTTATTAAACCAGATCTATGCTTCATTTCCTCTTGCCATAAAACCATTAGCTCATCACGGGTTGTCTATGCCCTTTCCATAAACTTTAAACGGCAGATAGTCTACTTTCATACAGAAAGTCGGAAATGTTTTGGATCGTTTATTCAATATATGTCTGCATATGTATTTTTATTTTTGAAACAAACATCAGTGTAGAGCAAGTCCTGCACTAGTTTTATTTGAGAATTTGAGACGTGTACGCCTAGTGATTTAAAAGCTGTTTCTGTTTTGAAATGTCTGTGTAGTCTGCTGTAATAAATCATAACTTGTTTGGATTTGTTAGCAACTAATTGCCATTTAAATTATTTAATTCCTCTGCTTTTGTGGAAATTGTGGGAGGTGTTTGTTTTTTTGCTCTTTAATTGTGAGATGGAAGGATACAGGAACCATTTCCAGAGCCATTCTTTCCGTATTTGAATCCAAATTTATCTGTACCCTCATGAAAGAAAGAGGCCATTGACAGGTTGACTTGGTCATTCAGTACGTTTCAGGTCCTCAGCTGACTTCATTTTATTGATGCATAACTTTGCTGAACCGCAATTTGACCAAGCAACCCTGGATCATGGCTCTAGTGTCATAGTGTCCTCTATGCTTGATGGGTTCATCGCTTTGTGTGTTCCCTTCTTCAGACCTGGATAAAGCTAAACAAATGTTAGGGTCACTTTTTTGGGGTAGGTCAGTATGGTTCTGCAGGGAAGAGAATTTTCTCAAGAAGAAATCTACTGTACACAGTTGCTTAGACATTCTGTCAGCACATACCATTCCAGCATTTGGAAACCCAGAGGAAATCAGAACCTCATTGCCTTTCCAGCAGTTAAGGGTTTGTTTTTTTTTAAACTTGCAAAATGGTTGGTCTTTTACAGTTCTGCCAAGAGGGCAGCATTAGCCTGCACACTGGCACCACATGCTCCGGGTCACTGCCACAGAAGTATGGAAGGCCAGATGGAGGAGGAACAATAGCGTGTTCTCCTGCAAGTGTACAAGTCCGCCTAAGAGGAAGTGCTACGGAGGCATGAAAAATTTCATTCATCTGACTTGGTTATGCTTGAACACCCTGTAAGATAACGCAAGTGCTTTTCTGTTACATTCTGTGGCACGCACAGACAAGATTTCTCCCCTTCCTGTTCAATCAGATACATATGCATGCACACATGCTATATTAGTGGGATTTTTTTTCTTCTCATTTCTTGTTCCTGAAAAAGGGCTGGTTCTACTCACAAAAGCAATCTGGTTCAAAGATGTTAATGATTACCGCTTATGTAACAACCTTTTGGAGAACCTGCAATCAGGACTGCTTGAGATCCTTCTGCTGATTCTTACTGTAACTTGATCACAAAGTCACAAGAGAGTTATCTATTGAACCTTGGCTTACTTGATCCTGATTTCAATATTGTACTGACTATTTCTGCAGCACAGTTTTAGTGACATTTGAAAGAAAGCTGAGGTTTTCAGAAATATGCAATATGTATCCCATGGATGGCCCTTCTCTTCATCTTTGCTTTTTTTTGGTGCGGAGGGCATGATATGGAAATACAGGAGGGGATTGATAACGGTGCAACACCTGCCTGCTTCCACAACAACCTGTCAGCCCCATTATAACTTATAGAATATGATAAACAAAGTAGGAGTGACTTGTCAAATCAGCAAAGGGCCACTGAATGTAGGTCACTGCGTTTAACACTATCACGGCCGGCCAAATAGTCATGTGACATCTTCATTGTACCTGCTCTACATAAATGTGTGCAACTTACTGTAAGTTAACTCATTGATCAGACAACTTATCACACCACTAAATACGATTGTGAAGCATTTGTGTCGAGGACCATCTTTCAATTCCTCTTATCGGTCAGACACAGATTTTCATTGACATGCACTATAACACATTTTTTATTCTGAGAAAATTGGAGTGCCCAGACGAAACCCGCTCAAACATGACTGAGATTTAAACCCTGAACCTTGAGGTTGTGAGATGACCATGTTAACCACTGAGCCAGCATGATCCTCATAATACAGTCAGCCCTCTACTTACGAAACCCCCTGGGTACCAAAATTCCGGGTTACGAAAAACATTTTCCTAAGTTTTCGTCCCCGGGATACGAAAACCACCTGCTCTACCAAAGGTGCCAAATGCACCATCCAAAATTCAAACGCACCAATCAAAATTTCACACGATGCACGAGTTGCTCTCTCATTGGCTGTCTTCCAACATCCCACCCCGCTGGCCTCCCATTGGCTAGGAGGTATGACAGAGCTGAACGTGACCCATACTTCCTGTTTGTCACACGCGTGAAGCAGAGTTGACTGTTGGCTTGTTTTGAGATTGATCATGCAGCGTTATATTTCGTTATCGCCAAAACCCAGTTGAGGTTGGACCTCCGATCTGTCAAGCGGGGAATGTGCTCTGAATTCCACGTCTTAAAATGCTCTGGCGTCCTGCTTGTGGACGTGGCCCGCAGCGCCACAATAAACATTTTAATGTGTATACAATGCACATTTAATGCGTACTGTATTGTGTGTGTGTGTGTGTGTGTGTGTGTGTGTGTGTGTGTGAGAGAGAGAGAGAGAGAGAGAGACAGGTGTGTGTGTGTGTGTCTGTGTGTGTGTGTGTGTGTGTGTTAATAAAAATGTTTAATAATGGTTTAATTAATAAATATGTTCATAAAATGGTTTAATATGTAAATAAAATGTTTAAATGGTTTAATAAATTTTCTTTTACTTTTAACACATATTTCATACAAAATTAGTGTATTTTTATCATTTTTAAAGGGTTTATGGGGTACTCTTGGGAGCCTTGGAACGAATCAGGCGTTTAACATGTAAAACGTGCCCCCTACTTATGAAACTCCTGCGTTACAAAAAGGTCTCTGGAACGGATTAATTACGTAAGTAGCGGGCAGACTGTAGATGAAATTTTATATAAAAACCGTTACGTTACAGGAACCGCTCAGAGGGAGAACTTGAACATGCAACCTCATTAATTGACACTCTGGTGTTGTCTCTCACAACTATTCAGTACTGTAACATTTCTGAGTAAAAAAAATGGAAAAGCACAATATCTGTCTCTTAAAGCAGTCAAAAATAATTCACAGAACACTGGCGCTTGACATGGCAGTGTCCTACGAAAGCAGATGCTCGGAGATGACTGTTGCAGATACCCAGGTTGGTCATATGTCAAAGTCTATCTAGGCATGTTTGTAAGCAATGACAATTTGTACCTTTTCACACAATTGTGTTCTAAAACAACAGCAGTTTTATATACCGTATTCGACGTATTATGCGCTCAGGGCGCTTAAAAAATTGGAGTGGGTGGACGCTTATTAAAATTTACCAGAGGAGTGGAACAGTAAGTGCTTATTATCATCGAGGTGCAAAATATGAATAATAACAGAACAATAAGAGTTTTACTGGTATTTGTGTTATTCATTTTGTGGTGTCAACCAAACTACTTACATGAAAGCTGAAAATAAACAGAAAACAGCATAATAAAAAGACTTTTCCTTCCCTTACTTTTCCCTCCCGGTGCTTTTCCTTTAAACATTTCCTTTAAACATTTTCCCAAGTAAAATGAGCCAATCGGAATGTCAACTTGAACCAATCATCACAAATGTCAATTTTAGTACATGGCAAGTTGAACCAATCAACACGAACATAAACAAAAGCACATGGCCAGGAACGTCTTTAAATTTATTCAGTTAGAGAGCAGGAGAATTGGGTGAAAAGTACTCATCACTTTCTGATAGATCCATATCTGGCTCATCGCTCCATTCATTCAGAACATCCCATAGTTTTGTTGTAACAGTTTCTAATGGTTCATCGGTTGTTGGACATTTACCAAGAGAACACAGCAAAATATTTTCCTGTTTTTTAAAGCACGGCAGAACGATCAAATGTGGTGTTACTGATGAACATTATAGACATTCTCCAGTGGCAGGGGGTCTTGAAATACCATGTAAACTCACTTTTACAGGTAGTGAACGCCTCATTTTAACGTTTACAGAGACTGATCGAATAAACTTAGTAAGTTTGATCGACAATTTTGCTCCCAGTACACATGGGCGATTATTAGACGTAAGATCAAAAACATTGGGGGGGGGTGCTTATTACGTTGAATACGGTATGTGTGGTGTGTGTGTGTGTGTTGTGTGCTGCTGTAATGATCCTTTAGAGCCATAACGTTATTATAAGTCATTATTTCCAGTGTGCTTTGCGTCTGATGTTTGTTTCCTGGTATCTAACCTCATACTAGCTGTTGTACTGATTGGTGACCTATGCTAATGGTCTAATGTTAAATTTGCACATGTCTTACACTTCCAGTTTGGTTATGTAATATTAGTTTGCTAAATGATCTTGGATACAGCTGTCATTTTGTAAATATTGTGGAGGGGGGGGCTGAAATGTGGGACTAATATTTTTATACAGTAAGGGTGTCTTGCTCTGACATGACAGAATTTTAAAGTGTCCATGACTGAAATATTGTATGAGTAGTGCATTAGGATTTAAAATGTCAGATGATACATGTGTACAATCTGCCTCCCACAATTTTGTGTTTGCTCAAAATGGACATGGGGGATTATTATCTAAACTGTACTGTGGAGGTGTTTGAGTGAGTAATAGTGAGTAGAAATCATATGAGCTCGCACGTGTGCGCACATGCACACACACAATCTGATTTCGTGAGAATTTCTGATTTTATGAGGACTGTTATTGAAATGTATCTCTTAGCCCCTTCCCCTAACCTTAAAGTGTACTGGTATTGGTCATCTTTACAGCATAATTATCAATATATAGGATGTAAACACACACACACACATTTATTCACTCACTGATATACATGAATAGAAAACGACCACAAGAATGTGTTTTTTACGCTCAGGCTCTGGTCACACGTCTGTGACTGACCTTTTATGACTCTTATTCCTAATAATGCCACACACAACTTAATGGCGTCAGCACCCACCATCAGCATCAAATGTGGCCGTACTGTGGCTGGTAGTGCTCATTGTTATTTATTTTTTCTCTTCATTCCTTCCGTATAGTAAGATTTTCAGTAAACTATTGATACTGCTATGGCTAAACAACATAATGGATCTTGCCTGAAATTCTAAAAGGTTTTCAAGCCCACTCCAGGTGACTGTGTGTCACTCTGTGATTGCACAATCATGTACCAGTTGTGTGTGCACACAAATCTGTATTGATTTTCTTCTGTGCCCTTTATCCCACCAGCTTCTGTTTCCATATGGCCTCAGTACTGAACAAGCATTCTGGCCCATCCCATTTCTATTGAAATGCACAGCATGAGGATGACTTTTAACCTATGACCTTTAGCACTTTGGTTCTGTCTTCAACGCAGTGAAGTGGATACTTGGCATTGCCTTTTGCAAGGAGGTCAAACTAGATTTTTTTTTATTTATTTATTTTTTTCTTTAAACACTGTCTAGGATGTTGCTTGGTGGGGCCGGTGGTGTAGTGGTTAGGGTGCTGCACTCATGATCAGGAGGTTGTGTGTTCAAATCCCTGTTAAGCCCAACAGCCTTTACCTTTTTTTTTTTACCTAGGGTGCTGCTTCCTGAATCCAACCTAATCGTTTCAATTATAATAGTGTTTTAATCCCATGGACCTTGCATAAGCCCACCGATTGCTGCAGTCAAAGTGCCGAACAGGTTGACTCCTGTCCTGGACAGACACATGTGGACATACTTGCCCTATGTATTTATTTCTGGCTGCACTCCCCTAATCTTCTGCATCATTGACTTAAGTATAATGTTCACTAATCAAGCCGTACACACTGATTTATGGAGAGAAAGCAGGAGGATCAGTATGGAGCCAGCTCTATTGGCCTTCTCATGTATTTCATTTTTAAAACCGCTTCACTGTTTATTAGGGTTGTGGGGAGGTTGGAGCCCAACCTAGCTGACAACAGGTGAAGGTGGAGTTATACCTTAAACAGCCAAAACACAAAACCATTTGCACCTTGGGTAAATCAAGATTGTCCAGTTAGTCTTATGTGCATGTTTTGGACTGTGAAAGGAAATAAGAATACCTGCAGGAAATCCATGACAGAATGGAGAGACCATGCAGACCCCAAATGGAAAAGCCCATGCTGAGCCAGGACTTGAGTCCAGGACCGCCTTGCTGTGAGGCACAAGGGATAACTACTATGCCTCTGTGCTACTACCTTCTCAAGTCCTTACTGTTTTATGCTGTGGGAAGATGTGTACAGATAGCATTGGGGGACACTGTGGTATGCAGTTCCGGATAAGTAATGGCTCATAATTGCATCATTCCATGTTTCCCAGAAGCAGATGAGTACTGGTTTCTCTTAAGTTTTCTTCAGAGAGGTTTTCCTTGCCACCATTGCCTATGGCTTGCTCATTAGATAGTGTTCAGATCTGCAGCAGGATCTTTGTAAACCTGCTGTGCAAAGAGAGAAATATAGAAGTAAAATGAACCAAGCAAGGTATGGCACTCAATCATGTGACCATACAGATAATGTACAGTGACCCTTGAGGAAAGATGGTCTACCAATATGTGGGTGACACGATGGTTTGCAGTGTCACCTCCTAGTGAGAAGGTTCTGTGCTCGAACCTTAGCCGTGCAGTAATTGTAATGTAATGTAGTAAATGTACTTCTGTCACTTGGTATTTGCTCCAGCTTCCTTTCTTCCTTAACTGCCATGAAACTCGCATTCCAGCTGTATGGATTATCTCTGCACCACTGAGCATGAATTTTACTGTGCATGTAATCCACATCTGGAATGTTTACTCGCAGTTTGGCTCATTCTGTAAGGATTGAAACGATTGCTTGGTGTTTTTGGTGTCCTAGAAAAGTGAAAATAATTAAATTTTATTGTTCCCGTGTACTGGAGAGGGGCAAGAATGTGGAAGCCACAATGGGTCACCTCTGGTGTTAAAGTTGCTTAGTTGACCCCCGCATTGACCGGGTATGTTGTGGAAATATTTGCAGTGCAGGGAGACGAGAGAAATGGAAGATTTTGCCTCCAGTGTTGACGATGCTTGAGCTGATTCTCAGATCCAATTCCATTTTCCCTCAAGTGTTGGTTAGGCAAGACGTTTAACATGGAAATTCACCAGAGGTTCATTGAGAGATAGATACATGAACTGAATGAGCCATCCAGAAAATCAAGTTAAGCACCCGTTTAACTTTCCTTGCGTGTCTCACGACTATTGAGCACATGTCTCAAAGGTTGGCAGGTTTGTGGGTTTTTTTTGTTTGTTTGTTTTTTGAGCTCTCAGGGCATAAGTACTTTTATTTGTCTGGAAGGTGTGTGTGTGTGTGTGTGTGTGTGTGTGTTTCATGGTGAATGCTTTTGTAAATACACACTGTTCCAGTGGCATGCAAAAATACTTGGTATTTTTAGGAAGTGTGGAACTGCTGCAAAAATGAGGCATGAATGATAAGTTATGATAAGTTTTATTATGTTATATTTGCATATTTAATATTTGCAATCAAACAGTTCTCTGGATTTATTTGCAGGTATTTTATATTCTACTTAACGTAACACGAACGCAAAGACTGTTAAATATAGCTCTGAGTGGGTGTTGTATAAGGAAATGAGGTCAGTGGTTACTGGACAGCTTTGACCCAACTCCTCTTTGGGTAAAATTCACCTGGGGTGGACGTCGCAATGATCCACACACACCCGTACGAATGAGCTCACAGACCCCCACTCCAGACACCTCGCGATCGCTCGTACTGTATGCCATCCCTCCCTCCTGTGATGATTTGGCCAATTGGCTCCTCTGGACTTCAGGCTACAGACCACATTAACCCGGATTCAAACTTGTGGCCTCTGGGTTAATAGTCATGCAGCTTGTCGATGCATCACTTTTGGAGCCCAGTCGGCTGAATTTCTCCGGTCTTGTTTATTGCTTTTTGAAATGAGTTTAGTGCCTTGTGTTCTGTGAATTATGTACTGCGTATAGTAAAAGCACTTTGTTTGGTTTGTCTCCTAAATGGTCAGTAATGTTTTTTGATGGATATGAGGCTTACTTTGCTGCAGTAAGTCCTGCTGTGCTCTGGCTTCTCACACAAAGGTAAATCTGTCTGTGACACTTGTTTCACACATTTTTTGTTATCCAGTTGTATCCAGGAATTGAAACGTTTGATAGAAATGTACGGCGTTTAAGTTGTAACATTTTGTTGACACTCATGCACGGTTAGTTCAACTCAAAGTTCTGTACTGTAAGTTTTTTTTGGTCTCTTTGAGAAGGATTTTGTTGTTGTTGTTGTTGAAATTCTTGGATTTCAAAGTCAGGGACTGTTAAAAACCAAGTGTTTGTTCACCGTTTTGTCTTGTGCATTATACAAAGTGGATAATGTCCGCTATCCCATGATAACAAACCAATCAGATTGGGACATTCCTGCTTACTCTATACTAAATGCAGTTAACCCAACTCTGAATCTGGGGCTGGTGGTGTAGTGGTTAGGGTGCTGGGCTCATGGTTGGGAGGTTGTGTGTTCAAGTCCCCATTAGACCCTCACTGTGCTAAGACCCCTGGGCAAGGTCTCAACCACAAGTGTGCCTCTGTTCACCCAGCAGTGTAAATGGGTACCAGTAAAAATATACTGGGAAGGTAACCGGCAATGGGCTAGAGTCCCATCCAGGGAGAGTTGAACTCCTTGTCGCTTCACGCTACAGAAACCGGGAATAAACACCGGTCTGATGAGCCACTTTGGCTCGGGTGTAAAAAGCCCAACAGACTTTACCTACCTTACAACTCTGAATAATCTGAAGAATGATTTTTCTCTGTACAAGGGCTTTGTATATCTGAACGCATGGCTCTGTGTGGAGTTTGCATGATCTTGTGCTTGTGTGGATTTCCTCCCACAGTCCAAAGACATGCACATTAGGCTATTTGGTTGTTGCAAATTGACCCAGTTGTGAGTGTGAACATGAATGTTTGTGTGTTGGCTCTGCAATGGACTAGCGAGCTTTCAGGGTATACCCTTACTTTGCACAGAATTGTCTGAGATGGGTTCCAGCCTTCCCTTGACCCTAGTAAGATTGATAAATAAAAGCAAATTTAACACTTTGCTCTTTTTGAAACAGTTGTTGTATATTTTATTCAAGTTTTGGCGTTCATTTGTTCTGTCCTTTCTCTCTCCTGCTGCAGTTCCTGCACAGGGCTCAGATGCAGACACCCAGACCTACTCTTCCCACTAATGCTCCCACGCTCCGACCTGGCTCTCAGACCCCCACGGCTACTGCTGTCTACCCCCCTAACCAAACTATCATGATGGCCATGGCTCCAATGCACTTTCCCTCGGCGCAAACAGCTCAGTACTACATCCACCAGGTAGCTAGCTGATCACCAGCCTGTCACTACTAGGCATAGAATGTCTTTATAACACTGCAATATAACTCTCAAACATTATGGGTTTGCTTATTTATTTGTTCACACACCTTTTAACCACAACTTCTTGTAGTTTAAATCTCAGATTTCTAAAAAAAAAAAAAAAAAAAAAATTTAATTTAAAATGAATTGGAACTCATGCACTCATCTTTCATACCGCAGTTTATGTAATATTTTGTTGCTTTTTAGGATCCTGATCACTGTTGTGACTATAAATGTAAAATGGGTTCACATAAAAGAATTTTAAAAAGTATTCCAGAAAAAATAGTTTGTGGTCATTTTAGATAAAATGCCATTTATATAAAAAAAATATAAGCGTGCGAGAGAGACACATTTGAGAAGTCTTACTAACTCGTATCTACAAAACGCAAGAGCAACAACAGTGAATAACCTGTACATTTATTTTTACAGTTGATAAAGCGGCATAATTAAATATTTTTTTTTCCTGAACACGAATGAGCCTGAGACATTTCATCCATGCGTTATTGAGTACAGTTAGATAATGGATAAATAGATTACCAGGTAATTGACTTCATGTAGGCCATTTGTATTTTAAATAGAGTGTCTGAAAAGACTTGGCTTAACCAGTGTCCTCTCCTTTTAATCCTCAGTATCGACATGGTTCACCCTATGTTGGGCCGCCACAGCAGTTTTCAATCCCACCCCCTGCTTCTGGAACCTTTTACTCCGGACCTGGCCCAGGAGAGTTCAATACACCCTACGGTTAGTGTAGTGTACCCTTGTGCAGAAATGAATGTGCTTTGTTACAGTCTTCAGATTGAATCTGTCTTGCACCCAGCTGTTTGAGGTCACATGAAGTTGTTTTTCTGCTCATCGGATGTTGAAAGCACTGACTGATATCCGACCCCATTCCAAAATGATGTCCTCAGTAGCTGTTTTGATCATTGGTGACTCATGATATAATTCTGTGATGCCACCAGCTCTCTCTCTCTCTCTCTCTCTATTTA
Organism: Plotosus lineatus; assembly: GCA_024760905.1. NCBI lineage: Eukaryota > Metazoa > Chordata > Actinopteri > Siluriformes > Plotosidae > Plotosus > Plotosus lineatus. The sequence continues at coordinate 15,049,726 of CM045732.1, forward strand.
TTCGTTTATTTTTATTATTTAATTAATTAATTTAAAAAAATATATTATTTATTTATTTATTTATTTTTTGGCAACAGGTGCTCCTGGTCCCACTTATTTTCCAGGCCAGACGGTGTATCCCTCCTCAGCCCCAATTATAGTGCCTACAGCACCACAGCAGCCTCCACCAGTCAGGCGTGAAAAGAAGCCAGTAAGTTATTCAGTGGTTATTTAAATGGTTGTTTCATCATTTCACAATAATGATGCTATTGTGATCCCCTCCCCAAATTTATGTGTGTGTATGTATACAGGGATCCCTCACTACGTTGTGTTTCAATTCATGTGGCTTCAGTGCATCGCCTTCCTTTCCTTTTACACCCAAGCCATAGTGGCTCATCAGGCCGGTGCTTATCCCTGGTTAAATAGCGTGAATCGACTAGGAGGTCATTTCCTCCTGGATGGGACGCTAGTCCATCACAGGTTACCTTCCCAGTATATTTTTATCAGTACCTATTTATACTGCTGGGTGAACAGAGGCACACTTGTGGTTGAGACCTTGGCCAGTGGTCTTAGCACAGTGAGGGTCTAATGGGGACTTGAACACACAACCTCCCGATCATGAGCCCACCACCCTAACCACTATGGCCAGTGCGTGCTTGGTCAAAAAATAAATCACACAGAAGAGTATGTTCTGCATTTAGCCTTGTTTGCAGCACATAATCGCCATACAATTGTTTCAGTAAACTTAAGCAATGTGACCTTTTATTTCCATCTACTCTTTGTCATTTCTTCACACAAGATTTAAATTGATGAAGGGAAAACTGAACCACTCTAGTTCATTTCGAAAACTTTCAATGGAGTTAAGGTCAGAACTCTGGGGTGCCAATTCATACATGAAAATGATTCCTCGTGCTCCCTGAACCACTCTTGCATTATTTGAGTATCCATTTTACATCCGTGTCATCAGGGAAGAAACAGTTCATCGATGTGATAAATTCAGTACATTCAGGTCATTAGCCGCATCATTCTATTGGCACATTAATGTTGCTGAGCAACATCGGACCAACTGAGCAACAATGCCATAGAGATTACAAGCTGTGATCAAGCCTAAATGTACTCCATAAAAATTGGTGCTTTTTTTATTTACTTTTTGCTGCGCAGTGCAGGTAAATGTGCTGTCAAGGTCATTTGAAGTGTGATGTGCATCGAATATCTTAGGTTTTACACTTTTTGATTTTGTGTACACTGAATATTAAGAGAAAGGCACAACTGCATTTCAATTCAAATGAAAGTTCCCAAATGCTCAGCTTTAGATGAGCTCCACCCCTACTCAGACATTACCCCGACCTTATTAGGCTTGAGGAGAACACAACACATGGACTCATGGTCAACACGGTTTTCCTTCATTTTGGCAAAACTAAGTTTTATTCAGTAATTAGACTAAAGTGATGCATGATCAGTCAATTCAAAGGAAACACTCTGTATAGTTCACACAGGATAGGATCTAATATCTGTACAAGGACTATCTGAACTTGAGAATAATATGAAGAACTGAGGCATCAAATGGGGGAATGAGTCAGCTTCCTGCTTGACTAATAACGGCTGCACTTGCACTTTCTGTCCTCACAGATCCGGATTCGGGACCCCAACCAGGGTGGGAAAGACATTACAGAAGAGATCATGGCTGGCAGCGGGAATACCACACCCCCTGTGGGCCGTCCTTCCTCCACCCCTACCCCTCCTCAGGTGGGAATATCTCTGTACGTGTTTTCTCTCCACTATAGAGTGAAAGCCTTTTTGCAAACTTTAAGCAGATTTTCATCAGTTTTTAACAACAACTTTCATTACTTCTAATTAAGTAAACCTCTACATTATAATAAAGAGCTCAAACACTCACCTCAGGAATGTAGCCAACAAAGTAGCACAGTGGAGATCCTGTAAAGGGCAGTGTAGTATCAACAGTGTAAATATTTAACAGGAAATTTTACAGCGAATAACGGGGGTTGCGTTCCGCTCCTTCTCGCTGATCCTGAAAATCCGCAAATTATTGATGCGGTATTAAACCCTATGTATATTATTACATATGCTAAAATATGTTTCTTAAGCACATTCTATAGACAGCCTTACTATTAATACAGTAATAATTCAGTAAAACGTAGTAATGATTAAGTAAGAACTTTTTAATTTTGTACTGAGATAATATTTATTAATGAATAAAGCGCTTGGGCTCCTTACCAGAAGCTAGAGAAGATGCAGGGCATTTAAGGGGCATCATAGGGCTTAAATAATCATTAAAAACACACAAAAAAAACATGAATTCACAATTCAGACAATCACGTTGATGACATGTGCGAGACGGAGAGAAAAAAGAGGTGTACACATCATCTGCAACCAATCAGCAGGAGGGAGAAACAAAAGCTCTCAGCCATTGGCTGAATTTGAATCACGTGCCAGTAACTGCTGCTAATCCGAGAGTATGCGGGGTCGTGACTGGTCAGCCGCAAATGGGGGTGGGGGGGGTTTACTGTATAGAAATATTTAAAGACTAGGAGTCTATATATCCAATATCTAAAGGCTGGAGAGGGTTACAACACGAATATCCAACCTGAGTACCATACCCTCCGCCTCAAAGATATTCGTACATGATTTCGAGGGTGATGCTGTGTTTGTATCACAAAAATATATGGCCAATGGTACAATATTGAGTTTTTTAAAACAAAAGTTTATAGTTGGAATTAGATAGTGGATTGGGGGGGGGTTATGGGATGTCTCATGTAACGCAAGCATCATTTTGCATTTTGCGTCTGTCTCTTTGTTCATCATAATGTCGCACCAGTGTCTCACATGACCTGCACAATGACCACATCTCCTACTGATTTACTTGCACCTTTTTATTATGGTCTCAGAGAGGGACACTGCTACCCTGGGATATTCCTCAATGTTTTTATACAGTGCTTCTAGTTCATTTTTATATGCTCTTTTCAAAAGGGCTGTATTATCTTGTCACGCTCTACAGGTGGTTGGGCGGGAAGCATGGACACTTAAGGCCTTCACACAATAAATTGAATTCAAATGCTCAGAATGAAAAGTTAGCACAGTTGTTGTTCAGACAACAGCACATAACCCGTTCTAAATAAGGTCAAGGTATCTATCATTGATGCATTTTCATTAAATATCTTGAGTCCATTTTTGGTTTCTATTTATGAATTCAACGATGGGAAACATTGCCATTCTTATATAGTCCTACCAGTGGCACAGTATAAACTATTAACAGATGGGCAGGCAGTATAGTATCCCATCTGATTTGGGTAAATTATTTGTTAACTTTATGTAGAAATCAGTTAAATTTTTACTTGGCTCTAGGTTTTAAAATTGAAACAAATATGCAGAAAACATTTTAATATAGAATTGCAATACATATCGAATTTGAGCCTCGGTATCATATCCTATCAGGTGATCCCTCGGGATTCCCATCCTCAGTTCGGTTTAATGATGTAGAATGTCACAGAAAGAAGGTACAAAAAGTTGCAAAGCACTGTGGCTGTTATAAAATACTTATAAAAGAGACTCCTTCCATAAATTTGACAAAAATGTCTCCCAACAAATAAATCCGTCCCTCTGTTTTCTTTTGCTTATCCAAGCTTTTGGTCGAGGGGTAGCCCTGGTATCCCAGGTATCCCTCTCCCCAGCAATGGCAGTCTCTGAGGCATGTTCAAGCCATCAGCTCTACTTCTACTGTGCTATAAAGTTGAATTACATGAAAGTATTCAAGATAAAATAAGCATGATATTTCGCAATGTGTAAGTAGAACTACCATATCGACATAAGCCCCCCCCCCCAACATGTTTTTGATCTATGTCTAATAACCACCCATGTGTACTGGGAGAAAAATTATAGATCAAACTTACGAATTTTTTTCGATCAGTCTCTGTAAACGGTAAAATGAGGCGTTCACTACCTGTAAAAGTGTGTTTACACGGTATTTCAAGACCCCCTGTCACTGGGGAATATCTATAATGTTCATCAGTAACAACACATTTGATTGTTCTGCTGTGCTTTAAAAAACAGGAAAATATTTGGCTGTGTTCTCTTGGTAAATGTCCAACAAGATGAACCACTAGAAACTGTTACAGTCAAACTATGGGATGCTCTGAATGAATGGAGCGATGAGCCAGATGTGGACTTATCAGAAAGTGATGAGTATTTTTCACCCGATTCTCCTGCCCACTACATACATTTAAAGACGTTCCTGGCCATGTGCTTTTCGTGCCATGTGCTAAGGTTGACCTTTGTGTTGATTGGTTCAACGTGCCATGTGCTAAAGTTGACATTCATGTTGATTGGCTCGATTTTACATGGGGTGGATTTAAAGGAATGGCACCAGGAGGGAAAACTAAAGGGTCTTTTTTTTTAATTATGCTGTTTTCTGTTTATTTTCAGCTTTCATGTAAGTAATTTGGTTGATACCACAAAATGAATAACACAAATACCAGTAAAACTCATATTGTTCTGTTATTATTCATGTTTTCCACAGTTATGGTAATAAGCACTTACCGTTTCACTCCGCTGGTTGTCATTTACAATAATCGCCCACCCACTCCAATTTTTTAAGCTTTCTGGGCGCTTATCACGTCGACTACGGTATATTGTTTTTCATAGTAATATTTTTTTTAAATCACAAAAAGAATGCCATTGAATAAAAAAAGGTTCATACAGTTGAGAAACAGGATTTGTGTGAATTTAATTTCTTTGACAATCTGTGCCCGTAATGTTTGCCAGTCTGTGTTTTAATGGTCAGCATGTATGTGGGCGGAGGCAAATAGCTTAACAGCTTTGGAATGAAAACGTTTTCTCCATCTGTCTGTGTGTTTGAGACAGAATGAACTGGTACCTCCTTCCAGAAAGTAGATGGTGCTGCTTCGGGCATGTGGAAACCCTGTTGATACAGGGAGCACACAAGTTTTTGGTATGCGAGATGTATTGATTCTCTGCTGTTTTGGCAACTCACTGCTTAGTTCTGCATTCAATGTCATCGAGTTGTCAGCCTTTTCATTGTGTTTCCACTGAACCTCTTCAGAAAGGTGGCATGGAAGAATATCTTCTCAATACAGATTTGGCATTGAGAGCCTTTTGCACTATTTAGGCAAGGAGGGTCTAAACTTTTTATGCCTTTTTCCAATAGTGATCGCAAGAGCCAGAGGCAGTACATTTTTGAATTGTCTGTTCATCCAGACTGTTCTTGTGACTGCGATCCCTCAAAAACACTTTGAGGGATTTTCTTCAATATTTGTGTAAATTCCCACCTTGAACGAATGACAACTCATTTGAATTTTGGGGGTCAAGATCACTGAGGCTTTGCTACACAGAGGCGTAAAACGACCAGGCAAAAGTTCTAGTTTCAGGGTTGACTCCATCAGAATACCCGAGGGCTTTTCATCAACATATTATTGTGATACACTAGTACAGGAGTGGCCAACCAGTTAGAGACCCAGAGCCACATTTTATACAGTGTTACCACAAAGAGCCACATCATACACATGAGCACACATGAACATCACCCATCCCTTTCTCACACATACACACCACTGCTCAGCCAGATTTATTTTAAATTCACACACCAACATTCTCATGGAGTGAGCTAAAAGTGGCACTGAAGATTTGAAGCTTTGAAATGCGCCAATGACGCCTGACACATATGGCAGAACGGCTCACTATTACGTTAAACAAAAAATATAAACTCCTGCCACTCTATTAAAAATTTCCTGTGTTCATCTTTTCTTTTTTACTGTGCATTTTTCATCTAACTTTAAGAGCTAACTTGACACACATTGATTACTGAAATGATCTCGCCCATACTGGGAAGCTTTATATTGTTTTCATCTCATGAACATAAGCATTTGACAATAATACCATATTGAACTCAAGCGAAGCAAACACGCACATTAAAAACCACAAACTTCGATATGAACCTAAGAGCCGCATGAAACCAAGCAAAGGGCTACATAAGGCTCAGGAGCTGCGGGTTGGCCACCCTTGCACTAGTAGATTAGTGAAAGAATGGCACCAAGGTCTAACCCGACAGCTCTGTCTGATACACACGAGATATCACTGCTTTTTAGGAAAGCATCCACTGCTCCTCATCCATGGAATATTTTTGCATTATGTCTCATGATATTGAATTCCTCAATTAGCACAACAGCCTCTTGACATATAAGGCACATATATTTGCGATGACTTTCCATGAAAGGTATTTCTGTTTATAGTATTCATCTGTGTTTAATCTGAAGCCATGTGCATCATTCAGTAAACTAATTTTCAGGTATAATCGGATAAAACTAAAGTGCTCTTGCGGTTTAGATAATACAGTTTGCTGTGACTGAATGGTAAAAGGAAAACAACTGTAATGTTATGGCAGGTAGTTCACCTCATTCAGGTGGTTCATTCCATTTGAGAGAGAAGTCTCAGGCCAGTTAATGAAAGACACCCCTGATTTAAATTATTCCTGATCTTTGGCTGCAGGTGACTTTGTCCCACACTGGACTGTTTGTATCTTTCATTCTACTTATTCCTTTACTCGTTCCTTGTCAGTGAATCCTCCATCATCCCAGGGCAGACCTCATCACCAAACACATCACCAAGACATAACACCATTATGATTACGTCTGTGTAATGTGTTGGGGACTGAACATTTTCCTGCTGTGTGTCCATAGCAGCGAAGTGCCAGTCAGACATCGGAGCAGTTATACGGCAACATGGACCCACCCTACAGACTTAGTCCTGTGCCTACAGATAGCAAGCCCACCTTAGGTATGTTGCACTCTTTGTCACACAATCTCCCCATACACTGAGCTGAATAATACAGAACGACGAGGTAACTCTCCCCATAAATGTAAAAATTATTTGTTTATGATTTGGACTTTTTTTTTTATTAGAGGAAAAGCCCAGAGCTGATCTTGAACCCCATAAATCTTCATCTCCTGGTCCTTCAGAGTCGCCCACAGAAAGAAGTGACACCCCAACTGTTCCGATATCGGACTCATCTCAGATGAAACCCGAAACGTCCTCTAACAACCCTCCTCCTCCTCCTCCTCCTCCTCGCAGTCCAACAGTTGATATTGAACGAGAAGAGCTTTCTACAATTTCCATTGCTGGAGCTCCGTCTCCCATCCCTGTAGATGACGAACCTCTTCCAATAACTCCCCCCAGCCCTACAGCCTCCTCCACTTCTTCAGGAAAAGTAGTTAATGGTCTTTCTGAGTCACCGCCACCCTCTCCAATCTGTGAACAGGAGATCCAGGTACAAGAAGCTCCCTTGACCAGTACCCAGTCCTCAACTTCGACCCAAAATGAAACCCCAGCATCAGGAGAAGCAATCCAGGAAGCCCCTCCTGCTGCTGTGACCCAAATTTTAATCAGTCCAACCACCTTAGTACTTTCTAATGCTGTGTCTCCCCTCGCACCACTGCCTGGCCTGCCTGTATTAATCAAACCACCCAGCAGTGATGTGCATGAAGAAGGGACGGCATGTGCTGCTAATGACGTGCACCTCAAATCTGAAGCAGCAGCACAGAGCTCTGATTATTCATCAGATACACAAAGTCAGACAGATTCCAAAAAGATAACCGCATCAGGTATGACACCGTGCCCTTCAACCCCCACCCCTGTAGTTTGTATCTTTTAATGCCATGTTTTCTCCAGTGCTGGGGTTGTATGTAAAGAGACTGAAGCTCATCTTTACACTAAAGTCCCAAATGTCTCAGTACTTCTGTACTACTGTGGCTTAGCTGTCATGCTTTAGTTGTTTATACAATAGCATGCCTAATACAGTATAAATAGTAATATGTTTAATTTGTTTGTGCTGGCACCAGCTGCTTCTGTTGCACCAAAGGACTGGGAAAATACGAATGACGAGAACTCAGCTGGGGATGTTCTACACAAGGAAAACGAGGTGTGTAAGTGTATTTGTGCCATTAAAAACAGTAACCTGCCCCCGAGTGGTGCATTAACAAGATTAAACAACTTGTAGATCACAGGGTTGAACCCTGGTTGATGCTGCAGGAAGGGATCACTTCCATGTCACTCACAGTAATCACCGGCCAATCACTGTTGTCTGTGAGCTCATTCTGGGGGGGTGTTAGGGGAAGTATAGTGTAAGAGATGCAGGTGGAAGCATTGTGTGTCATGGGGGGGGGGGGGGGGGAGTGACACATGCATGGTTACGCCCCTTCCTGGCTGGCCGTATATGATGGGGAGGCACACTTGATGTGGGAATGGGTACGACAGCAAGTGTGGGTGGGGAGTAAAAATTAAAGATGCTTCATAGAAACTTGTGGGACATGTTAAGTGTTTAGGGTGGATTATGAAAAATGGAAAAAACTTTGTAATTGTAGATGGCGGGGGGGGGGTCACATTTTTTACATTCTCAGATCTGTATGGGCTTGTCACGAAGCAAAATGATTGATATTTGCATACCTGCTGTAGTGCAAACAGTCTACGGATGGCAATAGAAAGTAGGAATGTTTGTACAGCATTTTTTTTGCTTGAAAACTCAGTTTGCTTTTAAGTCGCTCTCGATCAGGACACCTGTAAAAAAAATGTTGTAACTGTAAATATGTATCTTTGAGGATGCTGTGATTGCACCAAGGAGCAAATCTACAGGCACTACAGCTAGTTTGCCAAGCCAGCCATAGTCATTAACACAGGGTCATGGTGTAGGAAAGCCACAGTGGTGCAGAAGTGAACTTGAACCTGACACTTCTCACTTTTACCTGCCGACCATACTCGCCTGCAGGATCACAATGACATCAGAGTTCATTTTGGGAGTGCTATTCCCAACAAATATATACTTTGGTGCTATCCCAATACCAGAAAAAAAATTTATTACCCTTTCTCATGTTCGAAATTAAGAAAATGTAATTTTTTCATGCTAGAACTGAATGTTTATATAGAAATGTTGGCCGCTTGTTGTTGTTGTTGTTTCCATTTGACCTACTACTGTGAACTTTTTCCGAGTCATGTGATGGATTGTGAAATTGATTCCCATCCCTCATTCTACAAGTATTCCATGACCCACAGGGACCCCCCACACACACACACACACCCCCCCAAATTTCAGCCTCTTGATCATGTTACTACAGATACTGAATGAGATGAATAGTCATTATGGTGCAGAAACGTTTAATAACCAGAATAGAAGTCATTTCTATGACATGGAGCAATTTCCAAATTCTGATTTAACTAGTTGTTAACTAAAGCCCGCCCACCTGATTAACCAACTTTCAATCTTTTATGATTTATATTGAACATTTTCACAGATACTTTAGTCAGTGGGAAGTGAATTGTGAAATCAAATTTGACTTGACTCTTATCAAGGTCCTCTTAATGTTTGCCTTCTCCTATCCGAAAGTATTTATTTTCTTTAATCATTCAGGAGGAATCGAGCACTGATGGTTCGGCTGGAGAAGAGATCTGTAAACCAGCCACAGAAATGAGAAATGGCTTTTCTCCATCTTCAGCCATCTTTTCAGAGGAGAACGGAGAGGCAGAAACAGAAGTGCTGAAAAATGGAGAGGCACATGTTTTGGAAATGGAGAAGGATGACATGGTCACTCCTGATGAGGAAAAGGACTCTACAGGGTCTTTGTTAGCTATTCAGGAAGGTAAAGCTGCATCGAATTCTTACAAATTTAAGCATTTTTAGATTGTCAGATTTGCCCCGGGATTAGAATAGAGAGGGATTGGAAACCCTCATTGGATTAATTTAGGTGGCCTGACGATGTTGCCCATGCTTGTATTTTAGCCCGTGTGATGTTCTGGGACGTGTTCAGGTGAAAATATAAATTCAGGGGATGGCCAACATTTGGCTCTCAGTATCATTGTAAACTTGTGCCTGGGCACAGAAGGTGTATCTTTTGGCTTCGCACAATTTTGTCTGTAAGAACTGGGACTGGAATAGAAATAATATACGGCTCTATTTCAAAATGAAACACACCATTAAAAAACATTACTTTCTTCAAAAACACTAAGACAAAACCTTGTGTCATGGTAGCCATCTCACTAAAGCACTCACAGAATCAACTTTAGTACCAAGACCATAAAGACCATCATTATCCTACTGCTCATGAATCAGAACGGAGAACAGCACAATATCTAATTCAGTAATCAAAGAGCTATTCGATTACTCTGGAGGCCGAATCACTACAGCGATATAACTTTGCTATATTCCTTTTACACTAAACATATTCTACCTGTAAATCACTAAACACACTGCCATGTGGTCTTGCCAGTAAAACATGCCTGGTGGTAATCGAAAGGTTTTTAGTTTAAGACGGTCATTCCTGTTTTACAATACAAGTCTATTTATCTTTTATGATGTTCTATTGTAATTATATGCAAGTTTGTACCATGAGTGAGATTTCAGGGGCTTGGGGGGGGGGGTTTGCAGGTTTCTGTTTTCTCTCTATACTCATTACAGGTTTTTAATATCAGTTGACTGGTTCATAATTTTTTTTTATACCATTTTGATTAATCACCATGACATTGCTGCTTCGTTTGGTCCGGTCAAGGTTTGGCAACATTATAAGGTAATAAAACGGAATTCAGCTGCCATCATTGGAATTTTTCTTTCCTGGTGGCACGGAAATAATATTGGGGCTTAAATCAAATAGGATACAGGCGTCCAGGCTCTCCTCTGGAATGTACCGTTTCATAATATACCAATATAGAACTATCATAGCAAGTTTGCAAGCCATAGGTTCAGCGTACGGCAAGTAAAACTTAATTGTTCGGAAATTGTTCGGAAACTTAATATAGAGTTTTGCCCCTCTGACCTTGAGTAGGTCAAGGTCACTCGGTATCCCTTTGCACTATGATGAGTGCTGAGCTAAGTTTGAAAGCAGCCCCAGCTTTATTGTGCGTCAAATAAATGTTCAGAAACTAAAGTGTGACGAACCACCAGAACCTGTTCCTAGAGATTCCGATGAGCAGAAGCTGATTAGTGTTTCAGGTATCATGAATTTTTTTTTTTCTGAGACATGAGCTGATTAATTTTTAGTGTGACATAATGTTACCCAGCAGCCTGACAAACTAAAGCAGCACTGCCACGCTGATTACGTGCTGTAATCAAGGGTAACTGTGCATCAACAAAATATTAGTGTGTAAATTTATTTCATTTTCTTTTTGACCAGTTTATTAATGTTCGTCTTTGTTAACTGTTGATTTCATTTCAGTCTCATTGCCATCTTGTTTCAATCTGTTCCAGTGCTCATGCAGCCCAATGGGAAAAGACAGTATAACCGGGACTTTCTGTTGGGCTTCCAGTTCATGCCGGCATGTGTGCAGAAGCCGGAGGGCTTACCTCAGATCTCAGATGTAGTTCTGGATAAAGTGAGTGCTGGATGAAATCTGGACCTTCTGTACAGTGTCTCAAACGAAGCTTGGAATCATTTAACTATTTCTTTCGAGTGTTATTGTTTGTGTTTGATATTCTTCCCGGTTTCACATTCTTCTGTCCAATTTGTAAAAGTTTATGTAAAACCTGCAGATCTTTTATAGGTATAGCTTCTCTTTACTCTTTCTGGAGCGCAGTTCGAATCAAAAAAGTGACTAAGCATTTTCAGCTGTTGCCCTGAAGCTCTGAAACAGCCGCCCCACTGACGCAAGGCATAATAATAATTGACACGTTACCACGTAACCGCGGCGGTAGTTTCAGGTTATGGTTTTTTTTTTTTTTTTTTTTTTTTTTTTGCTTTCTGTTCGTTTATGGCGTGCTTAACTGATTTGTTTTCTCGTGTTGTTATTATAACTGTGTTTTGTTTTGCATTGGAGCGTACAATTTCAAGTGTCGCAATGTACACCGTCCCTCATTTCCTGCAGGCTGATAAATGAGACCGCAGCAAATGAACCTTCGTTCACGGACCGTCTCCATCGGGCACACACGGTTCAGAGTCCTCGGACATCCTGTTTCCATTAAAATTGCATCAAGATTATGTCACACTTGGTGGGGATGTTAACTGGCAAAAAAGCAGGAGGGAAAAGAAATGCACTGCTTGTGTGTAATTTATAGCTTCACATGCGAGTCTTCTGTGTTTTATGAGCGGAGGTACAGGAGTGAGTGTTGCGCACAATAGTCAGATCAGTTTGGGTTCATTCGTTTGACTTCTACGATGATTTTGTTTCCGTTTCTTGATTCAATGTGACATCACTTGCAGTGTCTGCATTTATTTTCACGTTTAATGAAGATGTGTGATTAAAATTTGGAGCTGGATGGGATGGTCAGTGCTGGTGACTGTGTGCATTAATCTCAAACAGGTTTTAGGAGTCCTGAGTGTACATGGAGAGGTTGCTGTAGGGTAGGCTTTCATGGTGTTGAATTATTTGAATTTCTGAGTTGTTGGCGCTCACTGTGCCCCCTGCTGGTCAGCACATTGTGTTTCATGCTTTTGTTTCAGATTAACCAAGCTAAATTACCAACAAGGCCAGTGGACTCAAGGGTGCTCTCCAGAGGGCCTGATTTCACCCCGGCGTTTGCTGACTTCAGCAGGCAATTATTACTAGGACGGGGAGCACCAGTAAGTGATGCAAGCACACTTTTTTTTTTTTTTTTTATTTCCTATATACATGCATGCACACATCACAAATTGTATTCTGACTGTTCATGTTACTCAAAGTACAAACTTGTATTTTTTTTCACTTTTTTCTTGATTGTTAGCTCCTCAGCTTGCCTGTCTGGCGTCCGCAGCCTCGCAAGATCATTATGAATCTTTCTGTGAATAATGAGGTGCAGCTGCAAAAGGCGGAGAATGCTTGGAAGCCTGGTATGAAGAGAGAAACGCTCACAGAAGACCTGGAAACTCAGAAAACACAGGCAGGCACATTAGTTCAGAATCTAAACATAATGTTGACATTCTCCCTGCGTGTGCATTTGTGTGAAAGCTTTTTATATGATGTATTTCCCCCCGAATACAAAAAGTCAGGGGTTTCACTTGACAGGATTCATGTTATGTCTCCTTAAGAGCGAGTGTTTTGTTTAGACTGGAAATGTTGCTTTGTTTTATTCCAGTGATGTTTGTTTCTATGGCTGTGTCGCAGGAGCTTTTCCGGAAGGTACGCAGCATCCTGAATAAACTGACTCCCCAGATGTTCTCGCTGCTGATGAAGCAGGTGACGGACCTCACCATAAACACGGAGGAGAGGCTTAAAGGTGTCATCGACCTGGTGTTTGAGAAGGCCATCGACGAGCCTAGTTTCTCTGTGGCCTATGCCAACATGTGCCACTGCCTAGCTACCGTACGCTCTTCATGACCACATGGTCTTTGCACTGCAGTTATTGATGTGTTCTCTTTGCATGCCGAATGAAAGTATTTAATTATATTTTGATGTGCCTGCAGTTGAAAGTGCCAATGGCGGATAAACCTGGCACCACCGTAAACTTCCGGAAGTTACTGTTGAACCGCTGTCAGAAAGAATTCGAAAAAGATAAAATGGACAATGCTGTGTTTGAAAGGAAGCAGGAGGAACTAGACTCTGCAGCATCAGTATGTATCCAATTATTCACTTATTTATTGTTTCAGAACTTTTTTCTGTCTCTCTTGAGGCGTTTAATTACATCTATAAATATTGCCATATTGATTATCATGTCCACCTATCAGCAAGAAGGTCCTTGGTTCAAGTCCCAGGCTCAGCAGGGACATTTCTATGTGGAGTTTGCATATTCTCCCTGTGCTGGTGTGGGTTTGCTACGGGTAATCCAGTGTCCTTCCACAGTCTCAAACACATGTACATTAGGCGAATTGGCTGTTCCAAATTGTACCCAGGTGTGAGAGTGTATGTGTACTGGCTCTGCAATGGACCCAAACTGGCTGAGAATAGGCTTTCCCGTGGTTGAGGCAGGTCAGGTGAGCATTCCGCTGAACCGTGATTCATAGTGGTTTTTTGGTGTATACACAAGGAAACAAATACAAGGTTTATTTATTTCTAAATAATAAAGGAGAGTAACTAAAGATAGGGGACAAATCCTAAACTAAACAAGCCATTTTACCATGCAGGTTTTGTGGTTGCCTTTGTTAACTCGTTTATTCAGCCCTTGATGACCCCAGAATTTAGTGAGGTAGCCCTCAGTAAAGATGAGTTTGATGCTACACCTGCTGTATTGAGTGCTTACGGTCAGATGCTTTCCAAACAAAAACCGTGTTTTGTGGATTCTGAGAATTGTGAATCAACTCTGAAGGAAATCTCTCTAGTTTGTTGTTAGCGATTTGTTGCTGAAATTGTCAGCGCTATGTGGCACAGTTAGGTCAGCAATAAATGTCTCGTGTAGTAGCTACGACAATGAGATCATACTTTGTTTCTTTATTTATAGTTAAGTTTTTTCTCATAAACTTCATGTCCCAGTCCAGTGAAAAAGAGCGGCTGCAGGAGGAGCTGGAGGAGGCAAAGGACAAAGCCAGGAGGCGCTCCACGGGCAACATCAAGTTCATCGGTGAGCTATTTAAGCTGCGTATGCTAACAGAGGCCATCATGCATGACTGCGTGGTGAAGCTCCTGAAGAACCATGACGACGACAGCCTTGAGTGTCTCTGCAGGCTTCTTACTACCATCGGCAGGGACCTGGATTTCGAGAAGGCCAAGGTAATTCTACCATCATCTTCAGTCCCATATAAGATTCTTCTGCTCTCCACCAGTGGAGATTCTTTATTTTGAGCAGGATGCAGTTTATATTAAAAAATACTAAGTTATATTTTGTCTTATAAGAGAAGGATGAAAAGATTGCTTGTGAAACACTGCTGTGTGAAAGGAATAAAACCTGCTGTTCTTGGAAAATATTTGAACGTGTGTGTTAGTTTATGTACAAAGATTCAAGCCAGTGATGCTCAGGCAGTCCTTTAGGCAATCGCTCCAGGTCGTCATGGGCCGTTTATGTGATTGCTGTCTAAAACGGCAAATTTTGCAGCAGGTTTTAAAAAAAAAATTAACAACGATGGATATTGTGTTTTTATACGTTTGCTACCCTGAAATTGTAGAAATATAGGGCCACATCCTGATGTTTTTATTAGCACAAAGTAAATTTACAAAAGCTTGTGAGTGGTTAAAATTGCAAGGTCATGGAGAAGGTAGGATAATTTAGATAAGTTTGTGTAAATTGATGTGATCTGGGCAAATTCCTGGAGTAACTATTTAACGTGAAAGCAGCAAATGAAAAAACTGAATGAAATATGAATGAATGCGCGGAAACATAAACCATTGATCGTCAAAGGAGGATCTCCGAAAAGCAATTATCTCACTCTCAAAACCTGCTAGCAGGGAAACCAGTGAACACCAAAGGGAAAGGAGGCCGCGGGGGAAGTTTTACACTGTCCCTGTTGCTGTGGAGACCTAGCAGCCCTGTCTGCTACAGAGGCCTCACCTTCCCAGACATGTTATCACGGGATGCGGAGATGGAAAAGGAGGATCTTCCTGTTGCCATGGTGGACGGGGAAGTGTGGCGGCACGTGGATGAGTGTGCCCAGGGTTGCCAGATGATGATTATGATGATGAAACTCCTGTCATGGAAGGTCACAATAGTTCAGCTTTCTACCTCATTTAACACACCCCTCATCAGCAACTACTGAAAGAAGTTAATGGGCTGAATTGCTTTTTGAGAATAAAACCAAATCTCTAGTTGGGTTGTACTGTCCCTTCAAGCCTACATTTGAGACGCCTGGGATATATCAGTGTTTGTATGGTGTGGTGTACACTTAGAAACCAGCTTGTTATGGTTGGGTTCAAGTTTCCTTCCTCCTTTATATCACTTTACAGTCACGTCTACAGGCATGCCAGAAGACCGGCTGTCTATACATTCATCCAGCTATTCATTGATCTGTATTACTTGTCTAGCTCAGCCAAGGGGGAAACTGGAGCCAATCCCAACCGACTTCAGGCATGAGACATTGGGTGCTTGGGTAGAGTGCCAAGATTGGCCACAATGAAAGCGTCTACTTTTTCCTGGGGAAATAGGGCGAAGTAAAATGTGTACAGTTTCAGGCTATTTTCTATCTGTGCCTGTGTATTAGGCTATACCTTTTGATTTTACCATGGTTAGCTTATGTCTGCTGATACTGTATGCTGTGTGTGTGGTTTCTCTCTGTTTTCATTTTTATGAATCGTTCTATGGGGTTTTTTTTTTGAAGAAGTAATATGTTTGATCCTTTATTTACATAAAATAATTAAACTAAATGCCAAGCAGTGTTCTTTATCACAGAGAAATAAAAACAGGTGTAATATAGGGGAGTGTGTGTGTAATTCCTGAAGTTGGCCCAGTCAGTGTTTCTGATTAGTCTCTCCTCTGCATTTTTTAATAGCCTCGCATGGACCAGTATTTCAACCAAATGGAAAAAATTGTCAAAGAACGCAAGACGTCATCCAGAATCCGCTTCATGGTACAGGATGTGATTGACCTGAGACTGGTGTGTAAGGTTCATATCTTCTTAATATAAGCTTAATTATTGCTCATAGATGAAACTAAAGTA
Organism: Plotosus lineatus; assembly: GCA_024760905.1. Classification (NCBI taxonomy): domain Eukaryota; kingdom Metazoa; phylum Chordata; class Actinopteri; order Siluriformes; family Plotosidae; genus Plotosus; species Plotosus lineatus. The sequence goes on from CM045732.1 coordinate 15,066,210, forward strand.
CTGCATCTATCTGCATTTAGCATAACTGGGTGTCACGAAGGGCTGATCAGGGCCCTAAAACCATTGAGCAGATCCATAAAGAGGCCAGGATCGAGGAACAGGAGGAGCAAAGGAAGGTCCACCAGCAGTTGTTGTCCAAGGATAAACGGAGACCAGGTCAGCAGCAGCAATGTCACTTCTTAGTATATTACACAGACTTCTCCAGGGAAGGATTATAACCGTAACACTGTAGGCATGCCATCTTCTATTATGTGGATAATTGAAGCACTAACTGTAAAATGTCTTGATGATAACAGAACCAAGGGATCAGCGCGGTCTGAGAGAAGAGACCTGGAGTACTGTACCAATGAGCAAAAATAGCAGGACCATAGACCCCAGCAAGATCCCCAAGATCTCCAAGGTCTGTTCATTATGCATTCTCTTCTTTGCTGTACACAAGTCTGTGTGAAGCCTGGTCAGAGCAGCACGCTGGTGTATTGCAAATTACTGAAGTCACAGACAAATAGGTCTCTTCTTTCTAGATGAAATTAGATATTAAATCAAGTAGATAAAGGGGTTTTTTAGCAATATGAGCAGAATTCTGTGATTTATTCTGTGCTCGGTCACTTTGACAGGTGTGCAGGTGCCTGGGATCCAATTAACCTGAGTAACCGAGGAATCTACGATGAACAGAGGCACTTTATAACCAAATCTGCTGTGTATTTATATTTTTACTCCACTTACAGTATTGTGCCTTTTTTTGCATTTGAAGTCAAATGTGTAGAACGCTTTCACGCTGGGATTTAAAAAATTGAGATAATTCTTAGGCACTTTTAAATGTATTTAAAATGTTTGAGGAAGTCTTGGGCGTAAGCCATTCATGTTACTGTGAGATGATCTTGCATATATCAGCTCTGGAGTTTTCCCTGGAAATTAGCTGAGCTGAATTTTCAAACAACACGAATCGGCGCTTAAAGATCCCATTGATTAACAGATGCCGACAAAAACTATGTTCCCGAAACGTTTTCTAAAACTACGAACATGATTCCATCTTCATTAACATTAAAGAACAGCTCATTATTACTGTGTATAAATATTCTGTGCTTACCGACTGCATAAGAAATTATAAAATAACTACCAGAGACACGATGCTTGAATCCACATTTCTGAAATGGCTGGCATTTAACCGAGTATCTATATTTTATGTACATTTAATTCTTCCAAGTTTGTCATGTACAAAAGTCTTTGTACTGTACTTGTCGTGCAATAATAATAATAAACGCGATCACTGATCTACTGTAGGGAAATCAATGCTTAGTGCTGCTCATAGTTTCACTCAGAAAGAATTTGAAATGGAAATCATGCGAAAGGATTACCTAGGCTACAAGACCTGATGGCACTTAAGAGCGGAATTGATTTGCTTGCCTTGTGAGATGGTTTGTGCGTCACTCAGCAACAAGGTGGTTCACGTGTCTATTGTAGCTTCCTGTGTGGACACTGTTTGATTGGCACAATGTTGGGATGCACAGGTGCCGATTGCTTCAAACTATTGAAAAAAAGTATTTTTGATGATTTGGTTGATACATTTCTGGTGTAACAAATAACTTATTCAGTGTATGCAGGACTAGGTAGCAGATTGTTGTTTAATGATTTGATGTTGTGATTTGATGAATGAAACCATGATATATCAGTCAATCTATTTCTCTGTTTCTGTCTTTCTCGTTCAGTCACAGTTTGATGATAAGATTCAGCTCGGGCCCAGGGCTCAACTTAGCTGGGTGAAGGGCAGCAGCGGAGGAGCCAAAGCCAGCAATTCTGGTGAAAATCTACTTACTGTAGAGACATGCAGGTCTTTTAACTAAAAGGAGAACGAGGTTGTGGTTTTGATGGTCTGATTTATCCTTTCTTGTGTCTGTTCTTGCAGAGTCTCAGTCAAGTGGAAGTAGCAGTCTAAACCGCTATTCAGCACTGCAGTCATCCACGTTGCCCCTGGCACAAACCACAGATCCAGACTCTAGACGCCCTCTAGCAAGGTAGCATCTCTCCAAAAAACCTCTAGATAAATCATGTTTAGAGTTTACTATTTGAACTTTTAAGCGGCATGTCCATGTCTAATTCATTTATTATGTACAGTAACACACAGTAGGTGTTTGACATTTGCTAGTCCATTCAGATTACGAGCATTTAAAATGTACTTTGTCAACAAATGGAAAGAACTCGGAGAAATGAGCCATAGAACCCACGAAAATCACACACTTGTATATAAAGGAAATAGCCATGGTGCCCAAAAAAGTGTGTGTGGGGAGGCTCTCTCAATTCAAACTCCGACTCCGATTGAGTAAAAGAAAAGAAAGTCTACGTCTTATGACTGAAATACTTGACCTCTGTCTTGTCAGCCAAGTATATTACCTATTAGTGAAATGTTTAAAAGAGAATCTTCTACTCATTCCATATCATACAGTATCAGGAAAGTGCTGTATGCTCACTGCTAAGTGATGAACAGTACTACTTCAGGTAATGGACTGTTAACTACCATACACTGGTATTAACATGACAAAATCCATGGAGTACGTCAATCCCTGACTCCGGGGGGGGGTCCAGAAGGTCATGGGCTCTAACTTCAGTACCACCAAGCTGCAACTGCTGGTCTCTTAAGAAAAGCCTTCAAGTATCAACTCTTAGATTTTAAAAATCTCATTTATACATGTTGCTCTGGATAAAGACATCTTCCAAATGTTATAAATGTATGCTGTTCTCAGCCAGCTGGCAACAATATAGCATAGATAACCTCTGTACTCCTTTTGACTTGCAGTAATTAAGCATTACTATAGTTTACTCATGTCTAACAGCTCTTCTCTCTCTTTTTTTTTTTTTTAATTAAACACCCCCTGCCATTTGTCATTTCTCAGTCGAAGCAGCTATGGTCGGGAGCAAAGTGAAAAGCCTCAGAGTTCAGTTTCCTCAAGGCTCCTCAATCACAGCAGCAGCAATAAGGAGCTGGCGGAGAATGCAGCTGCTGAGGAGCCGTGCAGAGATGCACAAACGGCACCCCGCAAAACGAGCATCTCAGAGGACAGAAACAACCTGGAGCAGAGCCAGTCCCGTGATCCTTGTGAGATAGCAGACACATATTACTCAGAAACTGTCTCTTAACGACAATTCAGCTCTCATTAGGTTTGGGGTCTATTTCATAAATAAAATGCACCAACCAAATATAGTGAAGGTACTACATTACAGTATACTTCTCATCAAAGTCACCCAGAAATGTCTTCAGATTAATTGCTCCAGTTATTTGAGCTAAATGAAAATGTAATTGCAAAATTCAGCAAGTGTCAAGATATAGAATATACTGCTGGATGGTCCACCCACTGCCCAGTTCTTGCTTCTGGGCAGAAGCATGATGAGGGTCACTTGAAATTGTCACTTAAAGTCATAAGATACTTCATGGAGTACGTGAAGTCACACAGGTTTATGGTACCTTGGTCGAGAAGGTAGCCTCACACCATCACAGAACCTCCATCATACAGATTTATAGGAATACTTCTGTATTACCTTCTCTTTTACCCTCACACCCCTTTCTCTTTCTTTCATACATGTTTTAGAGCAGATAAACATAAAACCAAAAACATTGCATGTATAAAAAGTAATTTTGTCTTGCTTTCCATAGCAGTACAAAAATCAGAAAACTCCGTGAAGGGGGTTTCAGCGAAGTCTTCCCTGTCTGAGGAGGAAATGGAGAGGAAGTCTAAATCCATCATTGACGAGTTCCTGCACATTAACGACTACAAGGTTTTTTGTTTGTTTTACACTTTATCACTTGTTTTACTTTAGTCTGAGGAAGCTCTTGCCTTTTTTCTTATATAATTTAGAATTACCGTATTCGATGTAATCCCACCCCCCCACCCCACCCGTGGTTTTGATCTTTCGTCTAATAACCGCCCATGTGTACTGGGAACAAAATTGTAGATCAAACTTAACGATTTTATTCGATCAGTCTCTAACGGTAAAATGAGGCGTTCACTGCCTGTAAAAGTGAGTTTACACTGTATTTCAAGACCTCCTGCCACTGGGTAATGTCTAATGTTCATCAGTAACAACACATTTGATTGTTCTGCCGTGCTTTAAAAAAAATTAATACCAGTAAAACTCTTATTGTTCTGTTATTATTCATGTTTTCCACCTCAATGGTAATAAGCACTTACCGTTCCACTCTGCTGGTAAACATTTTAATAAGCCCCACCACCCCCCCTCAATTTTTAAAGCGCCCTGGGCACTTATCACATCGAATACGGTATTCTATTAGTTTAGTAGTTTATATAATATAAACAATAATAACTATAATATAAGAACAGTGGCACAGTGGTGTAGTGGTCGGTACTCTTGCCTGAAAGCAAGAAGGTCCTGGTTTTGAGCCCCGTGCCTGACCAAGGTGTTCTTGTGCTTGCGTGGGTTTTTCTCCCAGTGTTCAAAGCCAAGCACATAGACTATTTACAATATTTTGAATTTAGACTATTGGCTATCCTGGATTTCCCCGTGGTGTAAATGTGAATGGTTGGTTGTTTTGTCTCAACCATGCTGTGGCCTCTGAGTTGTTCTATCGTTATCACTGGGGGAATTTAGGTCAGGCACTCCCTGAATCTTTTTTTCTTCATCTTATTTATGTTAAGAATAATGATGTAATCATTGACTCCACTCAATTCAGGGTAGAACCCACTTTGGTTTCAAAGCAGTTCCATTTTTCATATCATGTCTTCCATTCGCTGTTGGAAACATTTCTAGTCCATGTTGACATGGGCACATCATGCAGTTTTTGCAGATTTTTCTGAATACTGAGTGCTCTGTTGTAGATGGGACTTATTGTCATTCTATTGTAACCATCTTTTTGCTGCTGTCATTATGCTGGATGTAATCTTTAGAAGACAGATTGTAGTCGGGAAGGGATGCATTTACATTAACATCAATTGTCATATAGGCTTGTGGCAGTCAAGTGATGATTGATAAGTACTAACAGACCCAAAAATATGAACAAAAAATTATTTTCTCATACTATTTCTGCCTGTCTGGTTTGTTGGCATAAGAGAGGTTCGATCCTTGGATTCCTTTATGATTTTGGTGCCAAATTCCAACCCTACCATTTGTGCACCCCATCAGAAATCGAGATTCATCAGACCAGGCTGCGTTTTGTGCAGTTGTAAACTGTCCAGCTTTGCGGATCCTGTGCCCACAGTATCCTCAGCATTCTGTTCTTGGCTGACAGAATTGGAACTGCTTGTGGTTTTCTGCTTTTGTAGCTTATCCTCATCAAGATAATTTTCTGCTCACTACTGTCATCACCCAGACTGGTTGAGAGATTGGAGCTTTTCTGTTGCTTTAACCTGTCTGGACATTCTCCGTTGACCTTTCTCTTTAGCAAGCTGAGTACTGCTGTTTACTGGGTTTTTTCTGTTATGGTACTATTGTTATGCCTAAATTTCCTTTGGGATTAATATAGTATTTATTCATTTCATCTGGTTGTTCATTGCGCCATATATCTGGAGGTGTGTTGGTGTGCCTAATGGTGAATCTTTCATAGTACTCTGTTTTATTTCAGGCTACATCATACCACATAGACATGACATGATCCTGGATTTTTTTTTTTTTTTTTTTTTTTTTTTTTGATATATTGTATTAATCCCGTAAGGGAAGCTATTTCCTCTGCAATTAACTCATCCAAAGTGAGCACTTGCACTTGGAGCAGTGGGCTGTCATACACATTGGGGGTGCCCAAAGAGCAGTTGGGTGCTTGGGTACCTTGCTCAGGGGCAATTCAACCATTCATGTAGAGGAAGGGAAGGTGCTGCTCACTCCACCACCACCACACTTGGGAAATCAAACCAGCGACCTTTCACTCCCAAAACCTCTTCTCTAACCATTAGGCTACAGCTCCCCAGTCCTGTCAAAGCTACACATGCTATCATTAAAAAAAAAAACTTTTAACAATGTGACTTCTTAAAAAGGTATCTTGTTCATAACTGTTGTGCTCCTTATACCTCGCATCCATGTCAAGCTGGTAAATTATACTGTATCTCTAATTATCATAATCAATGTAAATAAGTAAAGTATCACCATTGTGTTTGAATGTGTTTAGGAGGCAGTACAGTGTGTGGAGGAACTACAGCAGGTATCACAGCTGGCTGTTTTTGTTCGGGTGGGGGTGGAGTCCACATTGGAGCGAAGTCACATGGCCCGAGAGCACATGGGGCAACTTTTTTACCAGCTGATCCACAAAGGCAGCCTACAGCGTGCCCAGTTATATGCCGGGTAAGTTCCTGGAGAAACTTCCTCTCCCCCTTTGTACTGTCTTTCTTGGTTTCATTTGGCTTGGCTTAACTGCACACAGATTGTTTCAGTACTGAATCATGTTGTTTTTATTCGGCAACAGAAGGCCGCAGTCCTAGTAATGGTCTCACATATGCACAATGATTATGAAATCTAACCAAATAACTTTGTGCCTCGTACTCTGTTGTGCGCTCCAGCTTAGCGGACACACTAGACATGGCTGATGACATGGCCATAGACATTCCTCACATTTGGCTATATCTGGCCGAACTTCTTGTTCCTCTTCTCAAAGAGGGAGGCATCCCAATGAGAGAACTCTTTAGGTGAGATTACCACAAATTTCATGGTTTAAATATCTTCAGTCACTTCGATGTTCATTGTATAGAAACTATATAAGAGGAGTAAAACACATTTGGGAGTACATCACAGCAATCCATCATTTATTTTACTTGAACAGCATAGTTGATTGTGCCTTATTCTGTAATACTTGTATAACGTTTCTAACTTTACTACAATAATCAACCAATGAGGTGAAGAAAGCCAAGTGTTTCTGTCTTTTACAGTGAAATAAGTAAACCATTGCTCCCTGTGGGAAGAGCTGGCATCTTAATGGTGGAAATACTTCACCTGCTATGCAAACAAATGGTAAGGTTGCTATTAGCATTGTATTAATTGGTTGTTTTTTTGTGTCCGAAAGAAATATGGAATAGGATTTCTGATCGGGTTATGAATAATACTCACTGTATTTAGAGTGGAAGCTTTATATATATATATATATATATATATATATATATATATATATATATATATATATATATGGATCCCTCACGACTTCGCGCTTCAATTCTTGCAGCTTCAGTGCATGATGTTTTTTTTTTTTTAAATATTCATCGAATTAAAAAATAAGGAGATAAAGGAAGAATAGGGGGAAATTAAGAAAAATGCCACAAAACAAGGCCAATTATGCAAAAAAAAAAAAAAACCCAGACAAACAAAAAACAACCCAAAATCTTCCATCAAAACTAGTTATATTCTTGTGAGGTGCGCATCTGAGTGTGTGCATCTACGTGCGCCTGTATGTGTGTGTGAATTTACATCTTGTGCATTTTTTTTAATGTTTAATTGTTATTATAAGCATTTATGGCATTGAATATGTACTTATTGACATTATATACACATATACATGTATGTATGTATAGGTGGGTTGGGGGGGGGGACACGGTTGAAGCTACTTCGCAGATTTTGGTGGTCGTGGGGATATCTCGGTCCCAATTAACCGTGGAAATTGAGGGATCCCTGTGTGTGTGTGTTTTTATATATATATATATATATATATATATATATATATATATATATATATATATATATATATACACACACACACTCAGTCTGTAGCTTGTAAATAATGAATGCAGCGTCATTACGCCAACGTACTACGTAGGTATGTCTAAACCCAAAATTTAACTTTTGTTTTTTGGAAAAAAAAAACCAACAAAATGTAAAATCGAAAAAATGTAAAACAGATGAAAGTAAGTTGGGGAGCGTCTGTACATGTATGTATATGTGTATATCCCTCACTTTCCACGGTTAATGGAGACCGAGACCCCTCTGCAACTGCTGATTTCCATGAAATCGTATCGACACCCCCACCCCACTCCCCGGCTGATGTTTACCTACATGTATATGTGTATGTATAATATCAATAAATACATATTCAATGCTATAAATGCTTATAATAACAATTAAACATTCAAAAATAATGCATAAGACATAAATAAAAAACATAAATAAACACACACAGACACACATTCAGACGCACACCACACATAAAAATGTAAGTAATTTTGTTGGGGGGGCGTGGATGGTTTTTGGTTGTTTGGGGTTTTTTGCATGATTGGGCTTGTTTTGCAGCATTTTCCTGAACTTTTCCCCTATTTTTCCTAAATTCCCTTATTTTGTTTTATTTTTCAATGAATATTTTTGAAAAATTTGCGATGCACTGAAGCTGCAGAAACTGAAGCACAAGGTAGCGAGGGATCACTGTGTGTGTGTGTGTGTGTGTGTGTGTCTTTAAATGTAAACAAGTACCAAACTATGTACATTGGTAACAATTCTAAATAATAATTAATAAAGTTATAAGCAGTTACATGTGTGTTTTGTTTTAGCAGAGACTTGCACCATACTTGTAAGAAATGTCTGTAGCATCCAGAAATTTTTTGTTCAAATGAACATCGTGTCTGTCCATCTACATGTGTATCTGTAGGTGTTTCTCATGCTGGTATATAACCATTGTAATGGGAATACTGTCCGGGAGATGGTGACTGGTTCTACGCTCACTTCCCTTCCAAACTGTTGCTTGTTTCAAGCCATAAAATTTAATATACACTTTTAACAAAGTAAACAGAATTCTGTTTGCTATATGCAGTAGGTATGTTCATTTTTTTTTTTAGCTGGTAAAATAAACACTCAATTGAGTACAAAGGCTTTTAAACCAGTTCACATTGAAGAAGCACATGACATTTCTGGCACGTATAACTTGCCAATGGAAGCAAACCTGTCCAGCAGAATGGCATGTGGCTACCCCGTTGTGGTCATTTTCCATTAAAGAATTCGTATTTCAATAGCATAACACTTCACGCGGAATCAAAATGTGTCCCCAACAACCCGAAAGTCTTTACAGCTAGAGTAATGGCGTGTTTTGCGTCTGGACATGGGTTCAAATCATTCTATAGCTAATTGTGTTGATGCATCCTTCTTCAGGCCCAAAAGAAAGTAGGGGCTTTATGGAAGGACGCAGGGCTTAACTGGTGTGATTTCCTGTCAGAAGAACAGGAGCTCCAGAGCTTTATCTCCGAGCAGGTGAGTCCGGGTTTGTTCAAGTACAGCATTCCTCCATAAGTATTCGGAAAAACATGGCATCAGCAGTGTGAGTATTTTTCCTCACAGGCCGTTTATGAAATCCCAGAGAATGCAATTTTCTGTCAACATTCCTCATAGAGAAAGTTCTGTCTGTTGTTGAAAATGTTGGTTATCTCTGATAATGATTTAGGACGATGCAAGTCGTCTGCTGTCACGAGCCTTGAACAAACGAGGCCGTCTACTTCTTGGCTTGTTTTCCGAATTTCCCAGCTCAAAATATCTATCTAAGAAACTATAAACGGTGCTAGAAGGTAATACGAGAATTCTCACTATTTCAGACCGTTTAACTCCACCTTCAAATAGTTTGATGATCCCTTCTTTGTCGCACTATGATAATTCTTTCGATCTCTGACCCATGTTGTTTAAGATCTAAATTTAGCAGAAGCAGATGACCGATGACGTCATGGATTTCGCCACGTGATCGTCATGTGATCAGTTGGACAATGTCAAAAGTCGATCTATCGCGTATCAAATGTACTGCGCACAAAATCATAGCGGTTTGATTGAACTGCATTTTTCCGTTAAACATTTTTTTCGAATACTTATGGCGGAATGCTGTAGTTCTATCTCGTTCCATACACACTCACAGACATGTAGACATGTTATTTTATATTCACATCATTCTCAAGATACAAACGAGCAGCAGTTTTTTACTCATACTTGCAAGTTAAGTTTCAACCGCCCTGATGTGGGTATTTAGTAAAGATTTGACTTGAATACATTACAAATTATTTAAATCCAAAGCATATGCGTAGCTTCAAAATAAAAGATTTAGTAAGCAAACCTTGCATTTCTTTTGTGGATGTAAAGTTTTTCTCCTGCTTCCAGAAGCTGCAGTTCACTCTGTCTGACTGTTCATCTCCTCACTCGTTTCCTCACGTGCCCACTCTCACCCCGGATGAGTTGCACACACAACTCGAGCATCTCCTAGTAGAGGACTTGGCCAGTGTTGAGCAGATATTTGACTGGGTCGAGGTAAAGCTGGGCCAACACTTGCGTGTATGCACGCGCGCACACACACACACACACACACACACACACACGCACACATTCCCTTTGCAGAATTGGTCATCGTCTTTATTACAGGAATCACACACAAGCCTTGGTCCGGTTAGCTGTCTTCACTGGTGTGTTGATTTTAGTGCCAGCGGTAATTGAAATTGCAGGTTCATATTATTGTTGTCATTATTCAGCTTTAAGGCTAAACATAAACCTATATTTGTCTCACAATTATTTGCCAAATGCAAGGAGGGTGTGGAGACAGGACATCAAAGAGAAGAGACGTGTTTATCATAACCGCTTTACTTCATGCTGTCTCACACCCCAGCATTGATTCATTTTCTTCTGAAAGACACCGTCGTGTGTTTTTTTTTGTTTGTTTGTTTTTGTTTTTTTTTTAAATATATATATATATATATATATATATAAATACAGACAAGTGTGTATGTGTGTTCTCTTACAGGCCAATGTGGATGAATCCCAGATGAACTCTGCTCCATTCCTGAGAGCTTTAATGACAGCAGTGTGTAAGGCAGCTGTTCGAGGTCAGTATGTTTCCTATACAGGAAGCAAACCCTACTCCAAACTTGCTCCATGCAACACTGTGCTATAATACAGCTTCTCTGCTGTTCTTATGCAATAACTATATATTTATCCTTTTTAAATTATCCCCAGATTGTTTAAGATGCAACAGCTGGTTTGCAGGCATTAAACCGATGGGTTGACTACAGTTAGCACCTTTTGCATTGCACATCACCTAAAGTTTTCTCTGGCTTTATTTTCTCTTGTGCAGATGAGAATACGTCCTGGAAAGTGGACACGGCCATCATACAGAAGCATCTCCCTGTGTTACAGAAGTACCTTAATTCAGACACCGAGCGTCAGTTACAAGCACTTTATGCATTACAAGCATTAATAGTGACTTTGGATCAACCACCCAGTAAGTCGACACAAATAACTGTTTTCGAATGATGTGATAATTGATTGTATGAAGAAAAACAAACTAAAAGATGTTCGTAGCTTATTTTTGCACAACACAGGCTGGTGAGCTCTGCGAGCGTTATATAAATGCTGTGTAATGACATATTTCTCATTCAGAGTTGTAATATTCACTACACACCTTGTGGAATAAGTCAAGAATCAAGGGAAGAGCTGACCTGCTAACATTAGCAATTAGCCCAGTAACTATTCTTAGAAGTATTCTTAACTGAGAACGGAGTCTCTCCCCATCTCATCTTCTTTTATTTCCTCGCCCTGATTTTGTTTTGGGTTTTTTTTTGTTTGTTTGTTTGGGCTTTTTTGTGGGATTTTTTTTTGCGGGGGGCGGGGTGTTTGTAATGGGAAAAGCAGTATGTGGCAACTAGAAATGCAACAAGACTTCATTCACCACTTAGTGTTACTGTGCTGTTGAGCTTAGTTTCATGTGGCTTTTCTTGTTCTAGTACAGTGGTTCTTAACCTGGGATCGATCGAACCCTAGGGGTTCGGTGAGTCGGTCTCAGGGGGTTCAGCAGAGCCTCTGCCATGGAGGTCAAGACACACCCGACTCATCATGTCAATTAGTGATGACATGCCCCGCTGGAGATGATCACATTACATTGTATGGCCAATCAGTGCTGCAGGGAATTTAGAGCGCTCAGTAGTCAACGTGTGACTGTTGTGGTAGTACGTCGTGTGATTTTTTTTTTTTTAATATTTTAATCCATACTATGTCGAGCAAACAAAGAAAAAGGTCAGATGAATATGTACAACATGGATTCACATGCATCACAGAACGTGATGGGACTCAGCATCCAATCTGCATGATTTGCAATGCCAAGTTGAGCAACTCTAGTCTCACAAAACTAAAGGAACACTTCTTGAAACTGCATGGAGATGGGGAATACAAGAACACAATGCTCGCTGAATTCATGGTGAACAGAGCCAGATTCGAAGAAATTATTTTTCAACAATGAAGGGTTCGGTGAATGTGCATATGAAACTGGTGGGGTTCGGTACCTCCAACAAAGTTACGAACCACAGTTCTAGTATAAAAAAATAATTAAGTTTCATCCTCATGTACAAGTGTCTAAATTTGTTGTTTTTCTTACCTTTGCAGGTCTGTTAAGAATGTTCTTTGACTGCCTCTACGATGAGGATGTGATTTCAGAGGAAGCTTTCTACAAATGGGAAATCAGTAATGACCCAGCTGAGCAGCAGGGAAAGGGCATAGCTCTAAAGTCCGTCACCTCCTTCTTTACCTGGTTACGGGAGGCTGTGGAGGAGTCCGTAGACAATTGATGTACAGAGGCGGCGGCCACCTATTGATGCGCGGAGGCACGCTGCCAATGCAAATGGAAAAACTGTACCTTCTGAACTCACACATACACACACACACACACACACACACACAAACATACATACATACAAGGTGTAGCGCCTGGGTTTCTCATGGGGTGGATTCTGAAATGCTCCAATCTAGAAGTCAGGGAACATTCAAATATATATATATATATATATATATATATATATATATATATATACATACACACACATACATACATATGTGTGTGTGTGTATGGTTTGATTTTTGTTCCTTTTGTTATTCTTCAAGACTTCAATGGAAACAGGTTCTGAAATTCTTAATTTATTATTTTTTTAAACATTCACAAATGCAAAGTCTATTTAACATTTGCAGGTCTTCACAATAAGAGCAATGTTGGTGGAAATAACAAATACCTTAATATTAATGCCTATTCTGAATAATCTACGCACCCTTCTTGCAGTACATGTCATACAAGCCTGAAGGGAGGAACTATTTGGCATAAAGGGGGTTTAAAAGGTTTTCTCAGGTCATATTGTTCCTGAATAACCCCAGTAATTGTTTCTATTTCAATTTCATTTTTCTTTGGCGTGGAAAATTCACCCCCACTATCAGCAGATTGTCAGTGCTGTGCCGCCGCCCGACCCCCTCCCTCCCAGTGCAGCTAACTGGGTTATCAAAAACCAGCCAGGTCTCTCACTGTCTGTGGTGAGAGGAATGCAAAAGAAGCATTGCCGTCAGTGTGTTTGTGCCCTGTGACGTCCTGGCAAGCTATCCAGGGTGTCCTCTGATCCCCCGCCCAGAGTCGGGCTGAGATGGGTGCCAGCCTCCCCGCGACCCTAATTAAGCTTAAATGGTTCAGAAAATTAATAAATGGAGAATTCATACCACAAAAAAAAAGCTTACACAAGGATGCGTAGATGTCAATCTCTTGAAGATTAAGAACACTAGTTGAAGGATTATGATGCAAGTACTACTAATGCAAGGTCAAATCGTTTCATGACGGCCCTGCCTGCTTGTGATAAATGCCTATTGGAGGACATGTAAAACTTGTAAATATATTAAAACACCAGAAAAGTGATGCTTTTTGTTCTTTTTGTATTTTTCATGTCGGTGCATATTAGTTTCAGATTTTCATTTTAATAATACATTCAATGGTTTTATTTATATATAATATTTTAGATCAATATCACAAAGGTGTTTTATATACATTTTATTTCGCACAAAATAAAATGTTCTTTATCAGGAACTATAACTGCTGCTAGACTGAGCCTGAGCTCTCAAACTCACAATGGTCAACACTGGAAGATTGTCAATATCAGGACACAAAATATAAGCATTAGGTGCTCAAGAGATTCAGAAAAGTAGCATGATAGCATGGATTCATATGCTTTGCATTAGCATGCACCTGAAACGACAAGAGTCACTGACGACATCTCTCGCCCAACTAAAATGTGTAACATGTCCGAGCAGTCTCGGATGCTGGGGTAAGGCTTCACTCTCTTCGGTGGCGTGGGTTTAAATCCCACTGCTGCCCTCAACTCTGCTTCTTGGGGAAGTCGTGGCCAAAAGGTTACAGAAGTAGATTTGGTACATCGAGGTCACCGGTTTGATTCATGAAACAGCAGGTAAAATGTTTGTCAGCGGGAAAACTGAGCAGCACTTTCCACCTTCATGGCCCAAGTGTCTTGAGCAGGGCAACTGCTCGAAGGGCACCACAATGTGTGAATGTATGCATTCACTTTGGAGGGGTTCAATGCAGAGTAAAAATGTTCCTTGCAGGATAATCCAGTATGCATAAATGTTATATGTGCTTATTGAGTGCCTTTCAATAAATTTGAATATTATCGACCCTAATTAGGATTAAGCAGTTCAGAAAATGAATGAATATTATCCAAAATTTGATTTGAGTAATTCAGTTAAAAATTAAAATTCTGTATATTATATAGATTTATTACGAGCAGACGGAAATGTTTCAAGTTTTTATTTCTTTTAATTTTGATTATTATAACTTACCTGGTTTTCAATAGCTATATCTAGATAGAAAGCTAGAATATTGTGAAAAAGTTAAATAAAAGGTAAAGTCCGTGGGTTTTTACACCCAAGACATAGTGGCTCATCGGACCGGTGCTTATTCCCGGTTTCTGTAGCGTGAAGCAACCAGGAGTTCAACTCCTCCTGGATGGGACACTAGTCCATAGCAGGTTACCTTCCCAGTATATTTTTACTGGTACCCATTTATACTGCTGGGTGAACAGAGCCACACTTTGGTTGAGACCTTGCCCAGGGGTCTTAGCACAGTGAGGGTCTCAGTGGGATTTGAACTCGCAACCTCCTGATCATGAGCGCAACACCCTAACCACTACACCACTGGCCCACAGAAAAAGCTAAATACAGTATTGCACACTTATAGTGTCAAATTCTAATCAAATCATTAACTCAAAACACCTGCAAAGGTTTCCTGGGCCTTTTAATGGTCTCCCAGTTTGGGCGAGTACACTGACGGTCATGGGGAAGACTGCAGTCTTAACAGTCGTCCAGAAGACGATCCCAAACACCCTGCTCTGAACATCATGGGTACGACACAAAAGTTATTTCCTAAAGAAGCTGGCTGTTCAGAGTGCTGTATTCAAACACATGAATGGAAAAATTAATGGAAGGAAAAACTGGTAGAAAAAGGTGCACAAGCATCAGAGATAACCGCAGCCTTGTGAGGGTTGTGCAGTGAAACCCATTCAAGAATTTGGGGGAGATTCACAAGGACTGGACAAAAAGAACTGGACTGTTGCACAGTGATCCAAAGTTCTTTGTTCAGAGAAAAGCAGATTTTGTATTTCTTTTGGAAAACAAAGTTCCAGTGTCTGGAGGCAGAGAATCCAAGTTTCTTGAAGTTCAGTGGAAAGTTTCCCAAGTCCGTGATGATGTGGGGAGACATGTCATCTGCTGGTGTTGGTACACTGTGTTTTCTCAGGCCCAAGGTCCGTGCAGCTGTCTACCAATTATTTTCAGAGCACTTCATGTGTCCCTCTGCTGACCATCTTGATGGAGATGCCAATTTAATTTTCAGCAGGACTGGGAACCTGCCCACACTTCCAAAAGTACCAATAGTCGGTTTCAGGATCATGGTATTGCTGTGATTGATTGATTGATTGATTGCCCAGCATAGTGACCTAAATTAAACCTCAGACACTATGGGATATTATGAAGAGGAAGAAGTGTGTATGTATGTATGTATGTATGTGTGTGTGTGTGTGTGTGTGTGTATGTATATATATATATATATATATATATGTATATGTGTATATATATATATATATGTATATGTGTGTGTATATATATGTATGTATATATATGTATATGTATATATATATATGTATATGTATATATATATATATATATATATATATATATATGTGTGTGTATATATATATGTGTGTATATATATATGTGTGTATATGTGTATGTATGTATATATATATGTATGTATATATATGTATGTATATATATATATGTATGTATGTATAGAAATATGTGTATATATATATATATATATATATATATATATATATGTATGTATGTATGTATATGTGTATATATATGTATATATATGTATATGTGTATATATATATATATATGTATATGTGTATATATATGTATATATATGTATATGTGTATATATATGTATATATATGTATATGTGTATATATATGTATATATATGTATATGTGTATATATATGTATATATATGTATATGTGTATATATATGTATATATATGTATATGTGTATATATATGTATATATATGTATATATGTATGTGTATGTATATGTGTGTATATATATATATATATATATATGTATATGTGTATATATATATATATATATATGTATATGTGTATATATATATATATATATATATATATATATGTATATATAAACTGCCTATCTCCTGATTTTCATGCACATCCAGAGTTTACTCAAAAATAGTGTCAGAAAATATCTACTCGCCTTCCTAAAGATCAGGTCATACTAGGAAAGGAAGTGTTGAAGAATCGGTTCTATCAGCTCAATAATTAATGTGTGATGTTGAAAAATGTTTCCATTAAGCATAGAAATTAAGGTACTTAATGAGTAGAATTGTCTAATCATTGTGAACTCGTTAACTTTGACACAAAATATGTAATATAATCGTGAGAATATGGTGCACCAGTGCAAAAAGAACTGTTGCAAATCGGGACATTTGGTCTGGGAAAGTGAAACGGTGTTGGCGCATCAGATAAGCCACTCCAAAGGAGTCTCTGGGATCGATATATCAGTATTTGAAGACGGCACCTGGGGGTTCGATGGGGGATGTTGGTGCATAATCACTTGGGGAGTCCAGAAAAAAAAAAAGAGTAGCCAGGTTCGGAAGGGTGAAGGTGCTGAATAAGCAGGAGAAGGATCAGAGGATTTAGACTATCATCAGCTGGGACATCTTCAGTCTCGGTATATTGGTCAATGATGAGAGTAAATGACTTGCAGAAAAAGGGTTAATGTGCCAAATGCAAATCTTAGTGGCCTGGTCACCAGTTTCAGGTTGAGATTCGGAGTCTTGTTCATGGCGCATGATGTCTGTCACATGCAATGTAGTGCCGAAGATGAGGATCCTCAGGAACGAGGCCTTTCTGCTAGGTGTTCTAAAAATTCAGCAAGTTCCAAGGCCAAGACGGTCAGCTGCAAGTCCTGATATCATTGAAAGACACCATCTGTTTTCTGGAAAGGACGCGATGGTGCTGCTTTAAGCAAAGAAATGAAATGAGACCACCAGGTGCATGTCTCGTGATTATCTAATCTGAATAGGAGCCGTTTAGCATGAGATCACATAAACTGTTAACACTTGAAAACATGCTGACTGCGGGATGACGTGGATGAGCACTGGTACACTGATCATAGAACAACATTAAACAATATACTGTAATTATATATTTATCCACTCAGACTTACTCACAAACTTTTTTCAGGCTTATCGCAGTTGGAAGATTGAGAATATGTACTCAGTAAAATAAATAAGAAGAGAAAAGGTACTTACACATTGTTGTGCAGAGCTGTGTTAATAAACACTGAAGAAATTGTCAAATGAAGTCAAACAAGGAAGTAAGCACTTTGAAAAATACTTTATTATTATTATTATTAAGTAATCCCATCTTAACCTAGAAATAAGTGGAATTGGCATGAAGAGAAATGGTGTAATTCAGGGTGGATGATGTTAAAATCAGGGCTGACGGAGAGATAATTGGAAATAAGGAAATATGTAAAGATGGTCAGGAGGAATTAAAATCAACTCAAAACGAGAAAATAATGGAAACTGGGTTGGTACAATCAGATGAAAAGGGGAATCACTTTAAATGCACAGAAGTACATAGTGTAATCCAAGGTATTTTTAAAAGCTGTTCAGACTCCACCAACTCTCTCCAGGAACGAATGTTGAGTGTATTGCTGAATAAAGAATTACCAGCCTCTTCTCATCCAGTTGTAAGAGACCTCTTGTTTTATTGCACGTTTTGTTTTTGAAAGTTTGGTTTTATTATTGGTTATATAAGAAATGTTTGTTAAAATGGATTTTAAAAAAATAGTGGGACCTACAACCACTCTCTGATATATTCACTCAGAGTGATGTCTTGGTTGCCAACAGAACAGTTTTGCCATGAAGGAGGAAGAGGACCGTTTTCTCAGGTTATGTTATTCTTGAGCATCATGAGTTTTATTTTATCTCAAATGATACCATCCAGCAGTGAGAGAGAAGGTGAAAGCATTCTCAGGGAAATCACAAGCAGGCAACATATCCTTTCAGGACACCTCAAAGTTTCTGCTGCTGCTCATCATGTGATATCACAGTCTTCAGCTTTCCAGTTTCAGCAAATGCAGTGTACTTCTGTAATAACTGGATGTGTTATAGGGACAGTATAATGCTTTCGTGCATCTCACTGTAAAGGAAATGTTGGTGTCTATGGCAGACAATGCTCTATCTATCTATCTATCTATATATATATACACACACACACAGTGTGTGTGTGTGTGTGTATATATATATATATATATATATATGTGTGTGTGTATAGATATATATACATATACACACACACACACATACAGTGTGTATATTTATATATATGTATATATATATAATATACAGTGTATGTATGTGTGTGTGTGTGTGTGTATATATATATAGTAAATAATGCATATATAAAAATGTGTGTATCGATTTTCTGTCCAATAGTGTAGTGTAAATTTAATATTAATATGATAGTGCAGTCCTAAAACAAGTTTAATTTAGCTTTTATGTTACCTGATATAAATATTTTAAAATGACAATAACAGTATAAAAGTGAAACATTTGGTTTTTGCACTGTGATCACCAGAAACCCCAAAAATAAAAGTTAAATTAAATGTTCCAAATTGACCCTGGGGTGTGTATAATTTGACCCTACAATTGTTTGGTGAGCTGTTTAGGGTGTACACCACGGATTGTGAATTAAGGTTAATTTAGCAGGGAAAAAAACGAATCCATTTTCAACCACTGTGGAAAGCACTGGGCACGACACCTCTTTCACCTCCAAGCCAAACATGAACCGGATGTTGCACCGGAAGCACAAAGTCCCCGGTAAGAGAGTTAATCACGTATACAGTATGTATGTTCAGGAGTTTTATCAGTAAAGCACTGTATTTTTGACAAAACAAAAGAGTTTTCAGATTGTCGGATTTTTCCGTTATGTCGTAAACTTTTAAAAACTTCAGAACAACAATTAATTTTAAAAGAAACACAATTTTTTAATGAGAAGCTCTGCTTTTAAAACTCTTATTTAAAACCCGTTGTTTACCCCACCCAAAAAAAATCCCACATTATAATTACAAGTTGCGTTGATATCTCAAATTACTTATTTTTAAAATATTGTGCACTACGTGTGAAGTGTAAGTAGACCGGCATTTATTTATTTATTTACTGTACCTTGTAAGCCTTTTATTTTAGCGGGCAATTTCCCAGAATTCTGTGTGGGGCGCTCGCGCTGTTGGGAGGTGTGTGTTGTTTTAGCTTATTCGGGTAAGACCGTCATTGTTCCGGAGAGATTAAAAAAAGCTATTTCTTTGTCTGTATATTGCTGGATATGTTAAATAACATTAAATTATGTTGATTCGTGGTTTGTTGCAAAACTCGGTGATGGCGAAGTCTCTGTCGGGACCAGACTAAGAGTAAAAAGCTAACTGTTAGCTCAGGCTACGAGAGAGAGAAACGCTAGCCTGCTAGCATTAGTGAGTGTTGCTGCAACCACAGTTGCACAGATACCACAGTGTGTATTGATCTGCTGCAGTATTCGTGAGAACCTGCAAACTGAAGACCTCATACAATCACGTCCGTGTGACAATAAATCTTTTGAATAATTGAATAAAACAGTGAGGTTGGACCTGTGATGTCAGATCTAATCTGGCTTGATATTTTCTTTCTTTTACAGAATAAGACGTATGCTATTTGGGAAGGCATCTGTAGTCATTATATCTTTAACAAATGCATGTAGAATGTTTCATGTGTGATGTAATGTCATCTCTGCCTAAATCTGTCATGCACACGTAGTAAACTTGTAGCTGAAGATCACGTGACGTTTCCCCCAATCTTCATCTTTCCATTGTGCGTGAGGCTGCGCCCACTGTCACCTCATCTCAGTTTCTGGATGACAGAAGTGCATCCTGATGTGCTTGTCTGCATCCACCTCAAAATTTGAGAGAGTACTGTATTCTTCGATGCTTTTTTTTTTTTTCTCTCACCACATTTGTAAAGAGAATATTTGCGTTACTGTAGACTGGCAATGTCCTGCTCACAGGATTTCTACTCTACTACATTTTTTGTCTTTGTATCATTCTGAAAAATCATTGTGCCTAAAAACATCAGATCAGAATTTTCTGAGAATAAGTCTGTCTAATACCAGCAAGCGGAGAACACATCCTCTCCAGTTTAATATTTGATTTGAGTCACAACTAAAGGGGATAATGTTGAGTATTGTGCTGCTGCCATCTGATTGGCTGATCAGGCCTGTTTGTGTACAATGCAAACCATTCCAAATACTCACAAATGGTCTTTTATCGTGTATGTATAATATTAAAAATTTGCTCCATTCAGAAGGAAGTTACTTGTGTAGACAGCATTTGCACATTTCTAAAATAATGGATGGATTTTTTTTTTTTTTTTTTTTTTTTTTTTTATATACAGTTATCGAAAATCTAATCTTGTTTCGAAAACATTTGCATACTGTACCCTTTAATATGTTTTTGGTCTATTAATATTCTGTCCTGTTACTTTGTATAGAAAGTGCTCATATCACAAAGATGTATCGTCCCAAGCCGACTCTGAAAGACAGACAGCACTTGTACCGGCTGATCATCAGCCAACTGTTGTATGACGGTTACACCAACATTGCCAACAACCTCATAAATGAAGTGAAGCCGCAGAGTGTGGTGTCTCCATCTGAGCAGCTTATGCAGCTCGCCAAGATCGGTAAGATAGCACAGATACAGACTCATTATTTACATTACAGAGTCAGGGAAGTACAGCACAGAGGATATTAAGAAGAGAAAACGTAATGTTTCTGGTGCGAACTCAAAAAAAAAAAAAAACACCCTTCTATTCAAGGACCCCTGTGTTTACTGTCCTTCTGCTGGAGAGGAAAAAAAAAAACACAATACTGCAGTTTGCTTTTGTGGCACTAATGTTGTACTCTATGATTGGATACAACTTAATTTTTATTAGATTTTTAGATCATATTTTGTACTTATTATAAGATATAAAGTAAAATAACGTTAGATAAAAATTTTAACTGAATTCATAAGTCACCTGAAATAATTATGCAGTAATGGTGATGCAAAGGTATATGGAATTTACTGAACTGTCTCGTACACTTGTATGGTTCAGTATATGCACATATAATTTTCCTGTAATTATCAATACACGTTTGTCACGGGAGGTTTGTTGCTTCCATTCTTTCTTTTTTCTCTTCAGTCTTTCACCCGAACTTGCCATTGTCTGAGTGGAAGATAGCTGGGTTTTCCATGTCTTTTTCAGCTTCTAATTGCATACAGAGTCCCCATGGATGCATGCAGAGTGTCAGAGCCTATTAGAATTACCTCCAGAGCCAATAACACTGTTCGAATTCCGAATCTATTTTTCCCGTTACAAATAATGTAACCATGTCTTAATTCGTTCCAAGACGCTAGAAAACTACCTTTTTTGAACATGTTGTTTCATAATGTCATTTATGTATCAGATTGTATATTAAATGTGAAACAACAGGGCAAACACACAAATTCTTAATAGAGAGTAGGATCGGCTCGGGTAAGAATTGCCGCGACAACTCGTACCCCGGCCCAGCCTAGCCTACAGTTTGTTACTTTTTTTGTGTAAAGGAATGAGTAGAAACATGATGCAGTAATGAAACATGTCAAAGAAATTAAAAAAAGAAAAAACATTTAACGTAACTAGGTCAGCCTAAGGTACGAGTTACCGTTGTCTTTTGAACAGAAGTTTGGCGTGGCTGACTCTTCTTCAGGATGCGTCTCTCGTTTGTTTCGTGTTCAACTTCCAAATTTTGTTCGACTTCTGGGACATGCCCTTTACCACCAGACCACCACTGCCCTAAATTGCTAGCCTTTGTAAACAAGTGTTGTGTGTGTTTATTTATTTATTTTTTTATTATTATTTTTTTAAATCACCTAAAATTCTGTTTGATGAATAGATCCACTTGTTTTCTTGCATTGGAAAACCTCACCCCACGTGTTCACGTCGCTTCCAGTGGGGGGGGGAAACGACTGCTAACCTTTTGGTCAAGTCTCCAGTAGTCATTCCCAGCTTTATGCTTTTTAGGGTCACTCGTGTAAAAATGAGTGTCTCCATCACTTAAAAATATTTCATGTGTACAAATTCTGCTAAGAGGATGATGATGCCAGCACTCTTTAGTCTTTTATTCTGCCACAAAGGTAATTTTTTGTTTACAGCATGAGCCAAATGAGCAATTGAGGGTTAAGGGCCTTGCTCAAGGGCCCAACAGTGTTGACAGTGGGGATTGAACCGCTGACCTTTTCAATTAGCAACTCATTTCCTTATCCACTAAGCCAAATCTGCTGCTCGAGTACGTGTGCAGTCTGGGGCCACATTTTTTCAGATTATCACATCCATATTTCGGTTTTTAAACTGTGGGTAAAAAAAGCTGTTGTAAACAACACGTCTAGAAGGTCTTTGTATGCCGTAGCATTACAGATTACCGGAACCAAAGCATGAAAGGAACTGAAAAAGACATGAGAAGTGATTTGAGGTAGCAAGTCATACAAATCTTAAAAAAAAAAAAAAAAAAAGTTATTTGAGTTGAAGATTGTTGTTGTTGTTGTCACAGTCTTTGCACTCCTGTCCTGCCATTCCTTTGTCCCGTTTTACCATTATTCTCGCTACAAGGCCGTTCAGGGTGAGGACACGTTGCACTGAAAGTCGAGGCACAATGAAGACACAAAATTTGTGTGGGATGTGTGGAAGAGGCTAAGGTGCCCAACCTGTTCCACCATGAAAACATATTTTCGTTCACCAAGCAAAGTTCCATAAAGACATAGCTTGCCATGGTTGGTATGGAAGAGCTCAGGTGGCCTGCACAAGGCCCCACTGAACACTTTTTGGATAAATTTGGAATGCTGTCTCTGTCGTGCTGCTGTGGCTGAATGATCAAATTTAAGATTCCACAATCCAGCAGAAGGGTTACTGGTATTACAACAAGTTGTTTTAAATTCTGATCAGGTGTCCAAAAACATTTGGTCACAAGGTGTAAACATTGATTAATTTGTTTGTGTGCAGGAATGGAGAATGATGACAGCGCAGTGCAGTATGCTATTGGACGCTCAGACACAGTGGCTCCTGGTGTGGGAATCGACTTGGAGTTTGATGCTGATGTCCAGACCATGTCTCCAGAGGCCTCCGAGTATGAGACGTGTTATGTGACTTCACATAAAGGGCCGTGTCGCGTGGCCACGTACAGCCGAGATGGACAGCTCATTGCCACCGGCTCTGCAGACGCCTCTATTAAAATCCTGGACACGGAACGTATGCTGGCGAAGAGCGCCATGCCTCTGGAGGTGAATGCCAATGATCTTCAACACACATTGTTTTATGATTAGCAAAGTTAATGTTAATTCGGGTCACAGGGAGGCTGGTACCCATCTCCGCCCACTCCGGACAAGGGCGGGACATACCTTGGACAGCTCGTCAGGCCATCGCAGGGCCAAAACCTAAGGGAGATTTGGAACAGTCAGTTAATCTACTGTGCATGTTTTTGGACTGTGGGAGGAAACCGGAGAACCCGGTGGTAACCCGGGCAAGCACGGAGAGAACATCACACAAAAAGCCCAAGTTCATTATTATTATTATTATTATTATTATTGTACTGAATCATTGTCTTTGAGGGAAATTGAGATGTTACCAGACAAACCTTCAGAAAATATTCTGAAGATATGAGGATGTGATTGGAATATTTATTTTATTTATTGTTTATTTGTGTATTGGCTTCATTCTTTTTTTGTGCTCTCTGTTGTGCTACCAAGAAGTAAACGGTTGCAACAGTTCTCAAAATGCTACAGAGGGCTTGAACTGGACCGTGTATTCATTTCAAACTTTTACCTTTTGACTTTGTAGGTGATGATGAACGAGACTGCACAGCAGAACATGGAGAACCATCCAGTTATCCGAACCCTGTATGACCATGTAGATGAGGTTACTTGCCTGGCCTTCCATCCCACTGAGCAGATCCTGGCCTCGGGATCTCGTGATTACACACTCAAACTGTTTGACTACTCCAAGCCCTCTGCAAAAAGAGCTTTCAAATACATCCAGGTACTGTGTACCAGGAGTTGCTATGCATATTCACACACACACACACACACACACACGTGTGGTCCAACACATTTTGAGGAAACGCACTATCTGCGCCGTCGTGTGAAAGAGCTCACAGACGCCCATGATTGGCTGGTGATCACTGTGAGTGACAGGGAAGTGAGCATATCTTGTCCCTCCCTCCCTCCTTCCCTCCTTCCTTCAAGAGCTCGGCCAATTAGCTCCCATAGACTCCTGGTCACGGACGGCTGTGGCATTAACCTGGATACGAACTTGCGATCCCAGGTTAATAGTCACACACCTTGTTGATGCACAACTTGGGAGCCTTGGGTGTGTGTATGTGTATACCCACATGCATACTTTATAATATATAAATAAATGAAATGTGTCTGTTTCGGTGGGGCCGGAATATTCTTTTTTTTAATTTTTTTTTGGACATAAATGTGCTGCACAGTTTCTTCAAAGTACACTTTTTTTTTTTTTTTTTTTTCGCGCTAAATCCTGATGTGTTTCTGACCTTGTACATTACGATTTCATTTGCAAAGAGAGTGGTCTCAAAGAGATCATCCCCCAGTTAAGATAAACACAAGAACAGAAATGTGATGTACTGCACTTTTGTTTATTTTAAACCTAAATTAGGAAAACAAATGTTTATTTCACAGAAATGTGTAAACAGAGGAAGTTTTGACACATCTATTAAATGACTGACTGGATTAGCAGGGGTTTCCCAGACTCGGTTAAACTTAAGATGACCGTAACTATACAGTGGCACCTCACCTTACGAAATTAATCCGTTCCAGAAGTGGTTTCGTAACCTGATTTTTTTTTTTTTCCTTCCTTAAGTTGAACCGCATTTTACATGTAAAAGGCCTGATTCGTTCCAAGGCCTCCAATACTATCTCCTAAACCCTTTCAAAAATTATAAAAGTATACCCTTTAAGGCTTCCTTCTGCTTCAATATCGTACCGATGGTAGACGGGTTTCGGCCATATTCCTTTGCGATATCACCCAATCGCATGCCACGAGCCCGCTTCTTCTTTTCACTCGCACTGGGAATCACTTTCTTGGGGCCCATGATAAATGACGAAAAATAAATTTGCAATAAGCACACTCGAAAAACTCACGAAACAACAGTAACTCTGTCCTTTACACGTCTTAGAACTCCGTGATGAACAATGGGTCGAAGGCACACGAAAAGCATAATGGGTATCATGGAGATACAGCTCCCTCCGAGCCAATTGGAGGCCAGTGGCGCAAATGTGAGGTACCACTGTACTGAGATATGGATGTGGTGAAGGAGGATATGAAGGTAGTTGGCGTAAGAGAAGATGCAAAGAATAGGGTGAGATGGAGGGAGATGATTTTCTGTGGTGACCCCCTAAGGGAACAGTCGAAAGCAAAAGAAGGACTCTACTGAGATAAAGCCGAACATGGATGGGTTTCATCAGGTAATCCAGTTTCTCCCACATTAAGTTAATTATCTTTTCCAAATTGCTTCTAGACATGAGGGAGACCATATGTGTGTGTTCGTCCTGCAGTGCTTTGGTTAGCTGTTTACCTTTGCCCAGTGTTGACTGAGATAGGGCCCAGCCTCCCCACAACTCCACTAGGACCAAGCAGTTCTGAAAACGATTGTATGATGAAAGCTAAACGAACTGGATAGGATTATTAACCTCCAAAACTAATGACTACATAAATAGAAATATTGATTGATTGATTGATTGATAAATGATTGTTCTTGTTAGGTGGTGATTGATTTAGAGCTACTTTTTCCTCTACAGGAAGCAGAAATGCTGCGCTCCATCTCCTTTCACCCATCAGGCGATTTCTTGCTGGTGGGCACTCAGCATCCAACGCTGCGCCTGTATGACGTCAACACGTTCCAGTGTTTTGTGTCGTGCAACCCTCTGGATCAGCACACTGATGCCATCTGCAGCGTGAGCTACAATCCAGGAGCCAACACGTATGTCACGTGTAGCAAGGATGGCAGTATCAAGCTGTGGGACGGCATCTCCAATCGATGTGTGTCCACATTTGAGAAGGCCCATGATGGGGCTGAAGTCTGCTCTGCCGTATTTTCCAAAAACTCCAAATACATTCTGTCCAGTGGTAAGGATTCTGTGGCCAAGCTGTGGGAGATCTCCACTGGACGTACACTGGTCAAGTACACAGGTAAGATATTGATCTGTCCTTGAAGTCACACTTCATATCCGTCAGCATGGCTATTAAATAACGAAGCTGAAGTTTTGTAAGGTGGAACAAATTATTCAAAATAAATGATGTAACGGCATCATGATGATTGCAGAAATGGCCTCCATCAACAAAGAGACTGTTTAGCGAATCTTTCACAACATGACGAAAGGTTGTAAAGGTGGTATTATTGGTCATAAAGAAACTTGTAAGCGAGTATGTGCTGATATTTCAGGACAAATTGAAGCGAATCCAAATTTTTCAGTATTTAATAGTCACACTTCATATCCGTCAGCATCATGTGACTGAAAATAAAATAAGTTTTCAAAACTCTCTTGTTACAGCTCAGCATCTGTATACAGTGGTACCTCGGTTCTCGAACGCTTTAGAGGTCGAACAAATACAAATCGGAATTCAAACAAAAAATTTGAGATTTTTTTTGCCTTGGAAGTTGAACAAAATTCGGAAGTCGAACTCGAAAAAACGAGACGGAGAGGGAGGAAAAGTAACTTCCGGAAATTGTTGATACAATATATATTCTGGGGAAGTCCAGAAGTTGTTGATACTATGTAAGGACTGTTTGGGCTTTTACACCCAAACCTAGTGGCTCATCAGTCCAGTACTTTATGTATCACCCTAATAAAGTTATCCTGAGGAAGTCCGGAAGTTGTTGATACTATGTGTCCCTTTAAAAGCTGTCCTGGGGAAGTCCCGAAGTTGTTGATACAGTGCTAAAGCACTAAAGCTATCTAATCACTAACGCCGTATACCACCTCCAGCGACAAATACAATTTAGAGTACCGAACAGAAAACCCACAGCTCAGCTTATAGGCATAACCGCCTAAACAAAGATGAAGAGAATGTATGTAAGCTAAGCTAAAGCGCTAGCTTTAGCTTCAGTACTGTATCAACAACTTTGGGACTTCCACAGGACAGCTTTTAGGGTAATACATAAAGCACTGGCCTCATGAGCCTAAAAGCTGTCCTGGGGAAGTCCGGTTGTTGACACAGTACTAAAGCTAGCGCTAAAGCACAAAAGCTATCTAATCACTAACTCCATATACCACCTCCAGCGACAAATACGATTTTGAGTACCGAACAGAAAACCCACAGATCGGTTTATAGGCAAAACCGCCTGAACAAAGCTGAAGAGGATGGATGTATATAAGCTAAGATAAGATAAAGCTAAGCTAAAGTGCTAGCGGCGCTGTGAACGCCTTAACGATGAGGTCATGAGCCACTTCTGTAAGGTTTTGAAAAGAAGGCTTTTCAAAAAAGGTTAAAATTCTTATCTTTATTGTTCTTAAGCTTTAACTTTTCACAGAAAACAGGGATCCCAGCTCTCGGCTATTTAGCGGAATTCCGCTATTTTTACTCTCCTATTTAGCGGAATTCCGCTATTTTTACTCTCCTATTTAGTGGAATTCCACTATTTTTACTCTCCTATTTGGTGGAATTCCGCTACTTTTTCAGCTTCAGGCATCTTGCGGGCCCTTTGACTCCCCAGCTAAAATATTTAATTTCCTCTATTTCTGAACCAGTTTCCTCTAATTTTTTTCTAAACCTCGCTGGGATCCCTGAGAAAACCATGATGTCTTTGCTCCCGGCTGGGTGGATTCATGAGACCAGAGTTTGTGGGTTTGAAAGACAATCTATGACTGACCCTTATGAGTGAAAGAGCCTTTCTGTAGTTGCTAAGGAAATCTTTTGACAGGGTTGACATATTTGAATTCTCTTGCTTGCAATGAAACCGAACTTTTGAGTGTGTTCATGTTAGCGTTTGCTGTAAGATGACTGTTGCAGTTGTTATGCAAACTTTGAATTCATGGCTAAATTCCTCTGAACCAGTTGAGAAAACTATCACAGACATGAGAAAAGAAGACCGCAGATAATCAAAAAGTCGAGGTCCTTTGAGAACACCGATATGTCAACAAGTGGTGACTGAAGACATGATTTTATCTGATTTTGCTGCTTTCAGGGATAGTGATAGGTTTCTTTTCAGAATTTTAAATTCTAAAGTGGCGGTTTCACATCCCCAGATAAAGTTTCTCCTTCACACTTGTCCTATTTTAGACTTCACTCTGGTCCCCCACGGGGCTGGTGGCGTAGTGGTTAGGGTGCTGCCCTCATGATCGGGAGGTTGTGAGTTCGAATCCCACTGAGACCCTCACTGTGCTAAGACCCCTGGGACAAGTGTGCCTCTGTCCACCCAGCAGTGGACAAACAGACTGGTAAATGGATACCAGTAAAAATATACTGGGAAGGTAACCTGCGATGGACTAGCGTCCCATCCAGGGCGAGTTGCACTCTTGGTCGCTTCACGCTATGGAAACCGGGGATAAGCACTGGCCTGATGAGCCGCGAGGCTCGGGTGTAAAAACCCGACAGACTTGCCTTCTGGTCCCCCACCACCAGCACCTCTGCTATGCTCATGTGAATTTTAGTTTGATAAAGTTGGAATTGGTATCATATGCAAACCAATAGTCTTGCTCTGTATGTGTTTGTATGTATTACAGGAGCAGGACTGAGTGGTCGTCAGACGCACCGGACGCAGGGTGTCTTTAATCACACTGAGGACTACGTGCTGTTGCCTGATGAGCGTACAGTCAGCCTGTGCTGCTGGGACTCCCGTACAGCTGAGCGGAAGAACCTGCTCTCACTCGGCCATAATAATATTGTGCGCTGCATTGTGCACTCTCCCACTAACCCGGGTTTCATGACGTGCAGTGATGACTTTCGAGCACGGTTCTGGTACCGCCGGACCACGACTGACTGAACAGCTCTTGGGCTGCACATGAGTTTCAGTATGTGTGGAGGAAAAAAGTGCTGAGAGAGATGTTTGAGGCATCAGAACTGCTGTAGTTGTTCCCTGTAGAGGGCACCATTGTATTCTGAAGAACCTGCAGAGAAAGTTTGACTTTTTGAAGTCAATGTTAGCCATCTGAGTTCAATGAAGTTGTTTCCTGTGTGATGTGGAACAAGTTCTTCGTGAGGGGTTTGGGGAAAAATGTCCCACTCTGTTTGATAAATTTTTTTTTTTTAAATAAAAGAAATAAATAGTTCATCAAACTTCTCATGAGCCAATGTTACAAAAAAGACAAATATTTTAACTGGCACTGGGAAAATGGGGAGGATCCATAATACAAGTTGTAAAAGATCTTTTATGTTTCTAATATTTCCCAGCAGCTTTCAGTGATCATGCATTTCAGGGAACCAAATTGGTGGAAACAGTCAGCAAAAAACACATTGTCTGTAAGATATAATTGCTCGTGTTGCAGAATTTAAATGAGAATAAAATTAAATGCTAGTTTCAGTAACAAGTCATTATTCAAAATTAAAAAAAATAAATCACGGGTCCAGACGTTTCTGCTGGCAGGAGTATTTAACAAGTCTGGTGTATAAAAAGTGACCTTATGATTTTGAAACAAGGTCAAAGTGACCTATATACAATCCCAACTTATTTGCCCCTGAGGGGGATCCAAAGGTATTGTTGCTAACAAGTCAGACAGACGGACGTTGTCTCTATAGCTCCCATTACCCAGCATTATCCAACAATGACTACAATTAAAATAGTTTATCATCATCAGCTTCTGCTTGATCTAGGGATGGGTTGTGGGGACATCAGTCTAAGCAATGAAGTCCAGACGTCCCTCTCCTCAGCCACTTTCTCCAGCTCTTCGGGGAGGGTCAGGGACACGACACACACACACCAAGGTGTTCCCGGACCAACCAGCAGATATAGTCACTCCGGCGTGTTCTGCATTTGCCCTCGGGGTCTCTTCCAGGTGGGACATGCCAGAAACACCACATCAGAACTAATCAATGCATCAAACCCAACAAACGTTTAATGATGACAAAGGATAAAATGTACTGCCAACGATAGGGTTCATAGGAGGAAAATAAGGCTGAGCCAGTCAATCATTACACTTAAACTTGATAGAAATTGTGTGGTATGAATTGAAAATCATGGGAATCATTTCCCTTTACATGGGAAAAATTAAACAAAATCTTCATACAGTAGCCAAGCTATTAACTTGCAAACAAACACGCAATCTTCAGCAAGTATTACATACATTTCAGTTCATTCGTTTTTCTTTCTTCCTTTCGGCTTTTTTCGGGAGTCGCCACAGCGAATCATCTGATTCGCACATTTGATTTGGCATAGGTGTTTACGTTGGATGCCCTTTCTGTCACAACCCTTTTAACAAGGGACAGAAACACGCTGACGGCTTTGCAGCCTACTCTTTATGAAAGTCAGCGATGGTTCTTTTACATGCTTTTCACCATAGACAGTGAGAGACATGGCCCGCCTTTGATAACGTTTGATAACGATGGCGGTCGTTATTAACCTGGGCCTCGACTGCCATCAGTGCTGTTAACCAACAGGGAGCTGGTGGAAATTGGACTACTGTTGGTCGAAGAAGGAAAGGTGGGAGGCGTGTCTGTAGGCGAAGAAAGAAGAGGACGGGCATGAGTCTATGACTGAGAGTAGGGACTTTGAATGTTGGAACTATGAATGGAAAAGATAGAGAGCTGGCTGACATGATGCAGAGGAGGAAGGTGGACATACTGTGTGTTCAGGAGACCTGGTGGAAAGGTAGTAAAGCTAGAAGGATAGGAGCAGGGTTTAAACTGTTTTATCAATGTGTGGATGGGAAGAGAAATGGAGGAGGAGTCATCTTGAAGGAGGGGCTTGTCAGGAATGTTCTAGAAGTGAAAAGAGTGTCAGACGGAGTGATGAGTCTCAAGTTAGAAAGTGAAGGTGTGATGTTCAGTGTTGTTAGTGCTTATGCCCCACAGGCAGGATGCGAGTTAGAAGAGAGGGAGAGATTCTGGGGCGAGTTAGATGAAGTGATGCAGAGTAACCCCAGAGGCGAAAGAGGGGTCATTGGTGCAGACTTCAATGGACATGTCGGTGCAGAAAACAGAGGGGACGAGGAAGTGATGGGCAGGTTTGGTATCCAGGACAGAAACACAGAAGGACAAATGTTGGTAGATTTTGCAAAAAAAGATGGAAATGGCTGTGGTGAATACTTTCTTCCAGAAGAGAGAGGAGCATAGAGTGACTTATAAAAGCAGAGGTAGGAGCACACAGGTAGACTACAACTTGTGTAGGCAGTGTAATTTGAAGGAAGTCGGTGAATGCAAAGTAGTAGCGGGTGAGAGTGTTGCCAAACAGCATAGGATGGTGGTGTGCAGGATGACGCTGATGGTGAGGAAGGTTAAGAATGCAAAGGCAGAGCAGAAGACAAAGTGATGGAAGCTGAAAAAGGAAGATTGTCGTGTTGTCTTCAAGGAGGAGTTGAAACAGGCTTTGGGTGGTCAGGAAGTGCTTCCAGATGACTGGACAACCACAGCTAATGTGATCAAGCAGACAGGTAGGTGAGTACTTGGTGTGTCCTCTGGAAGGAAAGTAGATAAGGAGACTTGGTGGCAGAATGAGGGAGTGCAGGAGTGTGTACAAAGGAAGAGGATGGCTAAGAGGAAGTGGGACACAGAGAGGACCGAAGAGAGTAAACGGGAGTACAGGGAGACACAGCGTAAAGCGAAGGTAGCGATGTCAAAGGCCAAACAGAGGGTGTATAATGACTTGTATGATAGGTTGGATGGTAAGGAGGGAGAAAATTATTTATACAGGTTGGCACAGCAGAGAAATAGAGATGGGAAGGACATGCAGCAAGCTAGTGATTTAAGGGCAGACAGGGAAATGTATTGTCTGATAACAGAAGTGTGCTGGGAAGATGGAAAAAGTACTTTGAAGAGCTGATTAATGAGGAAAATGAGAGAGAAAAAAAGAGTAGAAGAGGTAGCTGTCGAGGACCAGGAAGTAGCAAAGATTAGTAAGGGTGAAGTGATGAGGGCATTGAAGAGGATGAAGAGTGGAAAGGCAGTTGATCCTGATGATATACCTATGGAGGTATGGAAGTGTCTAGGAGAGGTAGCAGTAGATTTCCTGACAAGAACATTCAACAAGGTCTTAGGGAGTGAGCAGATGCCGGAGGAATGGAGGAGAAGTGTGCTTGTGCCCATTTTGAAGAACAAGGGAGACGTGCAGAGTTGTGGCAACTACAGAGGGATAAAGTTGATGAGCCACACGATGAAGTTATGGGAAAGAATAGTGGAAGCTAGACTAAGGGCAGAGGTCAGCATTATCAACATAACAGTGGTATTGCATGAGGAAGTTTGGAGTGGCAGAGAAGTATGTTGGAGTGGTGCAGGACATGTATGAGAGATGTAAGACAGTGGTGAGGTGTGCTGTCGGTGTGACAGAAGAGTTCAAGGTGGAGGTGGGACTGCATCAAGGATCAGCTCTGAGCCCCTTCTTTTTTGTTTTGGTGATGGACAGGCTGACAGACAAGATGAGACAAGATTCCCCACGGACTATGTTTGCAGATGACATTGTGATCTGTAGCGAGAGCAGAGAACAAGTGCAGGAAAATCTAGAGAGGTGGAGGTATGCCCCGGAAAGAAAAGGAATGAGGGTTATCCTCAGTAAGACAGAATACATGTGTGTGAACAACAAAGACCCAAGAGGAACGATGAGGTTACAGGAAGCAGAGATAAAGAAGGTGGAGGATTTTAAGTACTTGGGCTCAACAATCCAGAGCAATGGAGAGTGTGGAAAAGAGGTCATGAAGCATGTGTAGGCAGGTTGGAATGGTTGGAGAAAAGAGTCCGGTGTGATGTGTGATAGGAGAGTATCGGCAAGAATGAAAGGAAAAGTGAATGGCGGTGTTGAGGCCAGCGATGTTGGATGGTTTACAGTGGGGCCAATAAGTATTGGGCAACGTAAAAATGTGCAAGTTCACCCATTTAAAAAGATAAGAGAGGTTTGTAATTTTCATCATCGGTACACATCAAACTTGAGAGACAGAATGTAAAAAAAAAAAAATCCAGGAAATCACATTGTATGATTTTTAAACAATTTATTTGTGAAAATGGGAGGCCAATAAGTATTGGGCAGCCGGCAAAAGTTACTTTTAATACTTTGTAATGAAGCCTTGGTTGGCAATGACGGAGGTCAAACGGTTCCTGTAGTTCTTGACCAGGTCTACACACACTTTAGTTGGTATTTTGGCCCACTCCTCTGCACAGATCTTCTCTCGAGCTGCGATGTTTTTTGGCTGTCGCTTGGCAACTCGAAGTTTTAACTTCCTCCATAGGTTTTCGATTGGGTTGAGGTCTGGAGACTGGCTAGGCCACTTCAGAACCTTGATATGCTTTTTAAGGAGCCACTCCTTGGTTTTCTTTTCTGCCTCTTGGTAAAGGGTTGTGTCAGAAAGGGCATCCGACATAAAAACCTATGCCAAATCAAACATGCGAATCAAATGATTCGTTGTGGCGACCCCTGAAAAAGGGGAAGAGCTGAAAGGAAAAGAAGACGACGCTGATAAAATCTCATTCCTTTACTCAGTGTGTGGGAGAGATGATATTCAAATTAACTTACTGAAACCATCACCCACTCTGATCCTGTCAAAAGAGAATCCAACATTTCCAATTTTTTTTTTAAATTTATTTTAGTTCCATAGCAAAGAAGGAATAAATAAATAAATTAAATAATAGGGTCAAATCGACAAAGGTCTGCATCATTAAATTAAAAATAAGAAAGTATAAATTTAGATTCAGGTTAGGTTTATGTTTTTCTATTAAAAATAAAATAAAGTACCTGTATATGTTTTTAATGTTGGGGTGGCATCGTGGTCAGCACATCCGCCTCACAGCAGAAAGGTTCTGAGTTCGGTTTCCAGGTTCAACAAAGGTGTTTCTATATAGAGTTTGCATGTAAACCATTTTTGTGGGGGTTTCCTCTAAGTATTTTAGTTGCCTCCCACAGTCTAAATATATGCACACAAGGCTAAAATGATCTGTTCCAGCTGCCCCCAGGTGTGAGTTTGAATGATTTTTGTGTGCTGCCCAGGGATGCTACCCTGCCTTCACCAAGAGTTGGCTGATATAGATTCCAGCCTTCCCCCAACCCACGTAGGATTGTGCAGTTCAGCAGATAAATGAGTGAGTTTTTATGGGCTTTAATAAATGAAATGGCTCTTCCTGAAGCCATTCAGAAATAATTTGTCATACATACAGTAATAGATTTGTCTTTGAGGGCAGTGGTGGTACAGGGTTAAAGTTGGGAGTTCGAGTCCCACTTTCCACAAGGTTGTCACTGCAACCCCCCCCCCCCCACACACACACACACACACACACCACCACCACCACCACCACCACCCCTTCCCCTCCGTGCAGCTAACTGGGTTATCAAAGGCCGGCCATGTCTCTCACTGTCTATGGTGTGAGGTTGATGTAAAAGAACCATTGCTGACTTTCGACAAGAGTAGCTGCATAGCCGTCAACGTGTTTCCGCCCTGCGATGGTCTGGCGAGCTGTCCAGGGTGTACTCTGCCCTCATCTGGAGTCCCTCCCCGCGACCCTAATTAGGATTAAGCAGTTCCAGAAAATGAACTGAACATTTGTCTTTGCAAGAAACAAACTAAACTTTTAAAAGTAGTTTTAACACGATGTATGAACCATGTGTGACCTAAAAAAAAAAATTTTGAAATATGAGTCTGACTTTAACGATACCATGAAGTGATGGATACGGATACCAGTTGGAAAGAAGACTGGTATCCGTATCCATCACTTCATGGTATCGCTAAAGTCAGACTCATATTTCAAAATTTTGAGCATTGAATTTCATGAATGAAACTTTGATATTTATAAATTCATTTCCATTCAGCCTCCACACATACTAGTATGCATGAAGCCCTGGGTTCCTGTTATTCAATGCTGAATTTCAATACCTATCTTTGATGTACCAGCCTGAAAGTAGCAAGCAATTAACAAAATCTAAAGAGTAAAGGGGATGTGGTGTAATAGAAACTACATAAAGTAAAACAAATTCTCCGTGAAGTGTTTTATTCTCTTATACCACCGGCTATTAAATCTTATTGGTATAAAAGAATAACAGGAACTTTTAATTCACTCTGAGGTAGGTTTAGTATTACGCATCTTTACAAGCTAATGCTTTACATTACAACAGTGACACCGAGTCATTTCCTTTGACCAGCCTCTGTTGTTGTTGTTTTTTTCCTCTATTGGAGCTTCTAAGGAATGTAACAGAGAAACCAGAACATGCAACCTTCTTTTCAGTGATGGTATATTTGACACTGCGTACTCCCTCCAGAAATGTTTAATAAGCATCTATAATATACCAATCACACAAAGCTTCAGATTGTCAATATAGTATACTGCCTAACCAAAAAAGTCACACCCGAACATGTTGTTCCACCTTTAGACTTGCGTACAGCACTTAATCATGCTGTGATCAAGGCGAAATGCAATCCTTGAAATATGTGTACAGTCGGCCCTCTACTTACGAAATTAATCCAGTTCCAGAGCTTTTTTCAGAACCTGAAATTTTCGTAAATGGAGGCGCATTTTACATGTAAAACGTGTGATTTGTTCCAAGGCTTCAAAGACTACTCCATAAACCCTTTAAAAATGATAAAAGTACACCAATTTTGTATGAAATATGTGTTCAAAGTAAAAGAACATTATTTATTAAACCATTTAAACATTTTATTAACATATTTATTAATTAAACCATTATTAAACATTTTTATTAATGCAAATACACACACACACAACACTGTCTCTCTCTCTCTCTCTCTCTCTCTCTCTCTCTCTCTCTGAGTGTGCGCTCTGCTGAATGCGGGCTCCGCCCACACGCAGTGCACAGCCGACGGAGCTTTTGAGATGGGGTGTTGTATTTAAAGCGGAATTACCTGTTTGAAAGATCTGAGGTCCGGATTCAATATTAACTTGCTTCCTTATGAGATCGGAGGTCTTGTGGCACCGCCCACTTCCGTGCACACTTCGTGGCCGAATGCGGCGCTTTTGAGACGGGGCACGGCTCATCCGGACCTCCTCAAATAAGCTGCAATGAGTACTGTTCTCTCAAAACTGTCAAAACTCACGAAACTCACGATCCAACAGTACGCGTGTGACAAACAAGCTTATAGGTACAGTACTATGGAGATTCAGCTCCCTTCTGGCCAATGGGAGGCCAGCAGGGCAGGATGTTGGGAGACAGCCAATGAGAGAGCAACTCGCGCATTGTTTGAATTTTTGAATGGCGTGTTTGGCGCTTTTCATAAGAAGAGGTTGTTTCGTATACAGAGGGTGAAAATTTAGCAAAATGTTTTTCGTAACCTGGATTTGTCATATTCAGAGGTTTTCGTAAGTAGAGGGCCAACTGTACCCTTTGGGTTTTTTTTTTTTTTTTTTTTTTCCAGTGTATTTAAAATAAGACATTTTAGTCCATTTTGTTATCGTATTTAAACATTGTTTTGGCCATACAGTCAAGATATTTAGATTTGAAATCAAACATGAGATGATCAATCTGAATTTGTCATGGTTCTCAGCTGAGGGGTGCCGCTCTGATCCAAAATTCTGATTTTTGATTTGAGTTTTTTGAGCTGCAAAAGTGTTATTTTATTTTCTGCCATTTTAATGGAATCCCACAGACACTCAAGTTCAGATATCTGAGTGGCGCATAAACAAGGCGCGAGACTATCTGAACATTGCAAATTCGAATCTAAGTTGATGTATGGGCCATCTGTGGCTGGGAATCCATGGGGGACAATTATCCAAGCTTTCGCATTGTGAGAGAGTGATGCTCTTGCTTTTGGAAGGACGCATACACATTTTGGCCAAAATTTTACCATCACATCCATATTTGCCAATTATTCACACTGCTACCACAAAATTGCAAGTATGGTTGCATAGAATGGTTTTGTACTCTCCAGAATAACAACTATCTTTCAATGAAACTAGGAGCTCAATCCAGAAGGAGCTCAATCCAGAATAATGATGTTGTACATAAAGTGAGGTCCATGAGGAAATGGTTTGCCATCGTTAGAGTAGAAGAACTTGACTTTTCTGCATCAAGCTGGTCTTTTTTCCCAAAGCACAACATGGAGTATTTGTATCATGCAGTTCTATATTCTAGATACTGGACACTAGATAATGTCCAAGTTCATGTCTTTGACCCATTGAGCCATGAAACATCTAGCCTGAAAAGCATTACTGCTGCCTTCATGTATTATTGTAAAAATGAGGCTTAATTGTAAATATTGTGTCACCAGGGGAATACAGTTCCTTATACAGCAATAGTTTCAAGATCCTCATTGTGATTTGGGATTGAGATTGCGATACTACCCACAGAGTGTTCCTTACTTATATTATACGTACTATGTATAAAATGCTAATATGTTCTCAGAAATGTTGGGTCAGACATACTTTAAGTTGGATCCATATGCGGACGTGTTGTGGTCTACCGAACAGTAAAAAGTCCCTGTGTTTGAGTCCCAGGCATGACGAGGTGTTTCTTTGTAGGGTTTCTATGTTCTCTCCATGCTCGTTGTGTGAATTTGACTAATTGGCTGTTCTGTGTCTTTGGTTTTGTGTATGTTGTACTACAGTGAACTGGCAAGCTGTTCCGAGTGTACAGTGATCACTCGCTACTTCGCGCTTCAATTCCTGCGGCTTCAGTGCATCCCGGGTTTTTTAAAAATATTCATCGAAAAGTGAAAAATAGGGAAAAAGTTAAGGAAACTGTCACAAAACAGCAACAACAACAACAAAAAACCCCCCAAACAAACAAAAACAAAAAACCAGCACAAAACTCCCCAACAAAACTACTTACATTTTTATGAGGTGTGCGCGTGTGTGTGCGTGCGCGTGTTTGTGTGTATTTATATCTTATTTACATCTTATGCATTATTTTTGAATGTTTAATTGTTATAAGCATTTATAGAGTTGAATATGTATTTATTGATATTATATACACATATACAGTAATCCCCATTATTTCGCAGTTAATGGGGACCAGCCCTCCCGTGAAATGTGAACAAACGCGAAATTTTTGCCACTTCTTAAGGACACCCACTCACCTATATATTCTACAAAATGTATATAGAAGTTAATTTTAAAGTGTTCTATGCAGGTTAATGTGTATTAATATATAACTAAATTATACACCTCATAAAGATGACAAATACATATAAATACTTAATAACAAACCTTATAAATAACAAATCCTCAGCCACGTCGAGGAAAATTACTGGCGCCTCCAGAGCCTTTGCTTTAGTACGTATCATGTTAATGTCCAAACTCACATTACTTTAATGGCAGTCCGTAATCCACAACGATAAGGCATTTTACATTTTCACAACTGTTATGGTCTGTGCTAGTTGACGGCGTTTAACTCTCTTGCTCTCTCTCTCTCTCTCCTCATACACTACATGCGCTGGTGAGGAGCATGGCTGTTACCCGCAGGTGAAATCCAGAGTGCGCACCTGAATTCACTCAGACATTAGTACGCTATTTATAGCTTCGTACTCAACCAGTTTCCATGTTGATACTCTCCCAGTGATTTTGGTTTTTGTTTTTCCCTCACCACTATGGTGAACACGATTTTTCCCGCACCCCGGTGCTTCCCCTGAGCTTAATAAAAGTCATTGTTTCATGAGGGAGGAAAGGTGTGCTGGATGCTAGGAAATATAATCTCGACCAATCAGCTTGCTGGATTCACAGCCAATCAGAGAACACTCAAGTTAAGCAGGAAAACAGAGCATGTTGAGAAGTGTAGTTCAATGTACATGTAGCGCTCATGAATTTTGTTGAAGGTTATGTTTGATACTATATTTGATGAGTGAAATTATTTTGCTTGAATTTAATTTATTTGAAATTAATGTTGATATTATTTGATATATTTGATATTATTTTACAATGTTATGTTTATAATAATTGATTTAGGGGTGTTTTATGAGATACGGTAATGGTATTTATGGATGTATAGTACAGTATGAACGTCATACGTCACTGGAACATACAGTTACAACTTATGGTTTTTTTTTTTGGTTGGTTTTTTTTTCACCTTACGTTCGGCCGTCCGGAACCGAACTAAAACGTAAGTTGGAGAGCGTCTGTATTTTTTTTTTGTATTCGCGTTTTAGTACGTAGAACACAGAAACCTACGTAAATTGCACTATGCAAAAAAAATAACATCTAAAGTTTTTCTTTGTTCTATGAAGAAACACAAGAAACACAAACTAAAATGAGATTTTTATGCAAACCATGATAACACCACCCGCTTCAACTGACTCCAAACTGTGAATGTCCATCCAATTTTTTTCTTAAATTAACGAATAGATTGCAGAGCGATTTTGAATGTGATTATTTTTTTATTTGAACAGATTAAGTGAAGTACTAAGATGAGGATTTGTTCACAGAGATTTCTGTCTGTAACTACAAACATCCTGATATGATTCATGTCACTGTAGGCTTTGTGCCAGAGCTTTCTTTCCCCTCACACACTGGGAGCTGAGCAGTTAAGAATCTGCATGAAATCTTGAAAGGTTATGAGTTTCAATCACTGGAATCCCATCAGGCCTTAAACTCCAATCTTCTCAAATCTTTTTTAGAGGTTAAATATTTTCACACAGCTAAATCACTTCAGATGAAAAGCGTCTGCCAAATAAATAAATACATAGTCAAATTTGGTCTGTAAATATATATATATATATATAATTTTTCTTTTTTTTTTTTTTTTGTCAGTAAGTACAAAGTTGGTGTGTAAAACCTCCCTGAATGTCCCCTTTCTATGCTTCCCTACCCCCAACAGGTCATTGGCTTCATTGTGTGTTTCCTGACAGCAATGCTAAGATGCCTGGGAATGTCAGCCTTTAAAATAAAGCTCTTCAGAATAAATCACCCAGACACAGAGCTGCCAAGAGACAAAAGCAGGGGGAACCTTTCAGAATCAGAATTCTTTACTGATCCCGCAGGAGCTTGTGTGAATTTCTTGTAAAATGTACATTTGCTGAGAATGTAAAATATCACGAGAAAATATGGAGGATGTTCTGCTCCAAGATGTTACTGGAAAGAACTGAAACTCTCAGAAAGCATTCAGTTCAATTTCTGCTTTTCACAAAGGAAAAATAACCACAAAGTATATATGTCACTGATACTGAACCCACACTTGAGGTTTTCAGCTGAAATTTGGAGGGAATGACATAGTACATGGGTGGGTGGGGGGGGGGGAGAGGTGCTTTATGATTGGTTAAACGGACTGTAGGACAGAGTATTTCATATAGCTGCATTCTTCCTCT
Source organism: Plotosus lineatus (assembly GCA_024760905.1). Lineage (NCBI taxonomy): Eukaryota > Metazoa > Chordata > Actinopteri > Siluriformes > Plotosidae > Plotosus > Plotosus lineatus. The sequence goes on from CM045732.1 coordinate 15,106,981, forward strand.
CTCCTCCCCTTATTGTAAAGTCTGAGGCTCAGACTCTCTCTCTCTAGCTCTCTCTCTCTCTCTCTCTCTCTCTCTCTCTCTCTCTCTCTCTCTCTCTCTCTCTCTCTCTCTCTGTGTGTGTGTGTGTGTGGGTGTGTGTGTGTGTGTGTGTGTGAGGGAGTGAGTGAATGCCAGAGAGAAAGAGATCCAGCTACAGGCTGAGGGTTTAAGTCAAAGAAGAGGACTTGAATTCATCTGTCAGAGATGTTTAAGCTTTGAATTTACCTCTGGGTGGAATTTTACATTTCTTTTCATCAAAAATGGAGGTAAGTTCTCTCACTCTCTTTGTCTATATGTCTCTGTGTGTGTGTGTGTATATATATATATATATATTGTGTGTGTATATATATATATAGTGTATATATATATATATATATATATATATATATATATAGTATATATATATGTATATTGTGTGTGTATATATATATATAGTGTATATATATATATATATATATATATATATATATATATTCACATTTATTCATATATATTGTGTGTATGTATGTATGTATGTATGTGTATACATACACACATTTTATATATATATATATATATATATATATATATATATATACTGTACAAAATACACACACATATACAGTGTACAGTATGTGTGTGTGTATATATATATATATATATATATATATATATATATATATATATTTTTTTTTTTTTTTTTCTTTTAAATCCTAGTGTGCTAATGTGATTTGTTTTTCTAAACAGCAAGTGAATGCTGCAGGAACAGTTACACATCTCCATTGTTCTGTAATACATTGTAGAGCGATATTCTTCATAAACACTCTCGTGGTACATAAAAGACAAAGGACATCACTTTGGTGAAACACTGTAACCATTATGTATTTAAATGATTCTTTGTTATTTCAATCCTTATCATGCTTTGCTTGTTAATATGTCATAGACTCACAGCCAAGTCACAGTTTAGCTCCAGCAGTTCTCCCAGCTCAAGAAGGTTATCAGGACCCCCCACCCCATCTCAAACACACACACACACACACACACACACACACATTTAGCTATGTTCTTACATATTTAAAAACTTTGCCAAATGAGTCAGTATAAAGGAATCTGAATCTGCTTGGCCAATTAACTTTTATTTATGAGAATCATATTTTGTCTCAGCACTTCCAGCTGTCCGTATATTGCTCGTTTGGATATCCTGAGAGCCTATTTGCCCCACTGACCTCCTTTCAACGCCCACAGTGTTGTTCAGGTCCAGTAATAGTGCAGCGTAATATGATCCTGTGCCTAAGACACGGGGAGCACTGGACTGGGATTTTACGAGCTTTGTTAACGAGATGCTTTCTGTTAGAATCTGTGAAATAAACCTGTGAGTGGAACTCAGCATTCAGGGTTGAATGTTATGCTGCTGATGCTGATTTCGTAGCTTTCATTTATTCGTTTGGCAAACCATTTAATCCTAATAAAGTTGTGGGGAGGCAGGATCCTATCTCGACCGATTCCGGGCTAAGGCACGGCCCATCCTGAATAGCTCACCAATCCATCGCAGGACCAACGCATATGCCACACGCAACCAAACACAACTATTTACACTCATATCTAAGGGCAATTTGGTGCAGCTAGTTAGCATAATGTCCAGGTTTTTTGGACTGGGGGAGGAAACCAGAGTTCCCAGAGGAAACCCACACTGGGAGAATATGCATAAGCCACACAGAAAGCCCCTCGCCGAGCTCAGGACTCAAATACAAGACTTTCTTGCTATGAAGCGGACATACTAACCATTAGGTCACTGTGCCACACCCTCTAGTATTTTTATATAACTGTTTTATTTAAAGGAAAGAGATGATGTATTTACCTGAAGAAAAGAGAAAAAAAAAAACCCTAAGTTTCAGTGTCTCAGATTTTTCAACAGTTTCTTATTTTTAGAGAACAATCATAATGAGTTCTGGAGGATTGTGTCAGGTTTTTAAATGACCAGCCATTTATTATAAAAGACTGAATGGATGTACAGTAGTTTAGATTGCAGAGACTGGTCGGATCAACACCAAGAGAAGGGACGTGGGGACAATGCATGTAGGTAATGATTTTCACACCGTGAATGTGAGGACGGTCTAATATTATGATGTTAAACAGATTTCACCACACTGTGCTAAACCAGTGGTTGTTAACCTTGTTGGCGGTCCTGAACCCCACCAGTTTCGTATGCTTATTCACCGAACCCTTCTTTCGTGAAAAATAAAATATGATTTTTTTTTTTTTTCAATTTCAAGACATAGGTATATGTTTTTACTGGGGCACCAAAATGAACCGTGCATTAACATCACTGTGTTCAAAGAACAAAACCAATACAATGCATGAACTCCCCCATCACAACTACTTACATTTTTATGTGAGGTGCGCATCTGAGTGCGAGCGCGCGTGTGCGTATTTGTTTTATTTACATCTTATGCATTATTTTTGAATGTTTAATAGTTATTATAAGCATTTATAGTATTGAATATGTATTTATTGATATTATATACACATATACATGTATGTATAGGTCAGTCAGCACAGGGTTGATCCTACTTTGCAAATCAAGCGGATAGGACGCCGACTAATATCACGTTCCGTTATATATGTGAATCCATGTTGTACGTATTCGTCCGACCACTTTCTTTTTTTTACTCAACATAGTATGGATTAAAACATTAAGAACGAAATCACACGACGTACCATCACAACAGTCACAATTCGACGACTGAGAGCAACAAATTTCCTGCAGCACAGATTGGCCAAGCAATGTAGCGTGATCATTTGCAGCCAGTGATGGCCAAGCGGGGCGTGTCATCATGAATATGAGTCAGTTGTGTGTCTTGATCTCCGCCGAACCCCTGAGACTGACTCACCGAACCCCTAGGGTTCGATCGAACCCAGGTTAGGAACCACTGTGCTAAATGCTGTGAAGAAATTCACAGATTGGATTCATCTCATAATTAAATATATAAATATATATGTGTAGAACACCTGACATAACACAAAATGTATAAACTCGAACGCTGAGCATAGATTTTCTACGCATTATTCCTTCTAATAATGAAATATCACTGTGCTTTTTTTTTTTTTTTTTTTTACATATATTCCTTTTTATGGTCTCATTTATCACGCCCTGCATCATTGTGTGGCAGAATTTTGTGATCACTGCAATGAGACTTTGACACGATGCTGTATCACACGGTTTCTATTTTAAGACAGCATGGTTCCTTTTCACTAAATTTTCTGCCAGCCTTTGCAAAAACATTGCAGACGATGACCCTATTAAAGGACTTGGAATCATGCTGTGATGTCAAAAAAAAAAAGTGAGAAACATTCTCCTCTGTCCTCATGGAATTAACTGGAGGGTTCAGTGCCTCCCCAGTGCGGCTAACTGGGTTATCAAAGGCCGGGCCGGCCGTGTCTCTCACTGTCTATGGTGTGAGGCTGTAAAAGAACCATTGCTGACTTGCGATAAGAGTAGCTGCATAGCCGTCAGCGTGTTTCTACCTTGCAATGGCCTGGCGAGCTGTCCAGGGTCTACTCTGCCCTCGCCCAATGTCGGCTGGGATGGGCGCTAGCCTCCCCGTGACCATAATTAGGATTAAGCGGTTACAGGAAATGAAGAAGAAGGTTCAGCGCCTTCATCTGGTAAGTGATGAAAAATGAGGCAGTATACTCTTGACAATAGCAGTCTCTCCCCATATGCTGTAATAAAGTGATCCCCAAACTTTGTATCGCCGCGGACCGGCCAATGCTTGACAATGGTGTGTGTGTGTGTGTCATAGATTGTTTATATGGTACATATAATTTCTTCGTCTTATTATTATTATTGTTGTTATTGTTATTATTATTATTATTATTATTATTATTATTATTATTATTAATAATAATAATAATAATAATAATAATAATAATAATAATCACTCCATGATTGTTTCAACAGCTGAAATAAAGTTGGTCGGGAAGTAGAACTTGAACTTTTCTAAAAAAAAACAAACAAACAAACAAAAAAAACCACAGGTGATAGTGGACCAGTTGGCAGAATGAAGGCTCAGGCTCAGTCTGACCCAAAATCCCCGCTATTGCTTGAAACATGTCCAACTCGCCTCTGTTCATGTGCCGTCCCCTTTACATTTTAGCGTGCCAATGACCGACATGTAACCGAGAGAATACGGTCATTTTTCAAAATAAAACATTTTTCAAAAATAAAGATCATTCAGACTCAGAAAATAAATAAAATGGAAATAATTAATTATTTCTTCTGCGGCCCGGTACCGAATGAGCCCGGTGGTTGGGGACCCCTGCTGTAAGTGCCTCTAAAGTGGATAGTTGCAGCTTCTTTGCAGCTAAAATCACAAATTGTGTCATAAGTATGACTTAATTGCATTGTTTGTATTTTTCTCAAAATTACAAATTTGTGACCGAACAGGTTATGGCATTGCGCCCTTCCATTACTCTGTGCATTTGCAGCTATTTCCAACCTAACAGTCTTACGTTTTAACAATGTTGCTACAATATTGCACAACAGTTGTGATAACGTGATTTGTGGACTCGAACAAAACATTGCAAAACTGTTGCAGGTAACATTTTCACTAAAACATTATGAGGAGATACGACAGAAACGTTAACGATAAATGTGAAACGACTGTGTCCATGTGCAATGGTTTCTTTTTTTAGTTCCTGTGTATCGCTTGCCTGTGGTGGTGGAGCGGTTAGAGTGCAGAACTCATGTTCGAGTGGTTGTCAGGAACCCCCCCCCACCACCACCACCGTGTAAAGACCACTGGACAAGGTTTTACCCACAAGTATGTCTCTGCCCACCCAGCAGTATAAATGGGTGCCAGTAAAAAATACTGGGATGGTAACCTGCAATGGACTGGCGTCCCATCCTGGAGAAGTTGAACTTCCAACAGACTTACCATTACCATGTTGTTTGCCAAACCACTTATTCTTACTTGGGTCATGGGCAGGCTGGAGCCTATTTCAGCTGACACTGAACAAAGGCAGGGTCCACCATAAACAGCTTACCAGACCATTGCAGCCAAAACACACACACACACACACACACACACACACACACACACACACACACACACACACACACACACACACACAATTAGCCTAAAATGCATGCCTTTGGCCTGTGGAAGGAAAGTGGAGTGCTCAGAGTAAACCCATGGAGGCATGGGAAGAACATCCAACCTCCACACAGACACATTGAGATTCATTGAAAAGGAAACCCCACTACACATGTGCAGTCTTGGGCCTCATGCAAGATGGACCTGTACTGGGGGCCAGGATGTTTACAGCATTTGCAAAAAAATTGAGAATGTGCATTAAAGTCATGTCGATATACTCAATAAACATGACTTAACATTGTCACAATGTTCAGACAACATTTTGTGCAATCAAACAAATTATGACTTTTCTGCAATCTCATTATAATTCTGTCAAGAATCCATATATATATATATATATATATATATATATATATATATAAATAATGTGTGTGTATATATATATATATATGTGTGTGTGTGTGTATGTATGTGTATACATATGTATATGTACATATATGTGTATGTATGCGTGTGTATATATATATATATATATATATATAAAGTAAAAATAAAAGGACAGGAGAGAGAGAGAGAGACTTTGAGAGTCTTCTATACATCTGTCTGTCTGTATTTCGGCTTTTTCCCTTTTACTCGGGAGTCGCCACAGCGAACCATCTGATTCGCATGTTTGATTTGGCAGAGGTTTTTACGTCGGATGCCCTTCCTGTCACAACCCTTTTTAGCAAGGGACAGAAACACGCTGACGACTTTGCAGCTACTCTTTACGAATGTCAGCAATGGTTCTTTTACATGCCTCTCACCATAGACAGTGACAGACATGGCCCGCCTTTGATAACCCAGTTAGCTGCACTGGGGGGGACAGTGACAACCTTGTGGAGAGTGGGACTCGAACCCCCAACCTTTGGATCAGCGATCCAGCGCCCTATACCACTAGACCACCACTGTATGTATATGTACATATATATGTGTATGTATGTGTGTGTGTGTGTATATATATATATATATATATATATATATATATATATATATATATATATATATACATATATATACATATATACATATATATATATATATATATATATATATATATACATATATACATATATATATATATATATATATATATATATATATATATATATATATATATATATATACATATACATATATACATACACACACACACACACACACACACACACATCTGTTTCCCTAGATAAAGATCAGGATGTAGAGTAACCCTGGGTTTACACTGGGGCATGATGTTTACAATTTATAAGCACAATTGGGGTATAAAAGGAGGCAGGGACACCCAAGAAATTAAACTTGCAGGAACCGTGTTTCCATGTTCAAGGTTCACATATGGTGGCGCATCAATGACTGTTCCAGTCTCTCAAGGTTTGTTAAGCTCCACTGCGTTCCACTACAATTCCAACATTCTGTCCTGATTGGCGTCAAATCGTGATGCATCCTACAATCGCGGCAAGGTCCTGGGTTCCATAACCAGGATCATGTGTTTCTGTGTCGGGTTTGCATGCTGTGCTTATGTGGGTTTCCTCCTGGTGCTCTGGTTTCCTGGCACAGTCCAAAGACATGCACGTTCTACAAGCTGTCTGTTTGTAAATTGATCCTATGTATGGATTTCAGTGTGATTGGCTCTGTGTGTGTGTGTGTGTGTTTGTTGTCCTGTGATGACCCAACGAGCCAAGGCGGTGGTGGCTCAGTGGTTAAGACAGTGCTTTACTGGTCTGAAGGTCGGGGGTTCAATTCCCAGCAAATGTAAACGACCTGTTCACATTGTAACTCACCTTCACCAAGTGGTGGCTGAGATAGGCTTCAGCCTCCTCGTGACCCTCTTAGGATTTAAGTGGTTCAGTAAATGAGTGAGTCAGTGAGGGGCAGTGGTAGTGTATTGGTATAGGGTGCTGGATCACTGATCCTAAGGTTGGGGGGTTTGAGTCCCACTCACCACAGGGTTGTCACTGCCCCCCCCCCCCTTATCAAAGGCGGGCCATGTCTCTCACTGTCTATGGTGGGAGGTTCATGTAAAAGAACTATTGCTGAATTTTGTAAAGAGTAGCTGCAAAGCCGTCAGCGTGTTTCTGTCGCTTGCTAAAGGGTTGTGTCAGGAAGGGCATCCGACGTAAAAACCTACGCCAAATCAAACGTGCGAATTATTCGCTGTTGCGACCCCTGATAAAGGGAAAAAAAACAAGCCGAAAGAAAATCTCTCAGTGAATGAGTGTATGGACAGCAAGGCTAATATGTGATAATTAATAAGGTTGATGTCTACTTGGTAATTCTTTAATGCACAAGAAATTGCTGTGTGTGTGTGTGTGTGTGTGTGTGTGTGTGTGTGTGTGTGTGTGTGTGTGTGTGTGTATAGCACGATCTTTTGCTATTCTCTGCAGAATTCTGCACTGCCTATTCTGCAGTAGAAATCAGCAGTCAGTTCTCAATCAACCTTTTTTTGTAAATAATTTTTTTTTTTTTTTTTTATTTTTTTTATTTTCACGCCCCAAGCAAACTATGCCAAAGCATCTAGTGCAGTGGTTCCTAACCTGGGTTCAATCGAACCCTAGGGGTTCGGTGAGTCGGTCTCAGGGGTTCAGCGGAGCCTCTGCCACGGAGGTCAAGACACACCCGACTCATCATGTCAATTAGTGATGACACGCCCCGCTTGGCCATCACTGGCTGCAGATGATCACATTACATTATTGTTTGGCCAATCAGTGCCGCGGGGAATTTAGCACGCTCAGTAGTCAATGTGTGAAGTCGTGAGATTTTTTTTCGGAATATTTTAATCCATACTAACTATGTCGAGCAAAAAAGAAAGTGGTCGGACGAATACGTACAACATGGAGTCACATGCATCATGGAACGTGATGGGACTCAGCATCCAATCTGAATGATTTGCAATACCAAGTTGAGAAACTCTAGTCTCGCACCGGCAAAACTAAAGGAACACTTCGCGAAACTGCATGGAGATGGAGAATACAAGAACACAACAGTACCTATGTCTTGAATTTGTAAAAAAATCATATTTTTATTTTTCACTGATGAAGGGTTTGGTGAATGTGCGTATGAAACTGGTGGGGTTCGGTACCTCCAACAAGGTTAAGAACCACTGATCTAGTGACTTTATGAAAACAGCATTATATCTGCAAAACCTTCAAACTCCATTTGATATTCTGTTCCAGATATACGAGTCAAATACAAAGGTGGCATTTGTGGCTCAGATTGTAGTTCACCTATTTTCACATCACTGTGGAGAGCATGGTTACAGGAAGTGGTTATAACTGTGGTGAGGCTAAAAACAAAAGAGCACAAGTCGCGCGGGTGCAGGAAGCTAGTAGCATTCAGCTAAACCACAACAACTGGTAAGCATAGCATGTGTGACAAAGAAGCTCAAAGTACGGAAAGTGTTCTTCGTTTACAGTAACCTGCACACATTCCTGCATTTCAGGGTGAGAGTGTATCCCACCCGTTACGGATCATACCACCGCTTGTTTGGTACACGCGTGGAAAGTGCAGCATGTCTCTTCTTTTGTGTGTGCGCGCGCGCTATATAGTACATGCTCATGAAAATGTAAAAATGTATTGTGCATCATGCTTGTTTTGGCTCAGCAGGTGTTCATTAGTTTACTGCAGTCCAGTCTGCAAATGAAGTCGACAGCTGAGCGATGCTCGGCGAATCTATCAACAGCATTCGAACATTCTGAGGAACGATGTTCTGTCCTTCTGTTGAATAAATTAAGTCAGTGGAGGGATGGAGCCCAGAAAGCAGACTCGAAGAAACATGCCGTTTGTGTATGATATCTGTCATAGGTCAGAGACAGGAAATACCAGTGTAGCTAATAAGGCAAGTAACACAGACACACTGGGGCCTGACGGGGCCAACCATCTGCCCTCCTTATCCCAATTTACTGCATGTTCCCAAGATGGCTGATCTGGATAAAACTCAATGCACAGTAAAAGCATTAATCAGAAATCATTCTCGTAAAAGTCAGGAACTTGCTTTTGTCTCGTCCTTCTTTGCATTGTATCCTTTATTGGCTTACAATGAGAATCCGTTGATGGACTTCCTATAACTTTGTCTTTATTTTGTGGAGAGGAGCGCTATATATCATCGACATTTTTCACCCCCAAGGTCACAGCTCAAATTAAATTGGTGGAAACATCTCCAAAGGAATTAACCCTATAGACCAGGGGTCCCCAACCACCGGGCCGTGGACCCGTACCGGTCCATGGCTCAATTGGTACCGGTCCGCAGAAGAAATAATTCATTATTTTCCTTTTATTTATTTTCTGAGTCTGAACGATGTTTATTTTTGAAAAATCTTTTATTTTGAAAAATGACCAGATTCTCTCGGTTACATGTCGGTCATTTGAGCGCTATAATGTAACCCACAAGGGGACGGCACATGAACAGAGGTGAGTTGGACATGTTTCAAACAATAGCGGGGATTTTGGGTGAGACTGAGCCTGAGCCTTCATTCTCCCAACTGGTCCACCATCACCAGTGTTTTTTTTTTTTTTTTTTTTTTTTTTTTTGAGAAAAGTTCAAGCTCTACTTCCCAACCAACTTTATTTCAGCTGTTGAAAAATAACATTCATGGAGTGTTTCTTCTTCTTCTTCTTCTTTTTATTATTATTATCTTTATTATTTCATTGTGATCTGTAGTGAGAGCAGAGAACAAGTGCAGGAAAATCTAGAGAGGTGGAGGTATGCCCTGGAAAGGAGAGGAATGAAGGTTAGCCTCAGAAAATCAGAATACATGTGTGTGAATGAGAAGGACCCAGGAGGAACGGTGATGTTACAGGGAGCAGAGATAACGAAGGTGGAGGATTTTAAGTACTTAGGCTCAACAATCCAGAGCAATGGAGAGTGTGGAAAAGAGGTGAAGAAGCGTGTGCAGGCAGGCTGGAATGGATGGAGAAAAGTGTCCGGTGTGATGTGCGATCGGAGAGTGTCAGCAAGAATGAAGGGAAAAGTGTACAAGACGGTGGTGAGGCCAGCGATGTTGTATGGCTTAGAAACAGTGGCGCTGAGGAAAAGGCAGGAGGCAGAGCTGGAGGTAGCAGAGATGAAAATGTTGAGGTTCTCTCTGGGAGTAACGAGGATGGATAGGATCAGAAACGAGTATATCAGAGGGACAGCCCACGTAAGATGTTTTGGAGACAAAGTCAGAGAGGCTAGATTGAGATGGTTTGGACATGTACAGAGGAGGGATAGTGAGTATATTGGCAGTAGGATGCTGAGGTTGGAACTACCAGGCAGAAGGCCTCGAGGAAGACCAAAGAAGAGATTTATGGATGTGGTGAAGGAAGACATGAAGGTCGTTGGAGTCAGAAAAGAAGATGCGGAGGACAGGGTGCGGTGGAGGCGGATGATTTGCTGTGGCGACCCCTGAAGGGAGCAGCCGAAAGTAAAAGAAGAAGATTATTATTGTTATTATTATTATTATTATTATTAATAATAATAATAATAATAATTTATATAAATAAATTATATTTACAATATAACCAATCTATGTCCGTCCCCCCACCGACCCCCTGGTTTGCAGTAAAATTGTCACGCGTTGACTGGTCCGCGCTGAATAAAAGGTTGGGGACCCCTGCTATAGACCCATTAATGTGCATTTATTTGTTGTCATAATGAATGCAGGATGTGCTCGTACAATATCATACTGCTTGCTGTCTAATGGATCAGGGTACAGTCAGACATTATGTTAAATCTGACTAGTCATGGAACAAGGTTTCGAGTCGAACAACCCAAAAAAAACCCAAAACAAAAAAAAAACAAGTCACCGAGTTGGGTTTATTATATTTAGTGTTTACTTTATATTGCTAATCTATTATAATGAATTTTTCAAAGATTGGAAAAGAGGATAAATGGTGAATTTGGAAAGGGAAATGCCCCCCTCAGCCTCTCTGTGGCCCTGATGGGAATAATTAGTTCAGCAAATGAATGAGTGAATGAATGGCTGTTCCATCTTTTCCGTGGATTGACATCTAATCCAGGTCACATTTCTACCCTATACCCAGGATCTCTACTCCATAGGGATCAAACTCATTTTCATTGAGGGTCACGTCCGTAAATTTTGAGGTCATCATGAGCTGAATAATCTCTCATCTGAAAAAAGGGAAACCATTAAATCCGCATAACAATATTTGTTTACGAATTTGCTTTCTTCCTTATTCACTTTCGTTTTCTAACCGTACTGAACACCAATACGCTAGCGTGCAATCTGTTTCCACCTAGTGGAGGGATGATGAATTGCTTCTCTTGAGAATGGTTTATGCAAAGATCGTATGATAATCATTTACTTTTAAAGCTCTCGCAAGCCACATTTAAGTGGGCCGGATATGGTCTTGGGCCTTGAGTTTGACACCCGAGTCCTGGTCTGTTAAGTGAGAATAACAATTGTACTTGATGACGCTGAAAAGATGAACCATGAATAAGGTAAGCAAAAGTGCACACACCGCAGCTTCCTAAACAAAGCTTCCTTTTATCGACAGTTTTTGACCAGTTTCAGGTCATGTTTATCACATTGTGTGCCACATCAGATTGTATAGACATTCCTGAGAAAAATAGAACAGATTACTTCTTACAAAAAGTGCACTTTGGAAATAGAGCTTTCTAAGGGATCATTCTGATCCACAACTGAATACAAGTCATAATTAATATGTAGCAGGATATAAAATAAATGAGTGTCATTTCAGTTCATTTTCTGTAACCGCTTAATCATAATTCGGGTCGCGGGGAGGCTGGCGCCCGTCCTAGCCGACTCCAGGTGAGGGCAGAGTACACCCTGGACAGCTCGCCAGGGCGGAAACATGCTGACGGCTTTGCAGCCCACTTTTTTTGAAAGTCAGCAATGGTTCTTTTACATGAACCTCACACCATAGACAGTGAGAGACATATCCCACCTTTGATAACCCAGTTAGCTGCACTGGAAGAGGGGGGGGGGGGGGGACGACAGCGACAACCTTGTGGAAAGTGGGACTCGAACCACCAACCTTAGGCTGATTGATCCAGTTCACTATACCACTAGGCCAGCACTGCCCCTATAAATGAGTATGGTGTCCAATATTGATATCATAGTCATCTTGCTCACATTGTATCTGTCCATATAAGTCAGCCAATCAGACAGCGAGACAGACAGTGACAGACGGACAGCTGCTGGAATAAAGTTTGAATCAGCTGTCTCACGCTCACCCCCAGAAACACATGTGCTGTGTGAAATCCCAACACCTCACGGCTGACTACGGCCACGTCTCTCAAGCTACACCCGTCCACTCACACGTTTACAAATGTTCTCAATCGGTATCGTAATTTTCACACATCAAGGTACCTCTATAAATCATATACGCCAACATTGCTTGGTAAAAAGTGTACATGTTGTCCACCACATGGTATTATTCGTGTGAGTCATTGTGTAGCGGTGTGGTTGTTGTGGTTGGTACTCTAAAAACAGTGCAGTACAACAGGTGCCTCTCACGTCAGCCTGCTGAGCTCAATAGAGCCTTTGTCATCAAAGATTGAGCGAGAAAAACAGGCCAGCTCCATTTAAGGCTACAGCGAGGATTTATCAGCGGGAGGCTGACGACTGAGGAAGGAAGGCAGCCGCACGTGGGGAGTGAGGATAGCGTGAGATGTGTGGTGTGAACAAGCTGCAGATCAGCACTGTCCACGCTCAGTATAAATGGTAACACGTATCTGAACGTCAGACCCACATGATTACACCGATTACATGAATATAGCATTTTTAAGGAAGTGTACAAAACTAGGGAAATTCACAGCGCTCCGCGAACTGCATGACACAAAACTGAGTGGGTAGAGAAGTCAGTCACTGAAACCTTGCTAAATTCTGTTTGTTTCACAGTTCTTCAGATCCTCGGAATTTAAACTATGATTCACATTACCACACAAACGGAGCAAATGGCCTCCGTAATTACATTACTTGACTATAATTATACACAAATGACTCGCTTGTATCATGCGTCAATCATTTCCTGATTCATTTTCATTCATTTTTTTCATTGTAACCGCTTAATCCTAATTAGGGTCGCGGGGAGGCTGCCGCCCATCCCAGCCAACTCCGGGCGAGGGCAGAGTACACCCTGAACAGATCGCCAGGCCACCGCAGGGTGAAAACATGCCAACGGCTTTGCAGCTACTCTTGTCAAAAGTCAGCAATGGTTCTTATACATGAACCTCCCACCATGGACAGTGAGAGACATGGCCGGCCTTTGATAACCCAGTTAGCTGCACTGGGGAAGGAGGAGGGGGGGGGGGGACACAGTGACAACCTTGTGGACAGTGGGACTCGAACCCCCAACCTTAGGATCAGCGATCCAGTGCCCTATAACCACTAGACCACCACTGCCACTCATTTCCTGATGACATTCATTATTTTTTTTTGAACCACTTAATTCTGTTAGGGGCTGGAACCTTCTCAGCCAACTCTGGGAAAAGGCAGGGAACACCCCTACCAGCTCACCACACCATCACATCGCAAAAACACAACCATTCACACTCACGTTCAAACCCAGGGACAATTTGGAATAGCCTAAAGTGCACGCTTTTGTACCGTCGGAGGAAACAGTGTCCGTCTTGCTTTGAAGCGGACACGCTATCATTGATTACCATTGTGTATAACACTGTATAATACACCCTGCACTGGCCCGGGAGTGAACAGCATGTGTATCAGTGTAATAGTGTGTGTGTGTGTGTGTGTGTGTGTGTGTGTGTGTGTGTGTGTAACTGTTGGTACTGAGGAATTTATAAACACATGGGAGCTGGTTTAAATGGATACATGCACAAGTGTGTGTGTGTGTGTGTGTGTGTGTGTGGGCACATGTTTGTGCACATTGCAAACAGCATATGTCTGTGCTGAATTTAGGAGGTGCAGGTGGTGGTGTGTATTTTTATAAAAACCTTTTTCCTAAGTTCCTTCATCAACACTACATCAATATTGCAGACTGATGTGTTGGATTGTTCTGTTTTGCCTTTTTTTGTTGTTGTATATAATGCAGATTTTAGGATTTTGGTTATATAAGGTAAAGTCTGTTGGGTTTTTACACCCGAGCCATAGTGGCTCATCAGGCCGGTGCTTATCCCCGGTTTCCATAGTGTGAAGCGACCAGGAGTTCAACTCCTCCTGGATGGGACGCTAGTCCAACGCAGGTTACCTTCCCAGTATATTTTACTGGTACCCATTTATACTGCTGGGTGAACAGAGGCACACTTGTGGTTGAAACCTTTCCCAGGGGTCTTAGCACAGTGAGGGTCTCAGTGGGATTCGAACTCACAACCTCCTGATCATGAGCACATCACCCTAACCACTGCACCACCGGCCCCACGCTCATATATGGCCAACAAACGGTCATATAAACTAACTTTTATTTTGGAGAAGTACTAGGAAGATGGTTTCCTTTTATTTCTCCAACGGAAACCGTGACCGGAAGCAAAACCCAGACGCGTGAAAATAGTTTTTGTAACAGTTACATCTGCCTGTAAATACATAATGCCATCCAGTGCAAATATATGGATCATGGTGCATTTACTAATAAATTATTAATAATAAAATTATGGTTTAACTTTTTTTGAGCACCCAGGCTTTCAAAGGAACCAAATGACAGATAAACACGAGCACTAGAAGAGTTTCAAGCGAGTAGTGATGGATTGAACAATGGTTCATAGACAGAAATATTGGAAGTGGTAAGATAGTATTTACTGTAAGTACATTTACTCAAGTACTGGACCTGAGTACAAATTCAAGCTGTGATTACATCTCAGAAAAAATATACAGCGATCCCTCGCTACTTCGTGCTTCAGCTTCAGTGAATCGCGGGTTTTTCAAAAATATTCATCAAAAAAATTAAAAAATAGGGAAAACATTAGGAAAATTCCTCAAAACAAGGCCAATTATGCAAACAAACAAAAACAAAAAACAATCCAACAAAACTTACATTTTTATATCAGGTACACATCTGAGTGTGCACGCGCACATCTGTACGTGTGTGTATTTATATTTTATTTACATCTTATGTATTATGTTTGAATGTTTAATTGTTATTATAAGCATTTATAGTGTAATATGTATTTATTGATATTATATACAGATGTATATGCACGTACACGTCAGTCAGGGGGGTCGATCCTACTTTGTGGAAATCGGTGGTCGTGGAGGGGTCTCGGTCGCCATTAACTACGGAAAGTGAGGGATCCCTGTAGTATACTTTTTATTCACTGCATTTTTTCTGACCGCACAAGCTACAAGATAATTTACGGATTACAATGTTTTATATCTTTCCTCTCCAGTGAAAACATTATGTCCAAATGTGACAATTATAAGAGTAAAGGAATTGTGTCATTTATGGTTTAAGAAAATCGTCTCACTTTAAACAAAAGAAACCATTAAGCAACGATCCTCGGAGAGTGCAAACCTCCACCAAGCCATAAAACGTAAGTTCACAGGATCTCTGCTGGGCTTGTTGTAATACAAACCCCCCAAAAAAGGAAACCTTTCCCATGTTACATTTAAATTCAAGCTAAATGGCAAATTTGGATCAAATCCAAATGAAACTTGGTCTGATATTCAAGCTTCTGATCCTGAACAAATACAGTACAGCAAATTTTGTTCAGATCGGTGTGTTTTCATGTAGATATTTTTTAAAATTTTACACATTATAACAAATGAGAATTTTTTTTTATTTTATTTTTGTAACATCATCAATGGTAAAAGCTTTGTATTTGCTGAAACATGTTATGTCACTAAGCTGAAAACGAACGTTTATCTGAGCTCATGGAATGATGACTTGGTTCTCTGAGGCGATATGTGATACGTCTCAGCGTGACGCTCCAATCACATGATGATCTTATAGAGTATGGGACTGTAATGTAAATTAACGTGTACATACAGGAGCTAAATTTGGCTGGACTTCAAATGCCTAGAGCAGTATATGCAACATACACATGAATAACAACAATAATAATAGTAATAATAATAATAATAATAATAATAACCATACAATATAATAAAAATTATTACAGTAACTTTGTTTTCTGCACTGCATTTTTAGTTTTGATAATTTAAGTACCTTTTGTTGATACTACTAATACACATTAAATTTAGTAAGGCTTTGAATGTTGAACGCTGTACGTGTAGAGATATGCATTTTAAGAAAGGCCTGATCTGACATGTTGTTCTCCCAGGATGGATTAAACACTGAATTATGTGCCGATGACTTCAGATGCTGTTAAATTCTGTTTCTGGCCAATAAAGCCAGTAACATTCCTAGTAGTGCCTAGCTGTGGATGGGCCTATTATAATAATCACACAAAAGCCTTGCTTGTTGTGATCATCACTCCGGGAAGGCACTAGCATCCCCGTTAGCCCCTGTGCCTGCGCATGTTATCTGTGCTGAGGTTTTTTTTGTGTGTTTCGTGAATATAAATGATGTCACATTTTCTCCTCAGACCATCCTCGCCAAAGCTTTGTATGACAACGCAGCTGAAAGTCCAGATGAGCTCGCCTTCCACAAGGGTGATGTTGTTGTGGTGATCGAGAAAATCGTTGAGGGTAGTGTTGGCTGGTGGAAATGCTCTCTACATGGTCAGGAGGGCCTGGCACCGGCCAATCGTCTGCGGCTCCTCTCACCATCCGAGTGTATTTATCAAATCCCATGTGTATCACAAAAAAGCCACATTTACAAGCTCAGGCAGCAGGCCGATGAGATGCCATCCACACACACGGTGCAAAGCAGCCCTGTCCTTTTGCAAATGAAATCTGAAACCCTGGAGAGAAGCATCTCTCTGAAAAAGGTACATAAGCTTTTATTTTATTTATTTATTTATTTATTTTTGTGGAGGGCGGCGTTCAGTTTTACTTTCAAAATCTCAACAACCATTTGCTTTGAAGATGGACAGGATTCAATAATACAATTTTAATGTAAAACCTGAAGTTAAAAGTTTGTACGTAATGAGGTTAGGACAAGGTCTTGGCCCCCGTGAGGAAGTAAGTATGATCAGTTTTTACTCCAGTAAGACCTGGTAGTGGTACAAATGCAGGTTAATGGGCAGTTATGCGGTGACCCCTGCAGGCTAAAGCACAAGCAGACGCTCTGGCTCAGCCTCTGCCTGAGCATTTTAATGGGCCCATAAAATAACCTAGAGACAGACTTCAGACAGTGTTAACTACAACCAGCAGAAATAAACAGAGGGACCGAGAGGTGTCAGTGGCTGGTAAGCCCACATGTTGCTGATTATCTCCTCCTGTTCGAGGAAAAACGTTTACCTTTACAGTAGGTTGATTTTTTTTTTTTCAGTTAATGTGCATCATGGTTTGAATTAGAGAACTGGGTTAAATCAGCAGACATACTGAGTTTAGTATGTCTGCAAAGAAAAAAAACAAAAAAACTTTAATGTGGATCCCTTGGGGTAATGAATTCTATGCTGCAAAAGTTGACAAAGATTTTTTTTTCTTTGTTTAAAAGATGCCAAGCGAATGCTCCACTCCCAGTCCAACTGTGTATGCTATTCCTCGGCTTGGGAGAAAAGACACGATTCCTACAGTAAGTCTCTCTCTCTCTCTCTCTCTCTCTCTCTCTCTCTCTCTCTCTCTCCACAATACTTAAAGCGCACCTGTACTGGTCATCCTTACAGCATAATGTGTGCACATATAATTGTTCAGATATACATCAGAGATGAAAATGTTGAGGTTCTCTTTGGGAGTAATGAGGATGGATAGGATCAAGAATGAGCACATCAGAGGGACAGCACATGTAAGAGGTTTTAGAGACAAAGTCAGAGAGGCTAGATTGAGATGGTTTGGACATGTACAGAGGAGGGATCATGAGTATATTGGTCGTAGGATGCTGAGGTTGGAACTACCAGGCAGAAGGCCGAGAGGAAGACCAAAGAGGAGATTTATGGATGTGGTGAAGGAGGACATGAAGGTAGTTGGAGTAAGAGAAGAAGATGCAGAGGACAGGGTGAGATGGAGGCAGATGATTCGTTGTGGTGAACAGCTGAAAGGAAAAGAAGAAGATAATTGTTTAAGTAGATAAATACTAAATTGGGCAGTGGTGGCCTAGTGGTATAGGGCACTAGATCGCTGATTCGAAGGTTGGGGGTTCGAGTCCCCCCCCCCAAGTGCGGCTAACTGGGTTATCAAAGGCCGGCCATGTCTCTCACTGTCTGTGGTGTGAGGCATGTAAAAGAACCATTGCTGACTTTCGACAAGAGTAGTTGCAAAGCCATCAGCGTGTTTCCGCCCTGCGATGGCCTGGCAAGCTGTCCAGGGTGTTCTCCCCATGACCCTAATTAGGATTGAGCGGTTACAGAAAATGAGAATAAATGCAAAATTGTAAATGACCATAAAAAGCACAAAACTGGTGTAATAATTTCCCCGTGCTTTACTAGAGGGGCTGTGGTGGCTTAGTGATTAATGCGATGGGTTACGAATCCGAAGACGAATCCGAAGGTCAGCGGTTCAATCCTCACTGTCGCTGCTGTTGGACCCTTGAACAAAGGCTTTAACCCTCGATTGCTCAAGTTGTATAAAAATGATAATTGTAGGTCCTTCTTGACAAAAGCGTCTGCCAAATGCTGTAAATGTAAAGGGGGAGGGGCTGAATTGTGGGGGTCAGCAATAGTGTGCCCCCCCCCCCCCGGAAGTAACGTCAACACATTGGGCAGGGTCGACGTGTCTGGTGGAGACAGTGAGACGTTATATTCTCTTGACTCTGAGGATGAGAATCTTGCCAGAGATCCAAAATGGTTTATGCAGCTAATGTTTTGCCAACTCGGCTTTCATGTCGTCAGTTGGTTTAGGGAAAAAAAAGAACTGTTTTCCACGATTTGCTTGTTGTTTGTGCAGCACGGCCCTGACTGATAATGTGTTATGATGGATGGCATCAGTAATGTAGCCTAGAAAATCTAACAGGTTCACTTCACTACCAGGGTGGAGCATCCAATTAGAATCGCAATATGTCTCTGGGTATGTCCAGAGTCAGAACACTCGCGCACACTTTGAAAGCAGGCGTGGACTGAAGGAAGTGCTGACGTTATAAGTGATTGGTTTAAATAACTTAATACTAATTCACTACAGGTACAATTAAAAAGGCTGTGTGTCAAATATCATGATGAATACAATCTAATTATACACTTTCATACATTACTTAATTTCTGCTAATGATTAGCTAATAATTCTATCATCTTATGCTGATTTATGCCTGTCCATAAACACAGCCGTTTTCATCCCGGACTATACCAAGAAAACCATCTACTATCATTCAGAAGAGATTTGAAATCATGGACATCAAGCGCACTCCTTGTGAGGTATGTGTATAATACAGTGATCAATGATAGTTTGTCTGAAATTAACCCGGAGATCACAAGTTCGAATCCAGGTTAATGCCACAGCCATTCATGACTGGGACTCCATGGGCGCTAATTGGCTGTGCTGTCACAGGAGGGAAGGATGGCATACACTCACTTCTCTGTCACGCACAGCGATTGCCAGCCAATTATGGGCATTTGTAAGCTCATGCATACGAGGGGGCGGAGAGTGCCCCGCGACCGCCGATTTCCAAAAAGTAGGATCGAACCCACTCCACCGACTGACCTATATGTGCATATCAATAAATACATATTTAATGCTATAAATGCTTATCATTACAATTAAACATTCAAAAATAATGCATAAAATGTAAATAAAATACAAATACACACACACACACACACACAGATGCGCACCTCACATAAAAATGTAAGTAGTTTTGGGGGGGGGTATTTTTTTGTTTTTGTTTGTTTGGGTTTTTTTTTTTAATAATTGGCCTTTTTTTGCTGCATTTTTCTGAACTTCCCCCTTCCCCTTATTTTTTTTTTTTTCAATGAATATTTTTGAAAAAACCTGCGATGCACTGAAGCCGCAGAAACTGAAGTACGAAGTGGTGAGAGATCACTGTATTGACCCCAAATATGCATGCACTGCAGTTCGAAAAGAGGCATGTAGCTAGCTTTGTATGTCACGGAATGTCATTCTTTCACCCCTCCCTGAATGTTGGTGGTTGTGTGATAGGGAAAGCAAAGTCGGCCCTCTTCTTACGAAATCCCCAAAATACGAAAAATCCAGTATACGAGAAACATTTTCCTAAATTTTTTTCCTCTCTATACGAAACAAGTTCTAATTACGAAAAGCGCCAAACGCGTCATTCAAACATTCAAACGTGCCATTCAAACATTAAAACGCTCCATTCAAATATTCAAACAATGCGCGAGTTGCTCTCTCATTGGCTGTCTCCCAACATCCCGCCTCGCTGGCCTCCCATTGACCAGGAGGGAGCACAGGAGGCGGCACCCTGTCATATGCTTTCTCCAGATCCACAAAGGCACAATGCAGCTCCGTCTGACCTTCTCTGTACTTCTCTATTAACATCCTCAAGGCAAACATTGCATCTGTGGTGCTCTTTCTTTTGGCTGAAACCAAACTGTTGTTCACAAATGCTGACCTCTGCCCTTAGTCTAGCTTCCACTATTCTTTCCCATAACTTCATCGTATGGCTCATCAACTTTATCCCTCTGTAGTTGCCACAACTCTGCATGTCTCCCTTGTTATTAAAAATGGGCACAAGCACACTTCTCCTCCATTCCTCTGGCATCCTCTCACTCTCTAAGACCTTGTTGAATATTCTTGTCAGGAAATCTACTGCTACCTCTCCTAGACACTTCTATACCTCCACCAGTATGTCATCAGGACCAACTGCCTTTCCACTCTTCATCCTCTTCAATGCCCTCCTCACTTCACCCTTACTAATCTTTGCTACTTACTGGTCCTCAACAGTTACCTCTTCTACTCTTTATTTCTCTCTCATTTTCCTCATGCATCAGCTCTTCAAAGTACTCTTTCCATCTTCCCAGCACACTTCTATCATCAGTTCAGTACATTTCTCTCTCTGTCCTTAATCACTCTAACTTGCTGCACGTCCTTCCCATCTCTATTTCTCTGCTGTGCCAACCTGTATAAACCATTTTCTCCCTCTTTATTTTCCAACCGAGCACACAAGTCATCATACGCCCTCTGTTTGGAGTTTGACGCCGCTACCTTCGCCTTATGCTGTGTCTCCCTGTACTCCTGTTTACTCTCTTCGGTCCTCTCAATATCCCACTTCTTCTTAGCTAACCTCATTCCTTTGTACACCCTCCTGCACTTCCTCATTCCACCACCAAGTCTCCTTATCTCCTCTCCTTCCAGATGACACAACGAGTATTCTCCTACCTGTGTCCCTGATCACATTAGCTGTAGTTGTCCAGTCATCTGGAAGCACTTCCCGACCACCCAAAGCCTGTTTCAACTCCTCCTTGAAGACAACACGAAACTCTTCCTTTTTCAGCTTCCACCACTTTGTCTGCTGCTCTGCCTTTGCCTTCTTCACCTTCCTCACCATCAGCGTCATCCTGCACACCACCATCCTATGCTGTTTGGCAACACTTTCACCCGCTACTACTTTGCAGTCACTGACTTCCTTCAAATTACATCGCCTACACAAAACGTAGTCTACCTGTGTGCTCCTTCCTCCGCTTTTATAAGTCACCCTATGCTCCTGTCTCTTCTGGAAGAAAGTATTCACCACAGCCATTTCCATCCTTTTTGCAAAATCTACCAACATCTGTCCTTCTGCATTCCTGTCCTGGATACCAAACCTGCCCATCACTTCCTCGGCCCCTCTGTTTCCTGCACCAACATGTCCATTGAAGTCTGCCCCAATGACCACTCTTTCACCTCTGGGGGTACTCTGCATCACTTCATCTAACTCACTCCAGAATCTCTCCTTCTCTTCTAGCTCACCTCCTACCTGTGGGGCATAAGCACTAACAACATTGAACATCACGCCTTCAATTTCTAACTTGAGAATCATCACTCTGACACTCTTTTCACTTCTAGAACATTCCTGACAAACTCCTCCTTCAAGATGACCCCTACTCCATTTCTCTTCTCATCCACAGCAAGAAAAAAAACAGCTTAAACCCTGCTCCTCACCTTCTAGCCTTGCTACCTTTCCACCTGGTCTCCTGAACACACAGTATGTCCACCTTCCTCCTCTGCATCAATTCAGCCAGCTCTCTACCTTTTCCTGTCATAGTGCCAACATTCAAAGTCGCTACTTTCAGTCCTAGACTCATGCCTTTCCTCTTCTCTCTCTGCCTACGGACACGCCTCCCGCCTCTCCTTCTTCCACGTCATCGACCAACAGTAGTCCAATTTCCACCAGCACCCTGTTGGTTAACAGCACTGATGGTGGTCGTTGTTAACCCGGGCCTCGACCGATCCGGTATGAAATTGTTGTGACTCGCATATTTTAATAATGTTTAATATTGTTTGGTTTGGTCAATAAAAAAATTGGGTAATAAAAAATGTATAATAATGGTTTAAAGAATAAATATGTTAATAAAATGGTTTAATAAATAATTTTATTTTACTTTTAACACATATTTCATACAAAATTGGTGTACTTTTATAATTTTTAAAGGGTTTATGGGGTAGTATTGGGAGCCTTGGAATGAATCACGCGTTTTACATGGAAAATGAGCCTCGACTTACGAAAACTCCAGGAAACAAAAAAGGCTCTGGAACGGATTAATTTCGTAAGAAGAGGGCCGACTGTACTTGATTGGTGAGAATTGGAAACAATTTAATTTGGGAGAAAATTGTGGAACATCAAAAAAAAGTATGTCGTTGCTAGAAGCATAACTCATAAGTATAATACAGAAATCACAACGTTTCCTAATGTTTTACAGATTTATGATGTACCACCAACAGCTACCACAGATCTCAATTACGATATTCCCACTCCTTCCAAATATAAGCCACAGCTAAAGGCAGTTTCCAGTTATAGCACTTTGCCTGACCTTCGGAAACGTGAGCAGATATACGATGTGCCTGTTATACCTGAAATGCCCACAGGTGTACAAGGTTTCTATGGCATGCTGCCATCCAAAGGAGCAAGTTCTCAAAAAGATCTCTATGATATCCCACCAAAATGTGCTTATCCTTCAAGAGTCCATGATATCCGCTGCCTTTACGATATTCCAAAATGTAATGAGAAATCACAACAAAGGGAAGAGTCCAACCCACCGGAGAAGGAATGCATCTACGATGTACCGCCTAGTATCAAGCAAAGAAAACCTGTTCTGAATGGACTAACAATTCCAAATCAGAAAGTTACACACCCAAGTGATGAGGAAAATGTCTCTAAAACTCTGGAATACAGATACAAGCCTGAATTAAAGCTTGATCATCCTTACGGATGTTCGCATTGGGGCAGGAAGATTATGTTGTCCAGAGAACTAGAGGAGAGGGGTGCAAAAACCACTGAAAATAAGGAAAAGAATGGTAGAGCTGTGTCCCTTTCGGAAAACCAACGAAATTCAACAGTGTCCAATTCCTCCACCACCTCCAGCTCTTCCTGCAGCTCCTGTGACTCTCTGATGTTTGGCTCTTCCTCACCAGAGCCACTACGGGAGGTCACACTGTCACCAGAGGAAGCAACCCAAAGACTTTTGCAACTACAGGATACAGTTTGTCAGGCTGTGCCTAAACTCATGCAATTCGTAAGCAGTCACTGGAGAAGTCGTCAGCATCTGGGCCAGCACCTCCAGGAGATCCGAGCAGCCTCAGAGGGTGTGGCTCACTCCATCAGTTCCTTTCTCAACTTTGCTCTAGATATCAGAGGTAATGCACAGCGTCTGACTGACTCTAATCTCCAGGCCAGGCTCCAGAAGCAGATTTCTATTGTGGAGGACTCAGGACTGATTCTCCAGACATCTGTAGATGCTTTAAGGGACTTGGGCTGGACTTTAGATGGCTTGGTTCAGGATGACGGGCAGCCACAGAGTCCAGACCAGCTGGAGCGTTTTGTCATGATAACCCGTACTTTGCCTGAAGATCTGAAACGATTAGTATCGATTACCAATGCCAACAGCAAGCTACTGTTTCCAAATTCAGCAAAAGAGTCAGAAGTGCCCAAGGACCCGAGTCCACAAGATGTAAGAAAAAGACTTGTAATGAACGAACCACCGCGAGAAACCAAGGGAGATGAGGATTATGTGCAACTTCAGGTAAATAGGCTAATCTGTTTCGAGTCTACGCTGAATTTGAATACTTTTGTTTTGCTTTGGACAGATAGACACCAAATCAAAATCCATATGTTTAGATGTTGAATGTTTAGATACTGATGGGATTTTTTTTTGTCTGTCGTTTAATTTTTACAGACCAAGACAGAATTTGAAAAGCAACAGGAAAGTGAAGCAAGAAACGACTTAAAATTGGAGGCAAATACAGAAAACAAGAAAAAAACGGTAATGATTTTAACCACGCAAAACGAAGCTGTGTCCTGAAAAGGAACAGACATCAGAGTCAGCAGGATCCCGATTCATAATTCTTGATTGCTTACAAATCTGCTGTAGTTGCACACACACACACACACACACACACACACACACACACACAGCGTCTATGTGTTTAATAGCTCATCGTTGTCGTTAAAGAACAACAATTTATTTGAATGTCTTCATGTTTTCTTTATGCTTCTTATTTCCAGGCTTCCAAACCAGAGCCTACGTCTCCTGATAGCACAAACGAACAACCCTGCAAGCCCGTTATTTCTGATCACTGTCGTCTGTATTTTGGGGCCATCAAGAAGGCTATCGCTGTGTTTGTTACCAGCCTGGAGGAAAAAAATCCCCCTGAGAAGTTCATTTCCCACAGTAAGCTGGTGATCATGATTGGCCAGAGACTAATAGACACCCTTTTTAGTGAAGCACAGAAAAGGCAGGACAGTCAGGAACTCCTACACAAAATTAACCACTTGTGTGCCCTCCTAAAGCAACTGGCAGTGGCCACTAAAAAAGCAGCACTGCACTTTCCAGACCAAGTGGCCATTCAGGAGGCACAGAACTTTGCCAAAGAGCTGTCTCAGATTGCACACCAATTTCGCTTATCTCTGGACTCCTAAGGGATCCACGGAAGGACAATAATATGGAGCAAAGTTCGTCTATATCTGTATGTTGTTTCGATGACACTGGTTATATTCTGTCAATTTTTCAATGAGTGTGTCAGGAAAAAAAAAAAAAAATTATGAGGCACCAAAAGCGAAGCATTTAACTCAACATGCACATTCAGCTATGTCCAATGCATATTTATTACGGGAGGACTGTGAAAAATAAACAATACATTTTTAGAAAAGATGGAAAACTTAGTAGCCTAGCCCGAGTCTAAGTTACAAGTAAATACAGTAGGAATATTTGCATTTTGTTGCTTAAAATCTGTAAATGAAAATACGCAAAATAAAATCCTAGTTGTACAATATTTGCTCAACGTAACTTATAACTGCCAAGTAAATTATTTCAAATAACATCCATAATCAACAAAAATGCTTGAAAACTCGAATCGGGTTTGACTTAAACTTAATCAACTAATCACCTTCATTTGAGTTTGGAAAATGAATATGGAGGGTTCGGTGAACTCAAAAGCAAAACTTAGAAAATCATGGCGAGAAATGTCCTTTTCGGAGGACATCGACCAGTAAAGTTTACCTATTAATATTTAAATGTTGTTCCTTGTGTTTTAACCTTATACTAGTATACTACAATACACGTTTGTATAACATTCCAATGTTGTTTTAATCTAATTAAATATGAGGAAAATGTCACCTGGGCAGGCCTCTTGTCCAATGAATGCATTCGGACTCAAAACCAATGCCAACCCCAAAAGCTCTGACCTTCCCACATTTCATAATAAAAGAACAAAAGTTAACAAAACTTTCATGAAAGTTTGAAGAATTTGAAGCAGGTTGTAATGAACTAAAGTGGGGCCGGTGGCATAGTGGTTAGGGTGCTGCGCTCATGATCAGGAGGTTGTGAGTTCGAATCCCACTGAGACCCTCACTGTGCTAAGACCCCTGAGCAAGGTCTCAACCACAAGTGTGCCTCTGTTCACCCAGCAGTATAAATGGGTACCTGTAAAAAAAAATATACTGGGAAGGTAACCTGTGATGGACTAGCATCCCATCCAGGGGGAGTTGAACTCCTCGTCGCTTCACGCTATGGAAACTTATTTATACTTCATTATGGTCACAGGTAGGATAAAGGATAAGGTAAAAAAAAATAAAATAAATAACAAATCTTCTCGGGTATAAAGTTATAGACAGGCGCAAGTCAGGAGATAAATCTAAAAAAAAATTCAAAAGCTTTATTGATTCTTGGAGCACAATAAAAACCATAGACAAGAAGTGGAATATGTTTGGTTCTACTAGGATTCTTCCCAGATCAGGCCATTTCTCCAAACTCCATGGAAAAGGGAAGGGGGAACTGGTCGGAGAGGTAAATAATAGGTGTATATCAATTTTGAAGCAATTACAGGAGGTTTCTTTGTTGTTGTTGTTGTTGTTGTCGAAGAATGGTCATTGTGTGCATGTGACAACAACATCACAAACGTTCTGCAAAATGTGGATAACTCCATTGAGTTTTTCAAAATCCACCTGTGACCAAATAGAAAACCGTGTTATGGTCAGATGAGACCAAAATCAAACGATTTGGCCTCAATGCCAAACCATATATGTGGCTAAAAAAACCCAATAAAGCTTATCTCCGCCAGAAAGTTGTCCATGGAAAGAAGGCACAACAAAGCTAAAGGAGCAAAATGTGAATGTCTTTGGAATGTTTATTCCGAATCCAGACCGAAACTTTATTACAACTCTGTGGAATAACTTGAAGATTGTAATTCACCAACAGTGGGTATCATCCAGTGTGATTGAGCTTGAAGTCTGGTAAAGCAGAGTTGGCAAATATTACACAGTTATACTGTAGATGTGTAAAGTTGGTCGTGACTGGCAGCAGAAGTATGACTGTAATCAATGCAAAAGGTAGTTTCGCAAAGATAAAAAAAAAAAAAAAATAGAAGTACGTTTTCAATTCGATTCAATTTTATTTACATTGTATGTTTTACAACGTATATTGTCACAAAGCAGCTTTACATAGTACAAACAAATTTAGGAAAGAATTCAAACATTTCTTCAACAAACCTTCTTGACTACGTTCGCGGCAACAGCGCCAAGGAAAACCCCATCAGTGGGCACTAAGAAGAAACCTTGAGAGGAACCAGACTCAAAAAGGAAACCCATCCTAAAATCCAAAAAAACTACCAACCAGTAGCTGTCATGGTAATTATAGTCCTAAATCAATTTAATAAATGAGTTCATATCACCAGCAGTGTAACGTTATCCTGATAGTTTCTGAGTGTACAGTACTGTATATTTCGGTCCATTTGGATCCTCAGCAGAAAGGGAGGGCTTCTGAGATTAAAACTCCAAGCAAACTGTACAAGAGCACATCAGGACGGATCACGGATCAGGATTTCAGGCTGCAAGGCAACAAAATGTTAATATTTTAAACGGGAGGGATTTTTTCCCCCATTGTATATGATGTGTTTACATTTTAGATAGTAAAGTTTATTATTATTGTCACATCAGCAGAACACACACTTTGTGATGTCAGACTTTGATCCCTCCACAAGTGTCTCTGACGTGTCTATACCTCTTTGCTTCACATTAAAGGAAGACACTCAGTTGTGTTATTCTTTCAAAGGCAAGCAACGTAAAATATCAATTCATTCATATTTTAAGGGTGCTGATCATTTTGAAAACAGTGGTTTGTTATTTTTTTTTTTTAAATCTACTTATTTTTAATCTACTTTTTGAAATACAAACAAATATTTTTCATAAAATTGTACAGTGTGTGTAATTGGCTCAAAATAACCTTCGACATTGGGTTCTTTTTTCCCCCCATTTATTTTCATTAATAGTAAAAAAGAATTCTGAAAGCTGCTGTATACACTGTGGAGGAATATTATACTATACGTACATAAGTATTTTCGTAAATCTCTCTCTCTCTCTTTTTCTCTCTCACTCTGAGCAATGTATAAATATATTTCTCTTTAACTGTATGTACAATTTTAATTTCTGTAACTATTAGGGTCAGATTTTGTAAATATTTATATGGGGTGTGCTGTTATGGCAGACGGTGATACAGTGGTAAAAGCAGGATCCGGCTTTAGATGTACCAGTCAACCTGAGCCTTTCTGATTGAAGCATTCATGTTCTCCTTGTGCCTAAGTGGATTTTCTCCATGTACTCTATTTTCATCTGACAGTAAATACAAACAAACAAACAAACAAAAAACCCCAGGATTCTCTAAACTAGCTGGTGTCAGTGTAAATGACTGTGTTTCTGTGTCAGGTAATAATAGTGACCTGCCCAGAGTGTACTCACAACCTGCACTATACAAATACAGAAAATGAGTGAATGAATGAATGAATGTATGCTTTGAATGGATATACCAAGTAAAATAAAATTAAATTGTTGATTGTGTGAATAATACATTGTGTTTAATAATAATAAACATATGGCTACTCAGTAAAAATGATCAAAATAAGACAAAAAGTGGGCAGTGGTGGCCTAGTGGTATAGGTGCTACATCACCGATCCTAAGGATGGGGGTTCAAGCCCGACTCACCACAGGGTATTGCCCCCCCCCCCAAGTGCAACTAACTGGGTTATCAAAGGCCGGCCATGTTTCTCATTGTCTATGGTGTGACGTTCATGTAGAAGAACCATTGCTGACTTATGTCAAGAGTAGCTGCAAAGCCGTCAGCGTGTTTCTGCCCTGTGATGGCCTGGTGAGCTGTCCAGGGTGTACTCTGCCCTCACCTGGAGTCGGCTGGGATGGGTGCCAGCCTCCGTGATCCTAAATAGGATTAAGTGATTACAGAAAATGAAATGAAACGAAGCCAAAAAGTACAATCCTGATTCCAAAAATGTTGGGATGCTGTGTAAAATGTCAAATTCAGAATGCTATGATTTGCAAATGTCACAAACCCAGATTTTTACATTCACTATAAATCATATAAAACATCAAAAAATTAAAAATCTTACCAGAACATGAAAAAAAATATTACTTCAAATTAAATTTGATGCAACAGCACGTCTCAAAAAACAAACCAAAAAAAAAAAAAAAGTTTTGTTTTTTTTTTTTTTTTACGGGGACAAAAGAGTCAAAAAGTAAGTGTTACAGAAAAAGAAACAGCTGGAGGAAATTTTTGCAGCTCATTGTGTTCACTGG
The DNA here is from genome assembly GCA_024760905.1 of Plotosus lineatus. NCBI lineage: Eukaryota > Metazoa > Chordata > Actinopteri > Siluriformes > Plotosidae > Plotosus > Plotosus lineatus. The sequence goes on from CM045732.1 coordinate 15,136,288, forward strand.
ATCAGAACCATGATTTGGTATAGAAAGAGCATCTGTGAAAACTGCCTCTACAAATTGCGAAACAGTTCAGTTCATTTTCTGTAACCGTTTCATCCGAATTAGGGTCGCAGGGAGGCTGGTGCCCATCCCAGCCAACTCAGGGCAAGGGGAGAGTACACCCTGGGCAGCTCGCCAGGCCATCGCAGGGCGGAAACACGCTGACGGCTTTGCAGCCTACTCTTGTCAAAAGTCAGCAATGGTTCTTTTACATGCCTCACACCATAGACAGTGAGAGACATGGCCAGCCTTTGATAACCCAGTTAGCTGCACTGGGAGGACAGTGACAACCTTGTGGAGAGTGGGACTCGAACCCCCAACCTTTGGATCAGCAATCCGGCACTTTATACCACTAGACCACCACTGCCCGATTGTGAAACAGTTTTAGAATAACGTTCCACAGTATGAAATTGCATTAAATCTCTCATGATTTCCAGTGTGTAATATTAGGAGAGCTTTGTTCAAGGGACAAGACAAAAAAAACCAACACTGTCTGAATGTGACCTTTGATCCCTCAGCAGTACTGCAGTAAAACAGGCGTGATTCTGTCATGGATTCACTGCATGGGTTCAAGAACACATCTAAAAACGAATATCTGGGAACTTTAAGCAAAAATTATTGCTCATCATGTACAACTCACAGCAAAAAAGTCCTAAATGTCTGTGCTCGGGTGTTTGAGTGGAGTTTGTATGGGTGGGTTTCCTCTCACAGTTGCAAGACACCCGGCATTAGGCTAATTAGCTGTTTCAAACTGCCCTTAGGTGTGTGTACTGGCCCTGCAACGGTCTAACGAACTGTTTTGGGCAGACGTGTCAAACTTTTTTGAAGGATTTTGTTTCAATCAAGCTGTAGTGCATCTGATTTTATTCATTGAATGAACTGGTTTGAGTCTTCAGGCAGTTGATTGGTTAGCGTCTAAACCTGGTTTAGGGTGTACCTTTCCCTTTGCTCCGTGCCAGCTGAGATAGGCTCCAGCCTCCATGTGACCCTATACATGCTCGAGTATTTGTATCATCATCCTCCTCGTCCTCGTCCTTTTGTTGTTGGTCCAAATTTCCACACCAATCTGCTTTGGTCAGTTAAACATTTTTTTTTTTTTTTTTTTTTGCTATTATATAGATTGAGCTATTTCACGAGTGAGTGATTCAGGTGAGTTTAAGGACAATAAAAACACAAGCAGATAGAAGACAGGGGTTCCTCCAGGACCAGGGTTAGGAACCTCTACATTCGAGCATTCGAGGCGCCTTTACAAACAACAGCTTTGGCGCCACCTGTCGGTTCAGAAGCAAATCGGGGGAGGGGCTTATTGCACGTTCCGAAAGTTTCTTAAATTCTAATGATTAAAAAAGTCAGAGCCAGGAAATATTTTACAAAATATCACCAAATTACATTACGAGTATTATTATTTTAAAACAATGTTGTAATAAGTACTATACAATATGTACACTTTATAGCTACATGTAATCATTAAATTTAAATACACTATCTTTTTAATTTTGAAAGTACTTAATTCTTAATTTAATTCTACTTATACCATAGTACAATATAGTGTACTGTATGTGCCGGCCCTCGACAGCGATACCTGTGCATTGTTTTATGAACCAGGAAGCCACATCGGGTGAGACAGTTTCACGACAGCGTTTTCAACGTTGAGTCTCTCTCACACCGAGTACACTATACTGGGTGTGGACAAAACTGTGATTCAATATGTAAAGTGCACTGGTATAGTGAACTCCACTGCTGTTTGAGATCAGGCCCTCGTGACGTTTTTCTAACTCCGCCCATTGTAGTGCGTCACGAATCTAGCTTCTCCGTTCGGCTCAGTGCGCTCCAGACCACAGACATGGCTCCGTAGGACTGCACATGGTGGCCGGCGGCCATGAACCAAATTACCCCCACAACTCACCAAAAATAATAACAAATGCATTTCCAAACAAGCCCGATTTGATTAATTTCGGATTCGTCAAGTTCCATCCTCGGCAATATTCTTCCTCCTCCCCCCCCTTCTCCAGTGTAGGTGAGAGAGTGAGGCAGAGGCTGCTCTGAACTCCTCGCTTTTTCTCCTTGCAGTTTTACCGCCTCAGTTTGATTTACTTCCCCCCCTCTCTGACAACAGCGAGCAGTCATGGGTGTGCAGGGCTTCCAGGAGTACATCGAGAAGCACTGCCCGAGCGCCGTGGTGCCGGTGGAGCTTCAGAAGCTGGCGCGGGGGAGTCTGGTGGGTGGCGGCAGGCAGAGGCCGCCACAGGGCCCGCTGCGCTTGCTAGTGGACGCGGAGAACTGTGTCCACCGGCTCTACGGAGGCTTCTACACCGACTGGGTAGGCGGGGGCCAGTGGAACCACATGCTCGGCTACCTGGCTGCCCTTGCCAAGGCCTGCTTTAACGGGAATATCCAGCTGCAGGTGTGCTTCAACGGCGCGCTGGAGAAGGGCCGCCTGCACGAGTGGGTCAAGCGGCAGGTGAACGAGCGGCAGACGGCGCAGCAGATTGTCAGCCACGTCCAGAACAAGGGCACCCCGCCACCAAAAGTCTGGTTCCTGCCACCTGTGTGTATGGCACATTGCATCCGCCTGGCGCTCCTCAGGTTCCGGATTGAAGTAAGTTATGTTTTGTGTTGCTCACTTAATCGGAGGGCTTCGGCCGCTAGTATTACAGGATATAAAGACATAGTGTTCGATAATCCATCTTTTCTTCTCTGATCTGATCATCTTGATCCCTGTGTTTGGTTCCCAACCTGCTAAAGCCATGTAGTGATGCATACTACCAACAGCCACTTGTTAGCATGGTTTCACAACCGTATCATGTTTTAAATGACTTGTCAACCCGTGTTTTTATTTATTTATTTCTAAAGAGAATGCAATTAAAGACAGGAAAAGTCGGGTACATCCGGGAATTGTTAATTTAAAGCTGAATAAACTGCATTGCTAATATTAGAAATCTATGCTAGCAGCTAATCAGCTGTTGATTTTTGCTTGTTTTTTCTGTCAGGCGGAGTTCAAGTTCACTGTTGAACGTTTTAAAGTACTTTGTTCGTTCCTATGTTGTGTTAAAGTGATGTTTGTTAGTCCAAGTAAACAGGGTTTCATTATTAAATCACTATAAGGGTGAAAAATGCAAGCTGTCAATGAGCTGTAACCGATAGACTGGCTAGTTAAACTCGCCTCAGATCATGCTAGCATTCCAGGCCTTGTTCACAGCCATAGCCCTTCTCAAGTTTTATATACATTTATAAAGTGCTTTTATATTTTCACTGATGTACAAACGACCGTTTTTTTAAAAAAAAAAAAAAAAACAATTATGTATTATACGCATTTCCTTTTCTTCTGTCTCAAAAACAAAGATTAGCAGGACAAGCGAAACCCTGCAATCATCAAACTAAATTGTTGGGCTATCATCATGGTGTCAGGCTGGTCGTGTTTCCCCACCTCTGTCGAGCCGTGATAGGCTAAATCCGTGATGGTTACGTCAGAACTGTAGAAAGCTGTGCACTCTGATAGGCTAAAATGATGTACTTCACTTGAGCTGAATTTCACTCAGCAAACAGGCCCTAATCAAGTTGGTGAGGCTTTTAGTGAAATGGTTGTGGGGACACAGATCCCAAAGCATGCTGTTGGTTTACCTTTAACTAGAATATTGTTAAAAAAAACCTCAAAACAAAACACTGTTGTCTGTCATCTCACAAATAACGTGACTTCAGTGATTTATTATTTACTTTCGTGATTATATGATATATTGATTTTCTCGTAGTAATCTGTGTTTGAGTTACATGAACCCATCTGCCATACTGAAACTTGTTTATTAGGTTTGGGCAAAAAGATGATAAAAACAGAGAATTTCTGCTCTTTCAGGTTTATGCACAGGAGCTCATGTATTTATGTATCAAGCTGCTAAATCCAACTATTTAGGGTCAGCTGTAGCCTATCTCAACCAACACTGGGCAAAGGTAGGGTACACCGTGAATCGCTCCCTGGACCATCATAGGGTCACACACACACTCAAAACCATTCACACTTACATCCACAGCTAGGGTCAATTTAGAAGATTTAGCCTGCTGTGTATGTTTTTTGACTGGTGGAATAAACGGGATTAAATTGTTCCAGAGATTTTTTCGGAACCTGCATTTTTCGTAAGTTGATCCGCATTTTACATGTAAAACTCGTGATTCGTTTCAAGGCTCCCAATACTACCCCATAAACCATAAAAATTATAAAAGCATACCTTTTAAGACCTCCTGCTTCAATATCGTGGTTTGGCCATAGTATTCCTTTGTGATATTACTTGAGCCCATTTTTTCTTCTCACTCGCCGTGTGTGTGACCATGTGTTCTTAGCAGAGTTATAATCTTACGAATTTTATGGAAGGTTAAAAGCCTGAGTCAAGAAATAAAGCATAAAACAACAGTAACTCTGTCCTTTACATGAAAAGCATCATGGTGGATTCAGCTGGAGGTCCTAGGCAATGAGATGCCTGTCCAAGATGGCATCAGGTAGACCTGTCCAAGATGGCGCTTGAGTGAAGGCGACATGAACGACAGCTCAGTTGTTAGTCAGTAGGAGGCCAGCGGGGCAGGATGCTTGAACGTCATTGATGGGAGAGCAGCTCGTGCATTGTTTGAATGTTTGAATGGCGCATTTGAATGTTTCAGATGGCGCTTTCGTAACGTGAACTTGTTTCGTATCCTGAGACAAAAATTTTAAGAAAATGCTTTTCGTAACCTGAATTTTTCGTTTTCGTTTGCGTTTGGTGAGACTCTCGTAAGGTGAGGTACCATTGTGTACTGTATGAGAAGGCCAATTATGCAAAAAAAAAACCCCAACAAACAACAACCCAAAATATCCCATCAAAACCATCCGGAGATACAAACAGGGCTGTCGGTCAAAAGTGAAATGAAATTGAAGAACAAATAGAAATGCAATAAAATCTATACAAAGATATCATAAATATAAGTATGAAATATGATTCAACATTATCCTGAGGTACAAGGTACTGGGCTTCGGCAGAGGGGGGGCGTGGCTGATACGGAGGTCTGGGAAGAGAAGCAGAACCATACATTCAAAGAAGAAACAAATTGACGCCAGTATTATAATGAACTGGATAAGAGTGAAACTCTGTAAATCTGATCCGCTTTGCTGTGCTTGAGAGGAACCAGGAGTTTAAACACGAGACATAATGATATTGATAATCTACAGATGATTATGTTGAGAGAGAGAGAGAGAGAGAGATTGTATACAGTACAAACTTGTATAGGTTACTGATACAAGGTTTAAACATATGTTCCCCTCTAAAGAATGCCCTGTAATGACTTGCAAACAAATTCATCTAACCGGCCGTCCGGAACCTAATTGTTGCATCTGTGTGTGCACTCATTTGCGCGCATGCATGCATGCATGTGTGTCGGCTTCTTCAAATGCAGTTCCATCTGTACGTGTGTATTTATTTTATTGACATCTTATGTTATTTTTTAAATGTTTAATTGTTATTATAAGCATTTATAGCATTGAATGTGTATTTATTGATATTACATACACATATGCATGTATGTATACGTAGGTGTGTGTGTGGGGGGTTATCCTACTTTGCGGATTTCGATGGTTGCGCGGGGATCTCGGTCCCCATTAACCGCAGAAAGTGTAACACCGTGGACAATTTAAGAATAAAAGTGTGTGTAACATAAACTGATAGTTCATTATCATTAAAAATATTGTCCGAAGCAAGAAACGTATATATCTGTTATATTCATAAAAATATATTCAGCAATATCTTTCTTTTCGTATATATTGCTGCTGCAATGTCTTTAGTTACCCCCCCCCTTTAAAAAAAACAGCCAATATAAGTACTATCTTATACTTTCGATGTTAGATGTTGACCATCGATTGTATATTTCCTTGACAGAAGTGGATGTTTATTTTATGTTACATAGAAGTGAGGTCCAAAATTTGAAGCCAGCATCTTTGTTCTAGGGATTTTCTCCGGTTGGACAATGCAGGGTAAATGTGCAGTGTATCCTGGCACTTTTTCTAGATCTGCTCTCTTTCTCCAGTGTAATCTGGTCCATATCTATTCATAGAGTTTAAAGAATTACAGATGGAGATCTTTCATTAACCCATTCTTTGCCGCCAACCACTGTAGTGATACACTTTTATTGCCCCCACAGCCCTGCGAACCACTGTAGTGGCCATGAAAACTGAGCTTTCAAATCCTGGGAACCACTGAAGTGGTTAAGGCCACAAGGTCTGATTGGATAGCTTGTTCATCTTCTAATAATAAATGTACTTGAAATATCCAGCCAAACCAACCAATTGAAAAGGTTTGTCAGTGTTATAACTCCATGTTTGGAGTTTCATAACAGTATAAACCGGAAATAATGAATATTAAAAAGCATCATTGACAACAGCTCGTTTACGGGTCTTGACAAAATGGCGGACACATCTGCTTTTACAGAAAGGATTTTGACGGTATGTTATGAAAATTGACACTTAGAACTTTCATACTTCATTTTAGATGGATTAGAACTCAAACAGAACGTGTGAATCTCAGCTATCTGGGGCATTTCTCGGTCTGTGATCGACAAACTGTTGTTCACAAAAACAAACAAACACGCTTTCAGTAAAGTCCGATATGGTATATCACATTTATAACACTTGTTACGGTGAAGAGACACTTCCACGTGAAAGTTTAATGTTCAGGGTTCCCAGATTTCTGCTATTTAGTGGAATTCCACTATATTTACTCGCCCATTTAGCAGAATTCCCTTATTTTTATAAATGTATGCAATAAGTACAATGTAAGACTGTTTACTAGTGCAGAGTAAATGTTGTGACATTTTGAATTAGTGTTATACTATTAACATACATACTTGTAACAGGTATGCTCACTAGTTGAACACAGATATTTGTTGTGATATGTCATGTGTTTTGTGATCATTCTACAAATTAGTTCATAATTATTTCATAATTGTTACACATGAATGATGAGCCTTAGGGCTATGCTACTTAAATTATTTTTGTTTATCTACACTGAAATAACCTTTTAGTATTTTTTTTACATTATATAAGCTGTGTTGTTTAGTGTCTATGCATGTTACAAAACAATGATGTACTTGTTTGCATGATTTTTTACATGACATGCTCTGCCCCTATACCCCGTAAAAGGCCCTGCGGCCCCCTTGACCCCCAGTTGAAATATTTAATTTCCTCTATTTCTAAACCCGTTTCCTCTGTTTTTTCTAAACCTCACTGGGATCCCTGAATGTTCCAAGTATTTGGAAATATGAAAATCCCAAAACCGACATTTTGGAGCCAAAGCGTATTTTCTGATGAGGTTGACTGCTCAAACTGGCCCAGTGCTCTCTGCTTTATGTGACTGCAGTAGCGAATGAAATAATAGGAATACAGGACGTTTATCATTGGGACATGAACTATAAATTGCCAATAGGTTAACTTTAACTTCACATAGAGTGTATCTGTTTAATACACACATTGAGTGGATGAAGCAGTGCATACAGGGAGAGTTTAAAAAGTCTGTGGGTTATTATATAAACAATCGTCGACTTACGACCGCTTTTGGTTCCGGCAGACTGGTCATAAAGTGATCTTGTCGTATGTCGACTTTCCATCCAAATACACTCATGCCAAACAAAAACAGATGAATAAATCTCGCACATTTAAATCTATACGTCTATTTTCAATTCCACGTCACTGTGGCATGCAGCGGAGAGCCAATCCTTTCTGTGCTCCAGTGTGTGGGCGTGTCCGATACCTTCAAACTCTAATTTTATTGGATTATAACAACAGCCACAGACTGCACATGTTGTTTTTGAGTAAAGTGATAAATTGCCCTCGTTTTGATCAGCTCATTTCCACAAAGCCAAGTACAGCTGGCAAGCAAACACAAATGGACAGACATGGAAAAACTTCAATCTGCAGACCAGCTGATTGCCAAAACTTGGGATGTGCTTCCTGTCACATAAACACAGCAAAGCAGCGTGCAAGTCCAATAAAATTAGAGTTTCAAGGTATCGGACCCGCCCACACACAGAAAGGATTGGCTCTCCGCTTCGCGCCACAGTGACGGGGCATTAAAAGTAGATAAATAGGTTTGCTCTGAGCTCTGAGCAGTTAGAAAGTGAAGCTGCATCATCTCCTGCTTGGCCTTATAAGATGCTGGCGCTACCGGCAGCGCAAACAACTGTCGTACGCAACACTCGCACTGCACTGTCATGAATCATGCTTCACGACTTTTGCGGTTGTAAAGTTGATCAGACGGACCTTGCATAGGTCGTAAGTCGACCTTTGTATAAAATTCATTAGAATGTTGTTGATAGTGTGTGATCACTGGTAAATAGATTGCATTTGCGCAGATTTCAAGAGTTGGATTTGATTAACACCGAAACAAAATGTATATTCCAAAATTAATTATATAGTGCAATGCTCCCAGTTGAAAAAGGCAATGGGAGCTTATTGGAGCACGAAAATATGGTGGTCTCCTGTATGGATGAGAACAGGCAAAAGTGTACTGATACTAGCCATGAGAGTCACCAAACTTTAGCTGACTTCTAATCTGCACCTTCACCCACTGTGCAAAAATGAACAGTCTTCGGAGTCTGTGTTGTTTTTATTTTATTTTTTTGTGAAATGCATACCAAAGCAAGTATTACACTGATGCTCGGTAGCGGTCACTGAACTAAAAGTTTAGTGATATCATCCTAACTTTTGTTGTGTAATTGTTACTTATTAATTGAAATGTAATGAAGTAAGAAATAATTGAGGTCATCTGTGTCATTGGTTGCTGATGTGATCCTGTGCAATGTTAATGAAATCCTCTGGATACACTTGCTGAGATTTTCTGAATATGATGCTCCTAATAATTTAGGCATTGTGAAAATATGAAGGTCCCATCTTTGCCTCAAATATTTTTAGAAGTGTTTGTTTCTGTCCTCAGGTTGTACAGAGCATTGAGGATCATCACCAGGAAGTAATTGCCTTATATAGAGAGAACGGGTTCCATGGCTTGGTCGCCTACGATTCGGATTATGCTCTGTGCAACATCCCATACTACTTCAGTGCCCATGCTCTAAAACTCAGTCGCAACGGCAAGAGTCTCACCACCAGCCAGTACCTGATGCACGAAGTTGCCAAGCAGCTGGATCTCAATCCAAATCGCTTTGTCATTTTCGCATCACTCTTAGGTAAGCTGTGCGTTCATTGGAACAGTTTGTTCATGTTACCGGACATTCACGCAAAGCAACGAATTATTTATTTGTAGACGAGTGACGCAGATCTGTGCCGTCATTTCAGTAACGGTGGTAAACAACAATGTGACCATGTAACATGTAAACTTAGTCCTTTCAATTTTTTTTTGACATTCTTTGCTAATTAGTTTGAAGCTACCAATCAAAACTATTGGTTCAAATGGTTCCTTGAACAGATTGTGAGGCAAATATCGTCTTGTTTTCAGTTGCTCAGTCAAATGCACCATTATTTCTTTCCCGCAGTGAATTTCATGCTCCAAAATTGAGAAAATTGTGCTAGTAGTACAATGTGCTAGCATTCTTTGCTTATACACTGGATCCTGTACAGTGGCAAGGAGAAGTGTTTAAGGCTCGGTTATGGATATAAAGGTTGGGGGTCCGAGCAGCAGTACCACCAAACTGCCAGCATTGAGCTCTTATATATATATACGCGTGTGTGTGTGTGTGTGTGTATATATATATATATACACATACATACATATACACACAGGGAATCCTTGGTTTACGACGCTGATCTGTTTTTAAGACGCTATGTAACCCGAATTTCAGTGTAAGTTGGAACATAACATAAAATATACTGAAAAGTACTGTACGTACAGTGCTATAATAAAATGTAACAGTTAATGACAAAGTATTAAAAAAAGAGAAAACAATTCCTTACCACAAGAATGAAATACAGTGCGGGAGGGAGAGACAGGCTTATTGTGCTGGAGAAGCTGGGGCAGGTGAGCCTGGAGTAGTAGACGCAGCTGAGGTAGAGGGTACACGATCTGTTGCAGGCCTCTCTACCTTCTTAAAATACTGCTCCAGGTTAGACTGGACAGAGAGCAACCTCTTCTCATCCAAGATCTCCTTGTAGCATTGCATCAAATCCATGATGCCTCTGGAAACCCGAGTGAACCTTTCCAAGTTGGGATCCTGAGCCTCAAAAGTTGCCAACGTTTGCTGCATCTCACGTGCCCAAAACTAGTTCACGTTTGTTTACGTAACCGCGTAAGACGTCATGATGCGTAATATTACAGTACCGAGACTGAGCAAAGGGAAGTGACGCCGTCTTCCTTAGCCAACAACCATAACACAGCGTATTCTTCCGCCTCGCGCCTGAAACTAGTTCGCATTTGTTTATGTAACTGTGTAAGACGTAATGATGCGTAATATTACAGTACCGAGACTGAGCGAAGGGAAGCGACGCCGTCTTCCTCGGCTCACAACCACAACACAGCGTATTCTTTCGCCTCGCACGCCCAAAACTAGTTTGTGTTTGTTTACGTAACCGCGTAAGACGTAATGACGCGTAATATTATTTTTAATATTTTTATGGGGCACGTTTGTAACCACGAAACAGCGTAGGTCAGGACCGGCGTAAACCGAGGACTCCCTGTGTGTGTGTTGTGTGTGTGTGTGTGTGTGTGTGTGTGTTTGTGTGTGCATGTGTGAGTATATATATATATATATATATATATATATATATATATATATATATATATATAAAATAAAAAGTTATGGCTCAGGATAAGGGTGTCTTTCCAATGTTGTAAATGTAAGTGACATGACTCTCTAAGTGCTGGCATGAACAAAGTGTTGGATCTCTGCCCATTGATTCAAAAGTGCTCGTGTGTTGCATGCTTGCAGGGAATCACATTTTGCCTGATGAGGATCTTGCTGCCTTTCATTGGAATTTACTTGGCCCAGAGCACCCCTTAGCATCCCTGAAGGTACAGTAATCATCTGCTCAAAAACAAGGGTATGTGTGTTCATAGTCTTGTTTTTTGTTCTGTTTTTTTCTTTGTTTTTTCATTGCTTTTTGCATGCACCAGCCCTGCATGCACTCAAAGGCCAAGCGAGTCTCAGTAAGTGTTTTAAAGGAGTTTGAGAATGCAACTTGCCTTAGATCCCACTACACAAAACCTTGGTGCTCGGGTTCCTTGGTAACCGCATTTCAATGAACTTTGGGAAGTGTGAGGTCTGTGTGAGATTACTTTAACCTTAAGTCCTTGTTTAGCCATGAACCTTGGTGTCTGTTTTAATTTTAATAAAGCGTCTTCAAGTGTTGTGAATAACTGTTCATCCCTTTGAAATTTTTTTTTTTTTTTTTACAGTTTTCGGTGTTACAATCTGAAACTGAAATGGAGTTTACAGTATCATGAATCTACACAAAATATGCTTTATTTATTTATTTATTTATTTTTAAAAATCATCTTCCCTAATTTTAGTTGTATCCAATTCTGCCCGTCAAACATTGCCTTCCGGATCACACAATCACAAAAAATTAGGGAGGCAATAATGTATATGGCCCCTCCTTTCAAAATGCTGTGCATGCTTATTTGGAGACAGTCATATGCACTCTTGGGGAAAAGCGCTATCTGCCCCTCGTACGATTGAGCCTCCATATGCCCATGTTTGGCTGGTGATCGCAGTGAGTGACAGGAACCTGAGCGAATGCCATCCCTCCCTCCCTCCCTCAAGATCATGGCCAATTGGTTCGCATGGTTGGAGTATCAACTTTGATTTGAACCAGCCATTTTCAGGTTGTTAGTCGCACCTCTTGTTAATGTGCCATTCGGGAGAGCCCAAAATATATTTTGTGAGAAAAAATATTTTCTATTTTAGGATCACAATACTGACATGATCTCTTGTTTACTTCTTTCACTCATGCCCTGTTGCTCAGTTCCTGAGTTTTGATACAGTCTCGAAGCAAATTGATAGTTGTGCCTAACCCTGGATGATACATTTTCTGAGCTTCTTGGATTTTCTGTTATTGAAGGTTCTTAGTAGAATGGGTGTATTTATAGTGAAGTCATGTGACACACCTTATGGTTAATCATATGTATTATTTAGCATTTCTTTTTGGTGGGGTAGTGGTGAGCACGCCTGCCTCACAAGGTCTTGGGCTCGAGACATTTTCCGTGTGGAGTTTTCATATTCTACCACATGCTTGCGTGGGTTCCCTAAGGTACTCTGGTTTTCTCTGATGGTACAAAAACATGCTCATTAGGCTGTTAAATATTTTCTGTATGTATAAATAAAATGTCATCATAAATTAATTAAAAACTTTTTAATACTTTGTAAATACTTTTTGTACTGTGATAATATTTATAAATGAATAAAGCATTTAGGCTCCTTACCAGAAGCTAGAGAAGATGCAGGGTGTTTGAGTGACATCATAGGGCTTAAATAATCATTAAAAATACTAAAAAAACATGAATTCACAATTCAAGCAGTCACGTTAATAACGTGTGCGAAATAGAAAAAACAGAGGTGTACACATCTGCAATCAATCAGCAGGAGAGAGAAACAAAAACTCTCAGCCATTGGCTAAATTTGAATCACGTACCAGTAACTTCCAGGGTTTGCTGCTAATCCGGAAGTATAATAATAATGTAGTAAAATGTAGTAATGATTAAGTAAAAACTTTTTAGTTTTGTACTGTGATATTTATGAATAAGTAAAGCTCTTGGGCTCCTTAACAGAAGCGAGAGAAGATGCAGGGTGTTTGAGTGGCATAATAGGGCTTAAATAATAAACAATTAAAAAACATGTTCAAAAGCACGTTCATGGAAAAATCTTTCGACAGTGTTCCCTTAGGTTCCGCAGTCCTTTCGCAAACGTTCCGTCATTTTCTCAAACGTTCCATGATCATTCCTTTTATTCCATCAGTGTTTCTCGACCATTCCACGAGCCCCCCCCCCCCTCTTTCGGATGGTCAAAAGCGGCCATGGAATATTTGCATTCATCTACGGATCCCCACGGAATACTTGGAAGGTTTGCGGAATACATGCGGAACGTTTGTGGAAAACACGGAAGACTTGCGGAATAATCAAGGAAGTTACTTCCACTATAAATATTAAATTATTCCAGTTCATTCACTTTATTTTTTCTGTTTCCTGTTCATGTAACAAAGTTTTGAAGTTATAATCACTGTGGTTTGGACTTGTGTGCATGGTTTTTAGTCTGGAATGGTTTATTGAGGTGCAAATAAAAGGAATGTATTGACATTATTGATATTAAACATATTAACATGTTAAAATTAATTTTTTTTCTAAATTATAAACATATTGCACATTAGAAACACATGGTAAATTGCAAACATGTTAAATTTTAAATTTATTGTGCATCATAAACATTGTAAAATATAACCATGTAGTACATTATAAACATATTGTAAATTACAAACATGTTAACATTTAAATTTATTGTACATTATGAACATATTACAAATTCTAAACATATAGTACTTTATAAACATATGTAAAAGTTTAAATTTGACAAATTATAAACTTGTAAATTATAAACATGTTGTAAATTATAAACATACCGAAATTAAAAATTTAAAAACACTTTAAATACAAACAAGAGTCAACAACAACACAATTATCTTAACAACAACAGAAACCAGCATATAATATTCAATTTAAAGAATGAGCTTCATTGCTCGAATCCGCGTATTTATAGGTGGAATCACGAGCAAATTCTTTGATCTTTGCCAATTTTTCCTTGTTGAAATGTGGTTACGCCAGGTATTCCTCAATTATTCCTCAGTCATTCCGTGTTGAACATAAACGTTCCGCTTTCATTCCGCGTATTCAGCAATCATTCCGTAGCTCTTCCTTCTAAAATGGAGTAGTGCCGTGGTCGTTCCTCGAGTGTTCCGTGAATTATCTGAAGGTCTTCCTTTGCAATCCGCACTGGTTGCGAAGGTAATCTGTGCGCTTTTACGCATGTATTCCGACATTGTACCACGGACTTTCCGTGTCTGTTCCGCACATTCCATGAAAGTTCCGAAGGTGTTCCAAAGGTGCACTTTTTCATAGGATTTTGACCCATTTTCCGTGTAAAAATGCCAAAGCTACTCCGTAGAGTGCGTTCCGTGCCTTTCCGCCACGATCATTGCATTCCGCGCTCCAATGAAATGGGGGCATAGGTTTTGAAAAGAAGGCAGAAACAAGCCACTTTAGAAATGTTCTTCAAGAAAAGTAGGAACATCCTGAAGAAAAGTCATCCATGCAAAGCGGTAGCAAGAGAAAGAAACATAGTTGGCTGATTCACCTGACTGGAATGGAATCCGGTTTCCTCCATCCCTCTGTTATGGAAGGGAAACCTCCGCCTCTCTCCTGCTCCAACATTTACGGATGCCAACTGCTCACCACCACAAAGGTTAAAATTCTTATCTTTATTGTTCTTATGCTTTAATTGCACTGTATGTTATGGTCTCTTACAAATGAGTTGTGCGTTGTTTGTTTCGCACTACGCCTCACCCCTCTCCAACGTGCATCTCTCTCTCTCTCTCTCTCTCACACACACACACACTCCTGTGAGTAAATGGAATCAGGTGTGTTTGTTTTGCACGTCGCCACACCCCACTCCAACCCGCATTTCACACACACACACACACACACACACACACACACACACACACACTCTCTCTCTCTCTCGCTCTCTCTCTCTCTCGGCGGATTTCGTTGAATAAACCTGGTGTACTGACTGTAGATTATCTCTTAAATCTTGCTCTGAGAATGTGGAACATCTAACTTTGAAGTTACGACCATTTTGTTTACCCAGAGAATTGTTCATTTTTTTCCAAACAAAGGGCCTTGTTGCTATTCGCTGCGGTTCTTGTTGCTATCCGCTGCACTCCGGGCCTCCCTGAAGGCTGTATAGCCGGCTGGTGTAATCGCCTCGTCGGGTATACTCTCCTTGAGCCATGTTTCGCAGAAACACAGCATGAAGCGGTCCTGTAGATCCCTCTGCGATGCAATCCGAGCATGAAGCTGGTCCATCTTGTTTCGCAGAGACTGAACATTTCCAAGCAGTATGACAGGGAGTACTAACCTCCCACTGCTCACCAAGCGCCAGAGTCATCTTTCAGCCTCTCCTCACCTGCCACGACTCTGCCTGGGTTTATTGTTATCCGGGGTGCGGCTAGCATTTAGCTGCCATAGCATGTTAGTTCAGGATAGGAGTTGAGCATGCTCAGTTCTAAATGTCCAAAAGGACTGCGCTCTCATAGCTGTAGTCGGGTCGCACGGTCATAGACGAGCATAGTGCAAAACATGACAAAACAACAAATTAAAACAAACAAAGAAACAACATGACTCGGAGAACTCTGCGACGTTGCCCTCAAGGGAGTGCCATCTAATATTAATATATATATATATATATATATATATATATATATATATATATATATATATGCATATGCTGTATAATGTTTATATTTTATCAATAAATATCACAGTAAAAATTTAAGTTTTTCTTAATCATTACTACATTTTTCTACATTAATACTGTATTAATGAGTAAGACTGTCTATAGAATGTGTTTCAGAAGCATATTTTAGTGCATGTAATAGATACATAGTATTTTACTCCCGGTTGATTGTTCGCGCATGTAATATGCTACATGGGCTTTTACTTCCGGGTACAGAACTCGCGGATTATCTTCATTCGCCGGAGGGGCCGGAACCAAACCCCCGCGAATATTGAGGGCCTACTGTATGTATATATATTTGTGTGTGTGTGTGTGTGTGTGTATTAGCTCACCTTTTCTGAAGTTTTCTTTAATATTTTTCTGGCTGATGTTTTATGTTTGAGAATTTATGATGTATTTATGATGTTTTGGTTCATTGAGAATTCAGTGATGAATTATTTAAGACTTAAAATGGTTTGCTCTACGGTTGTCATGCCAAAGGTCAGGAGGTCTGATGGGTTGATAGTTTTTCCTTAGGTGCGCGCCCATCAGCTGGTCCTTCCTCCTTGTGATGTGGTGATCAGGGCTGTGGCAGAGTATGTGCGCAACTTGCAAGATGTGAATGACCTGGAGGCCATTGCTAAAGACATATTCAAGCACTCCCAGGTATGATAGTCTGTTCATCTTATATCTGAGTTTTATACATTTTAATACAGCTTTATTTTGCTTGTGATTTCCAGTCCAGAACTGATGACAAACTCGTACGGTTCAAGAAAGCAGTGGAGTATTACTCAGCTGCCAGTAAGCCCCTCCAGTTCTCTTATGTAGGTAAGCTGTTGTTTTCTATCATTTCTCATCTTTCTGCACAGTGCTTGTCCAAGTCTGGTCTGTGTAGAGAATTTTTTTTTTTTTTTTTTTTTGTGGCTTGCTCAAGTCTAGGTTGGACAGACAGGCTCTGTCTTTGTAAGCACTCTCCCAGCTTCAGTCCTCTCAGTAATGCTTGAAATTTTCCCGGTAGCCCCCAGACCTTGTGTGCACTTTGGAATGGCTGCTATGCCCTATGCATACAAATGGACTGCTTCAAAATTTGATGCCTTCTGGCATCAAAGTTGCCTGTGTTTAAAGAAAGAGAAAAAAAATTCAAGAAAATGGAAAGTACAAACAGTTTTACCAATTTCTGTTTCCATAAAGAGCTTCATAAAAGTGTTTTTATTTGTTTTTTGTTTTTTCTTCTATTGTATGGAAAACTCAACAAACAGCTAGAAGCAGCTTTTTATGGTTTAGTGTTCCATTTTAAATGTGATGCTGCTGGCTTGATTGCCCATGATCTACAATAACATTTTTTTCAAGCATTATCCACTCAGAATATCCTAAGACAGTAGACCAACCAGATCTCACCATTCCTTTGTAGAATATACCAGGATACAGTATTGATGTTATCGGGGCAGTGGTGGTCTAGTGGATAGGGCGCAGGATTGCTGAGCCTAAGGTTGGGGGTTCGAGTCACCACAGGGTTGTCACTATTTGGTGACATTTGGTATATTTGGTGATATTTGAGACATTTGCTGAATGGAAATGAGATTTTTTTTGTATTTCAACTGATACATAGTTAGAACAGAGTTTTCCACTGGAATTCTGTAGCATATTTTACTTTTGTGTATCTGCAGCCAGACCAAAGCGGCTTGGAGTCTCTGAAACTGTGCCACCTTATGCACATCCACCAATGCCTAACATTCCGCAGCCCTCCCCACCGGAGCAGCCTGTGGTGAGTACCCTGCTCATATTCTACCTAAAGATATCGGCTCATGAGTGATGCCTGCAGCTACATACAATAGGCAGCAACAGTCAGTCATGCTGTGCACGAGCTGTGATAAGTGTTGCGATCACAAGAATTAAAATTATAAACACAACAGGATGCATGCTAGTTATTGAAATATCCACTACCAGGACTTCTGCTTAGCTTTACATTTAAGGCATTTGGAATAAGCCCTTATTTCAGACAAACTTGTGTTTTTGCTGCATTTATAAAACTAAGCAGTTGAAGTTCAAGGGTCTTGTTCATGGGCTCACCAATAACTTGGTGGGACTGGAGCTTGAACCCTTGACCGTCCTTTCAGCAACCCAGCACATTAGCCACTAAATATTCCACAGTAAACTGAAAGTACATTGGTACCTCATTGAACAGGTGTCCCTTATAATGATTTTTCCATGACATGAGCTTCGAACCCACCAAAAATCTGCTCCATCTAATGAGCAAAAAGTCACCTTATGAGCTCCTGGGGGTGACTATAAGTAGTGTTTACTGCACTTCATACCGTTTGCTCGGCGCTTTTTCCCTTAACACCATCGCGTGACAGTGAGAGCGCCACTACCAGCTACTGGAGTTGATGCGCAATTACACTTAATTCTAGTACAGTATGGCAAAAAACATATTCCCCAGGGTCATAGCCCCCCCCCCCAACCCCGGCATCACACCACGCCCCCACTATTTGAGAAGCACTGGCCTTGTGGGAGATCACCATGAGCCTTTCCACCTTGGCATTCGTAGCATGCACACGCACAAAATTCTCCTCCTCCTCTGTTACACACCACCTCCTGCCTGCCCACATGACATCTTTGCCGCAGTCGATGATTGGAAGGGTTAGTTGACTAAATGTTTATTCTTGTTTTATTGTTATTTATTCTTAATTAATATTAATGTTAATGTACATGTATTATTATTACGGAATATTTATTATTTTTACATGTTTATTTTTAATATATTAGGTCAAATATACATGTTTGTGGTAGGTTATATGAGTTTGGGAGGGAGTTGGAATGGATTAATTGGTTTCTGTTATTTCTTACGGGAATAATTATTTCATCTAACGAACCTTTCGGCTTACGAGCTTGCCCTCAGAACGGATTAAATTTGTTAGCTGAGGTATCACTGTATATTTTTGACCCCAAGTTTAAAACAATTGTGTGGTGAAAAAAAAAAAAAGGAATAAGGAGAGAAGGGCTATGTTTACTAATTTAAGCTAGCTACTGCATATGTAAACAGAGTACGAAAATAAAAACTTTCCTTTTTAACAGACACTGCCCTTCCGTACAATAGTTACATTGGCGTCGACGTGCTGAAATGCATCCACAATGCACAGACGGATTGGCAGAAGGAGTCAGAATAATTTG
The DNA here is from genome assembly GCA_024760905.1 of Plotosus lineatus. Lineage (NCBI taxonomy): Eukaryota > Metazoa > Chordata > Actinopteri > Siluriformes > Plotosidae > Plotosus > Plotosus lineatus. Next base: position 15,154,933 of record CM045732.1, read on the forward strand.
CATACTATAATAGGAAAGAGACCAAAACAGCGCTGTCGATGGCGGTGGTCTGTGTTGGCCTTCAGTACATTTTCGACATACAGATCTTTTCACTCTGCTTGATCATGGACTTATGGGCACAAATAAATTAATTTTGCAAGTACCATTATGAAAAGGTGCACAAATATGCCGTATTCAACGCAATCCGTCTGTATCTGTTTTAACCGATAAGGATAACCAATCTACAATAAACTTCAACAGAGTGCTTTGAAAGAGATGAAGCTTTTTTTAATTATAAGGAGTAAAAAGACGCGAAGGATGTTGTGTGCACGTATTTTTATAAGATGAAAACGGTCCACAATAGAATTAAAGTTTCCACTGTGACTTATGTTTATGTTTTTGATTCTCTTCGTTCTCAGAGCCAGCAAACCCCCCCTGGGCTGGTGGTAAAAGGGCCGTCCGATCAGAATAGCTTCAGCAACATTCCGCATGACGGCAAGCAGCACACACCGCTGTATGAGAGGGCTTCTCCAAATCATGCCGAGGTAGCCTTCTTCAATGCC
>CM045732.1:15162974-15270474 GCA_024760905.1 Plotosus lineatus
TTACAAATTCACATACTTCTGAGATTCACAAACGTGTCATATTGGAGCTTTCCCCTGAATAATAAATTCCGGAGTAATTTTGTTTTCTCAGGTTATCTTGATCGACTTGTAGAACTTCTGGTAAAGTCGGATGATATTTTGGGTCATATTTATAATGTGGAACATTGTAAACCAGTATTGTCAAACTAATTTCTACTGAGGGCCACATCAATAAATTTAAAGGTGCTCCATGATTCAATAATCACTGAGCATCTGTTTTAAAAGAGCAACCATGAAGTCTGCATGGCAAAATTGTTCTTTTAGGCATTTGTCTTTTTCACTTGTAATTTCTAACAACGCTGAACAGCGACAATTTATTTTATTTTTATTTATTTTATTTATTTATTTAAGGAACAATGTACAGGAACATTAAGCTCATAGAGACAGAGATGTACTGTACCAGATTATAGCTTAATAGCTAGTTTCCATCTGTAGTCCCTAATTTAGAACGGCCAATTAACCTACAGTGCATGTCTTTGGATTGTGGGAGGAAACCGGAGCACCCGGAGGAAACCCACACAAGCACGGGGAGAACATGCAAACTCCACACAGAAACGCCCAGGCCGGGAATCGAACCCGGGCCTTCTTGCTGTGAGGCGGACGTGCTAACCACTACGCCACCGTGCCGTCAATCCACCATGAAATCTTGCCTGGTTTTATGGTAAAGGTTGATGCAAAGAATGTACAATAATCATATCCTTTGAAAGTTATTACAGGTTCCATTGCGTGTGGGCAGGCTGGGTTTGGGCTGCGAGCCTTGAGTTTAACACTTGTTTTGTAAAGCGTTCACAAAAAGGAAATACGGCCCTTGTGTTTAAGGTTAAAAAATCCATTTGTTCAAACGTTTAATTGAAAAATGCTGTCCTGAAGCATGTATAGACAGTCATCGACTTACGACCTATGCGAGTTACGTCTGATCGACTTTACGACCGGAACCGTCGTGAAGCATGATTCATGGCAGTGCAGTGCGAGTATGACAGTTGTTTGCACTGCCGGCAGCGGCAACATCTTAAAGGGCCAAGCAGGAGATGATGCAGCTTCACTTTCTAAGAACTCAGAGCAAATCTATTAATCTACTTTCAATGCCACGTCACTGTGGCGCAAAGCGGAGAGCCAATCCTTTCTGTTTGCGGGTGGGTCTGATACCTTGAAACTCTAATTTTATCGAACTCGCACGCTGCAGTGTTTGTTACAGGAAGCGCGTCCCAAGTTTTGGCAATCAGCTGCTCTGTGGATTAGTTTTTCCATGTCTGTCCATTTGTATTTGCTTGCCAGCTGTGCTTGGCTTTGTGGAAATGAGCTGATCAAAATGAGAGAAATTTGTATCTTTACTCAAAAACAACACGTGCAGTCTGTGGCTGTTGTTATAATCCAATAAAATTAGAGTTTGAAGGTATCGGACCCGCCCACACACTGGAGTACAGAAAGGATTGGCTCTCCGCTGCGCGCCACAGTGACGTGGAATTGAAAATAGATGTATAAATTTAAATGCGTGAGATTTATTCATGTTTTTGTTTCACTTGATGGCTTTTTTTGTATTTTTATTTAAATGACAGTGAAAGTATGTATTCGTTATTCTGTTAAGAAAGGCCACCTGATTTATCTGAGAGCCAGATACAGTCATCAAAACAGCCACATCTGGCTCACGGGCCATTGGTTCCTGACCCCTGATCTTATGGTGTACATTTACAGAGTATCGGTACAGTATTTACATTTGCAGATTACACAGTGTGCTTAAGTAAAAGTTTTTCATAACGTAATTGTTGAAGTATAGGAGGGGCACGTTCAGGCTCGTTTGTAAACATGGACGCAGCGTCATTACGTCAGCGTGCTACGTAGGTACGTCTAAACTCAAAATTTGGCTGAAAAAAAAAAAAAAGTAAAACGGATGAACATAAGTCGGGGAGCATCTGTAATATTATTTTAGTGTTTACATAGGAAAGGTTTGTTGTCTTGGAGGCTTTAACGGTTCTATCTTGTTAAAATGTAATTATAAATGTTACTTTTTTTTCTCAGGTCCAAATTTATGAGCAGATTATGTTGAAAAAGCTTCATAAATAAATGTCTTGTTTGCGTATTCATTGGTGCTTTTCTAGTTCTATAAGAATAACAGGATTGTAACCGTTTTATAAAAATAACATTTCCCAAAGTAGAAATAATTGCATTAACTATACTCCAGCCACCACAGAAATACAACCTTCTCAAGTTGCCTGTTCATCTAATCACAGATCAGCCTGTTATTATAAAAGAGTGGGCAGCCTATAAGGGGAAAACACCACACACCCCTGAGCTGGTGGAGGCTCTTTCCTTCCGTGAGTGGACCTGCCCCAACCTCAAGAAGCTGTGGCTAGGCAAAGCCGTGGAGGACAAGAACCGACGTATAAGGGCTTTCTTGGCCTGCATGAGGTCTGATACTCCAGCCATGCTGAACCCTGCTAATGTACCCACTCATCTCATGGTGCTCTGCTGTGTATTGCGGTGAGAGGACACGCATGTATACACACAGACACACACACATACACACACACACCACTGCAGGCCTATGTCCCAGCCAAACCTAGGTGTTTAGGGGGCACTGTCTGTCCAGTCACATACTGACAAAAGTCTTTTAGTTAGTGCTTCAATAGATGAATTTTAAATCAAATTAAATCACTTAAAACAAAAATTGTTAAATGTGTATGTAAACATTTAAAAATAATTGATGATTTTTGCTCAAGCTTTCTTTTAAGTATAGTCGAGCCTGATCTTCATCCAGAACGCTTGTCCATACCAGCAGGAGACTGGGAATGGGTTTCTGTTTTTTAAATTTATTCATTTTTTTTTTATTATTCTTGTTTGTCTTTTATTTTGCTTCAGGTTTATGTTACAATGGCCAGGAGTAAGAATTTTGCGTCGTAATGAACTTGATGCTTTCCTAGCCCAAGCACTTTCTCCGAAACTTTATGAGCCTGACCAGCTGCAGGAACTGAAGGTGATTGTGTGGTTACTGTTGAATGTGGAATGTCCTGGGCAAGCACTGCACAAGACATATTTTGTATTTTTAATGCAATTTTTATTGTCTGGTCAGTTTGGACTTTATTGAAATTACATCTCCAGCACAGAGCAGAAATTCAGCTTTCCCAGCATACTTAACACCAACCTATTCCAAAGTATTGTGCATACACTTAAAGCATGTTTTAATATTTAAACTTTGCCTGTATGAAAAGATTCTCCTTTGTTTGACCGATAATAGTGCAAGGGAAATTTGTCTCTGTATATTTTCCACCTGCTTCTGTCAAGTTTATTGCGGTTGTTATGGATGTTTGCTCACGGACTAAACCATCCACAGCATGCCTGTGCTTTAATCTGTAATGTTTCCAAGAAGGGCTGGGCAACATAACAGTAATATAATGATCACTCATTTTGTCAAGAAAATAAACACACAGAGGTCGACTGCTTTGAGGATTTTAAAGCTCGCAGCAGGCTTTATAAATAACCTTCTTAAAGTGAAAACACAAAGTTTGAGGCTTTATTATAAATCATATTTTAAATATGGGTCAATGTCTGAAACTGGGTCAAATTTAATGAATTTGAATTTCAACCTAATATTTTACAAAGACTATTATTATTTAAGAGTAATTCCTGCACAAAACATGTCAGACAAAATAATCTGGAAACATCCAAAGGCAAAACAAAATATTAACTTTCTGGGGATATATATATATATATATATTTATTTATGATATCCTATTGCTGAAGTATCAAGTTAAGGTGCAAATCCTGGGGCTTGCAGTTTAGATCTTGCATTGAAATTTCTCTCCAAAGTAGAAATTCCTCTTTTTCTTACTTTTTTTGGGACTGAGAATCGCACATCAATTGATGATTCTGCACATAACCAGTAGTGACCACGCCAATTACACAGAGAACTGAGCCATGTATGTGAAGGGTTGAGGGTTCCATTTTACAACTTCACTGTATAATTGAGTTCCTCCAGAAGTGTATTTATTTCACACGTAGTCAAGCGGTAATTCAGTTATTCACCAAGAACAAATCGGATAGTGTGTGTGTGGGGGCTACAAATTTGCCGTGTGTTGACTGTGTACCTCCCCTTTGTTCTTGGTTCTCCATTCCTTGCCTCTCACTTTGGGCTTCATTGCTGCATTATTCAGAAACTTTTTTTTTTTCAAAGCTTTATTATATGATGTAGCAGTGCATTTCTTGTCTCCAGATTGAAAACTTGGATGCACGAGGCGTACAGCTGGCGGCACTCTTCATGTGTGGTGTAGACATGGCACTGCTGGCGAATGATGCGTGCGGTCAGCCAATACCCTGGGAGCACTGCTGCCCATGGATGTACTTTGATGGCAAGCTGCTACAGAGCAAATTGATCGGGGCAACGCGAGAAAAGGTGTCACTCCTCGACCTCTGTGATGGTCAGGTAGTAATAATCATAACTATTTACTTTGTCACGCTCCTATTTATGGATGTATGAAAGTATTTTGAAAGAAAAAGGCCATTCGCATTACGTATTCCAACTTCACCTTCTGTCTGAGAATGGAAATTAGGAGATGATAAAAACCTACTTGCTTTAATTGAATTAAAAAAAATTCTTGCCATGTGATATATTAACAATTTTGTAATTTTTGAAAAATAAATCGAATTTCATGATTATAATTAGGGGGGGGGGGTGGCAGCCATCCATCCATGAATTTCAAATTTGACATTCAACTGGGGTATATTTTAGTCTCGTACGTCTTCCTGCTCCAGTCCTGCCTCTTATCTTTGCACTTGTTTGAAATAAAATAGTCTTAATTTGTACTGACCTCCAAAACCTAATCAAGGTTATATTTTGTTAGATTCAAGGTTATAGTATGTAATTCTGAATAATTTAAGATGACAAATGAATGAATGAATACAATAATTACCAGGAAGCATTTTATATTATATTAAAGCTTGCTTCACTTGGTCAGGTTGCGGTTCAGAAAACTTTCATCGCAGAAACATGAAGCCAGCAGACAATGTGAATGTTTCGACTGAGCAGAGTATCCCATCGGTGGAGCTTCTCTTCCCTGATATTCCAAGACGACAATATCAGGATTCATTGGGTTCACAATGTAAGATGAAAATGTTGAGGTTCTCTTTGGGAGTAACGAGAATGGATAGGATCAGGAATGAGGACATCAGAGGGACAGCACATGTAAGATGTTTTGGAGACAAAGTCAGAGAGGCTAGATTGAGATGGTTTGGACATGTACTGAGGAGGGATAGTGAGTATATTGGTAGTAGGATGCTGAGGTTGGAACTACCAGGCTGAAGGCCTAGAGGAAGACCAAAGAGAAGATTTATGGATGTGGTGAAGGAGGACATGAAAGATGGTTGGAGTAAGAGAAGAAGATGCAGAGGATGGGGTGAGATGGAGGCGGATGGTTCGCTGTGGCGACCCCTGAAGGGAACAGCCAAAATGAAAAGAAGAAGAAGATTGGGTTCACAAAGTGAAAGAATGATTATGGAGCATGAGGAATGGTTTTCATACGGGACTCCAGAGTTCTGAATTTAAGCCCATTAAATGTCTGGGATATGCTGGAGAAGACGTTTCAGTCTGGTTGAAGAAGATCTCAGGAAAACATTAATATCATGCTGGATCAAAATAGATGTTGATGTTGCGTACAGTTTTAGCAACAGTGCTACAGCGAATATAGAACACAAGCAAAGCCCGAAGTCAAATCACTAACCCAGGATCAAGAATTTAATTCGGAGTTGGGTAAAATTATTATTACGTGCTTACTTTCTTTCTTTTTTTTTCTCTCCCCCTTCCCTGTGTAGGCTGAGCTGGTTGCTAAACTGGAGAAGATGCGCCAGAGTATTATAGAGGGTCTGAACTTCTCCCGTCCTCCTCACCCCCTCCCATTCCCTCCTCCACCTCCACACGCCATGCCATTCTACCCAATGAACAACACCTTCTATCCTCCTCCTCCTCCTCCTCCTCTGCACCCCCCACCAGGGCGAGGCAGGTCCATGCCAGGTAAGTTGATATTAAAACTGTTTTACATGTGCCGGTTAATTATGGTTGTTGAATTTGTTCAATCAGGCCTCAGAAAATATCCACTGTGCCAGTATTTATGGAATTAGATGTAAGTCAGGATACTCCTGCTGCCAGGTGTGTACAGCCAGTACTTTATATACAGTATATGGTATTATGAAATTTTTCTGGTTTGAAGTTTATTTTACTGATTAGGCCTTCTCTTTCATCCACTTATATTAGTCAACATAATAACTTGGTAATGGAAGAGATCATTGAAGAGATGTCTCAACATATATATTTCTGTCTGTATCTGTTTGCTGGATGTTTTGTGTAATAAGTGCTATTAATTACTAACTTGTATGCTTGTGAGCAGGGCTCCAGGCAATTCCATCACAAGGGGGCAAACTTGAGATCGCCGGCACGGTAGTGGGGCAATGGGCAGGCTCTCGCCGTGGCAGGGGTCGTGGTTCCTTCCCTATTCAGGTGGTGTCAGTTGGAGGACCAAACAGAGGGTGAGTCTCAGTGAAGCAGGACTTGAAGGGATGCAAGTGGGTTAATTTTTAACAAATGTATTGTATAGATTTGGGCTCTGCCAAAAACCAGCGTCCCATCAGATCTTTTTTGATTTGCGTAATTTTCTGTTCACGATAAGTATTGTAAAATCATTTTTTTCCAGAACAAAAGCCTTAGTAATAGTCAACTGATAGAAGATGAACAGCCTCCCAGAGCCAGAAATGCTGATCAGAATCCTTTGTCACTCATTTAAGGATTTGGCCTAAAATTATATTATGAATAGAGACACTGTGGTTATGAAACACAAGATCTCAGTGGAACAGTTACATTTTTAAATAGAACCGGTCCGGTGTGTGGATGCCACAAATTGACACACGGGACCAAAGCATGAGAGTCTGTGCTAGTGCACACACGCATAATTTTTTTTTTTTTTTTTTTTTTTTTTTAGCAAAGGCCAGTGCATTACCATGTCCTATTAAAGTATCGAGCTGTGCAGTATGGGCTTGTGATGCACAGGGAGGTCCACGATAAATGGATCTATTACTCGTATCCATATCAGATTTGTGGATTTCTCTACATTCTGAAATGTCCTTTTGCTTTTTTTTTTTTTTTTTTTTTACTTCCATTCTGAGTCCCACACAAACTACGGCTGCTGGCTGCAAATAAGGCAATTTCGCTGGCACTATTTTTTTTTTCCAAGCCGTTTCCGTTTGCGGGTTGCTGATGGAATATGGTTAATCCTGTTCCCCAATATGTGGTATAGTTCGCAGCTGACCGTTATTGGTTTTGTGAAAATGGCACATGCTGATGTTATGCTGATATCTAGTGTGCATATTTTTACATTGAGTAAAATACCGGGTTAACCAGAATGGTACACCGATGCCAATTAATAGTACCTGAGAAAAATAACACCTTAGTAAGTAAAAATATTTTCATTCTAGTAAAATGTTGTTGCTGTTTTTATTACAAATTTACAATACACCAATTAGAAAATGTATTAAAGCCATCCCGAAACACATCTTACTATTTTTAAGCCTTTGCGAGAAAAAAAAAGCTTAAAATTTTGTAAAATAATCTACATAGTAAGCAAGAAAATCAAAAGCTTTAAAAATAATAAAATAAGCCTTGAAATTGCTTTAATAATAAACTTGCATGTACAATGGTCAGCATGTTCACCTCATGGCAAAAAATGTCCAGCGTTTGATTTTCAGGATGGACGTTTTGGGGTGTGTCTCACTTTAAACCAATCGACAGAGATGGGCACCAGCCTCCCCATGACCCTGATTAGAATTCATTGGCGTCGAGTAAATTCCATTGTTAAAACCATTGTTGTCACTGAGTATGCATGGTAGATTGTTCCGATCTGAGCAGATAGTTAATTTATCTCTGTGTATGAGAATTGCACCCATGCTAGTAGGCTTACGCTTCTGACCAACTATATTTGCTTAAGGTTACAAAAGTCCACAAAACAGAGTAAACACAAAGATCACAGAGACGACGTCTTAACAAACTGAGATATGTATATGTATATATATATATATGTGTATATATATATGTATATATATATATACACATATATATATATATATATATATATATATATATATATATATATATATATATATATATATATATATATATATATATATATATATGTGTGTGTGTGTGTGTGTGTGTGTGTGTGTATATATATATATATGTATATACACACACACACACACACATATATATATATATATATATATATATATATATATATATAAATGAACTGGGAAGAAGGAGGGGCATGTTCAGTCTGTCGTTTATAAACAATGGACGCAGCATCATTGTGTCATTATGTCAGTGTACTAAGTAGGTAAGTCTAAACTCAAAATTTTACTTAAAAAAAAAAAAAAAACAAACAAAACGGATGAACGTAAGTATATATGTGTGTGTGTGTGTGTATTTGTTGTGGCACACTTCAGGGCTTATTTTATTTTTTTAGAACACTTGAATATCGCTTTGTACCTGACCTTTGTTTTTGTTTTTTTGTGTAGACGACCAAGAGGTGTGATTTCAACCCCTCTTATCAGGACCTTTGGTCGGGGACCCAAATACCATGGCAGGGGGTTCAGAAGTCAGGGATTGCACCAGGTTAGTTACAGTTACCTTGATTTTTCTTCTGTTTCTTCCTTTACGAACACTGTTGACAACATGTGGAGAGTGGCGCTTGAACACCAAACCTTAGGATCAGCATACAGCACCTTACCACCAGGCCACCACTGCTGCGGAAACATTTCATATAGTATTTTCGCCCTTTGTGTAATCTTATGTACATGTATATCCGACACCTCCTACCACGTCATCTTATTTCTGTTCTGTTACATGTACATTGGAAACACTTCACCGAGCCACATTCTTACCTGAGGACTTCGGTTTCGGCTTTCTATACCTTTGATAAAATGTACTGAAAATAGATGATCACAATCAGTCTACTTAAACACAGTGGGGCCGGTGGTGTAGTGGTTAGAGTGCTGGGCTCATGATCAGGAGGTTGTGAGTTCAAATCCCAGCTAGACCCCCACTGTGCTAAGGCCCCTGGGCAAGGTCTTCACCAAAAGTGTGCCTCTGGTCACCCAGCAGTATAAACGGGTACCAGTAAAGGTATACTGGGAAGGTAACCTGCTATGGACTAGCGTCCCATCCAGGAGGAGTTGAATTCGTAGTTGCTTCACGCTACAGAAACCGGGGATAAGCACCGGCCCGATGAGCCACTATGGCTCGTGTGTAAAAAGCCCAAAAGACTTTACCTACCTAACCAATACAACTGTGTTTTCACCTATTTCATATTTCTCCTTTTGTCACCTTTAACATTTCCTAAATACTGTTGGGTAGTTTCAGATGCTCAACTGGCAATAAACCTCATTATCTGCCTAAAGTGTTGTCATTTTTAAAAAAGATCAAATTTAATAATATCATGAAATAAAACCAACACACAGCGGTGTTTGCAGTCTGTTTTATATTTGCAACAATTTGTAATCTGAATTTTATTCCAAAACAAAAAAATTTGAATAAATAATTCAAAACATAAATTCACAAATGAGTAGCATTTGCCAGCATGTTTTATGTTTACAACATTTTGCAGATGCTCTTATCCAGAGCAAGTTAGTTTTTTTTACATACAGCTATGCAGTTGAGGATTAAGAGCGAACAGTGGTGATATGAAATTGGGACAAGGCCTTCAAGTGTACATCTCACCCTTTTCACTTTACTAGTGCTTGAGAAGCATGAAAAATGCTATGTATATAAATAAAAAAAAACAAGATTTCAACACCTAAAGGATTTTCCCTCACCATAATACATTAATCATACATATATGAAGTGTAACTAAAATATAATGATAGTCATAGTACTGTACGTCACAAATATGCCACTCACTCATTTGCCAAACTGCTTAATCTCATGAAGACAGGCTATACCCTGAGAAGCTCACCAGTCCATCACAGTGCAAACACGCACCACCACTCACACCCAGGCCAAAGGGACAGTTTGACCGTTTGCCTAACTGTCATATCTTTGGACTGGAGGAAACCCATGCAAGCACAGGGAAAATATGCAAACTCCACCCAGACGCCCTAACCTGGGAATTGCACCCAAAACCTTCTTGCTATGAGGCGGACATGCTAATCACTGCTCCACCGCGACCCAAAAGATACATAAATGAGCATGAAATTAAATAGCATTAATATGTAAGATTTTCTCATTCGCTTCTAATAATTTATTATTTTAGTATTTTATTTTCGCTTTATAAATTAAATAACTATGACTTGCTCTTTCTCATCTTCATCAGTTGAATCTCTCAGAAATCTGTATAGTTAACTGATGTGGCATATTAAACTCTAATGGTTTGTCAATAGTCACTGAGATTCTTAATGATTGCACTGAATCCTTTTTTTGCAGATTAAACCTGTATATGCTAACTCCACGAATGATGTAGGAAAAGAACCGAAGAAACCCAAAGCAGACTGTAAAACATCACCCGAAGAGTCTGCCGTGGCCGAGAACGGGGTAGAGGGCAAAGAGGCGGAGCCTAACGGGAACAAAGTAACTCCTATTCAACCAGAAAGTGCCTTTAGCAACGACTCCAAAATGTGCAATATGAATCCTCATTTAAATGCACTAAATACAGACAGTGAGTGCCACAGAGACGAAGCTCTGAGCGCCGCTGTCTTAAAAACAGAAGAGTAAACCTATTTTTATAGAGGGTTAAGGATAGACGGTTCAGGGATAAGGAAAATCTAAAAAGATGGAAAGCCTACAGTTGGTGTACATTTTTTCCTCTCCGAAAAGCGATTAATGAGGACTTACTGTATGATTTTTTGTTTTTTTTTTTTTTTTTTTTTTTTTGGGAATCCCTCTTTGTCAGCAAGCAAGTACAGGATAATGATATTTCTCAATAAAAGCATAGACATATAAAGTATACCAGTTTTTTTTTTTTTTTTTAAGAATACTACCAGTATATAAGGAGTTATGTCTACTCCCTCTTCACTAATTACTTGTCTCAAACTGCTTATGCAGACATTTATTTTACATTCTCTTGAATTGCTGAAGCCAAAAATCATTTGGCGATCTTTTTATACTCCTAGGTTGAGACATTTTACCAATAGTTGGCACCATATATTTGCCATTGTAACTGATTTTGTCTTGTCACAGTAAATGCTTTTATTTTCTTAAGTAGTAAAACTCACAACAGAAAAAAAAAAGAAGAGAGAAGCAAGAACACATTTCTGACTGGGTCATCTCTGTGGGTTTTACTTGAGCTAAAACGTGCGGAATTGTTTGAAAATTGAATAATTAGTATAAATGCTGCAGCTTAGTTCTGATGATCTCGGTGTCATGCTAATAGCATCATAAGAAATGTCAAAAATGGATAAAAAAAGGAAATATCCAATGACAAATGCCACGATTTTCTTTGTCGGGAATTGCCATGCATCGATGATCGATATTAGTGTGGTTTCTTGAATCAATTGTAGAGCATTAGTACGATGGTTTCAGCAACTTATTGCATGGTTCACAACTTAAAAAAAAAATGGTGTGTAGTTATTATGCATGTTGTCCTTTTTCTTCCATCTCTACAAGTACTGTGCCCATTTGCAAAATCTTAAAAAGGCTAATCGGTAATAGTCCTAAAAAGGTGTTAACTGTTAGTAACTGATTTGCTCTAACCTTAAATTTTTGTGATTTATTGACCTCTGTTGCATTTATTCCAAAATATCAGATGTTATCTAGCCACTTTAAATATTGTTAACCCTGGTATACTCCTCCATCTCTGTATCTGTTATTGTAATTTGTTGCTGTTTCCTGCATTCAATTTAGCCAACCGTGGGGTGGGGTGGGGTGGGGTGGGGTGGGGTTGGGTTGGGTGGGGACGGGACCTTCAGGCTTTAAACGACCAGCCCTTCCCTTTCCCATCCACTTTTCTTAGCTTGAAAGCAGAGCAGTGGAATTATGTCCTTCCCACTTTGAGAGTTTAGCCTCAGCAGGTAATCTTTTATCATTTTGGTGTTTTGTTTAGTGTTTTCAGAGCTTATTGTACTTCTGAATAAGAATCATTACTTCAAGTTTTCCCACCTAATCTTCCCAATGCCTTCCATTGCACATTAGTGATCAGAAATATGGTGTATTCCCTGCCCGCAAGACTAAATAGGCTACTTTTAATGTAAGTTGATCGGAGTTTCTTCCTTACTCATGGGATGTCAAAGAATGATCTACTGTTGGGTTTGAGTGATTGTTGATGGCTTGTGGTGTGATGTATTTGAAGGAAATTGAATGCAACTTACAATGCTTAATAAAAGTCTATTCTTTTAGTATAATTCTTGTCAATATTTTTTTCGTACGCATTTTTTTTAACTGGAATGTTTTGCCTGTTTGGATTAAGTTCTACTCTTTAACAATGCATTTCATGTTACCATGCTGCCTTGTATTCACGGTTTCCAGAATGGGATCTTAAATCGCTGCGTTATTCTAATCATGCTACAAACATTAACATTACAAAAAGCTCAATTCACGTTGTAGTCTCCCACTTTTTTTTTTTTTTTTTGAGATCTGCTTGGTGGGATTTGGGGACCGGTGGTGTAGTGGTTAGGGTGCTGCGCTCATGATTGGGAGGTTGTGAGTTCGAATCCCACTGAGACTCTCACTGTGCTAAGATCCCTGGGAAAGGTTTCAACCACAAGTGTACCTCTGTTCACCCAGCAGTATAAATGGGTACCAGTAAAAATATACTGGGAAGGTAACCTGCGATGGACTCACGTCCCATCCAGGAGGAGTTGAACTCCTAGTAGCTTCACGCTACAGAAACCGGGGATAAGCACCGGCCTGTTGAGCCACTATGGCTCGGGTATAAAATCCCAACAGGCTTGGCGGGATTTACATATCACTGACATTGCTAGAATTACTGGTGCATTCATTTTAGTTCAGTCGTGAGAAACCAGTAAGAATCCCAGTTTGTGTTCTGGTTAGAAACCCCCTGCATTAATATGCTTTCAACAGATAAATATTTAGGCTGAGCTTGTTTTTACTTGTTATATTAAATATGAACGGCCACTGTTAAAAACTATCATCAGTAAATCAAGGGAATGTGGCACACTCATGACAGCTGTTATTTCCTTCTACAATGAAGAAGCCCTCGAAGTAATAATGTAATATAAATAAGAATAATGTTGAAGGTCATAGTTATCGTTTGTATACCTATAAATAGAATTTCCTTTGACACTCGGCGCATTCGGTCTGGTGGTACCAGTTAACGTGACACCGATCGAAATTCTTCATGCCTTAACTGTTGGGTTGAATGGCAAGATGGACTTAAATGATTTTTTTTAAATCCATGCTCAGCTAAAATTATGCAATAATAATAATACTATTAATGATCTTGGTAGTAATAATAGCAAACCGAATCCCATCAAAGCCGTGTGGAAATAATGTTATGGACTGAAGAAACCAAATTTGGACGAGTTGGACATAATACCAAAAGGTATGTTTGGTGGGTCTGGCACAGTGGCACGTTACACAGCAAGGAGGTCCTGGGTTCATATCTGGGGTTTCGCAGTGGACGTGTTTGTGCTTGCATGATGTCTGAGAAGGTTTCCTCCCACAGTCTAAAGACGTGTACAGTGGGTGAGTTGGCTGTTCCAAATTGCCCCTCTGTGTGAGTGAGGGGAATTTCTGTGTGTGTGTGTGTGTGTGTGTGTGTGTGTGTGTTATTGCCTGGCAAAATTTTGGGGGATGTGCCCTGCTCTTGCTTGTAGTATTAAGCCTTTCAGCAAATAAATAATGCAAGTTTTTTTTTTTTTTTTTTTTTTGGGGGGGTATACTGCACATCACCATGTGAACAATCTAATGGTGAAGCATGGTTGTGGCAGCATCATGCATTTCTTCAGCTGGATCTGGGATTTCGGTGAGCGCGGAAGAAATAATAATGAATAGCTTCACCAAAACAATATGATGGTATTGGAGCGGCCCTGCTGGAGTACAAATAGAAATCCATTCAAAAAGCAGTGGGGTGACAGGATGAGGGCTGTGCAAGAAACAATGGAGACTACTCATTCATTCATTCTCTGAACTGCTTAGTCCTAATTAGGGTTACGGGAAGGCTGGTGCCCTTCTCAACCAACTCTGGCCTAGGACACAGTACACCATGCTCACCAGGCCATTGCAGGGCAGAAACATGCTGACGGCTATGCAGCTATTCTTGACGAAAGTCAGCAATGATTATTTCACATGAACCTCTCATCATGGACAGCGAGAGACATGGCCGGCCTTTGACAACCCAGTTAGCTGCACTGGAAACTACTGTGAAGCCATATGTCCCAGACTGATGAACTCCAAAAAAAAAAAAGTCAAGAACAGGTTCTTCCACTGGGGTAAGAGTTAGGGGTGTGCATATTTCTGCGATCAGTTATTATAATATTATTCACTCGAAAAATGATTATTTTGTTTTTTATTTTATTTAGCAGACTTTTTAAATTATTATTGTGATGTGATGTTCTCAGTGCAATGACAAAAACATTTCATTCTTCTTGATTATTGATTGCAATTTCAGAAGAGAAACACTTTCCCCCCCCACACATTTGATTGATTTGTTTGTGTATTAATTAATCGATTGATTAATGACGTCACAGTGTTGGGGTGCAGATGTAGAGTTTATATACGAGATGGGAAAGTCCTGGGGGGGTAAAGGGGGAGTGGAAACAATTCACTTCTGGCATCAAAGCTATAAAGGGTTCACATAAATATCTATGTGTGTATGTGTGTGCGCAAAAAAAAAAATGTAATTAATTAAAAAAAAAATACCCCGGGGTTATTTATAGGGTTGGGATATTATATTATAGGATGGAGTGTAATGGCGGTTATTTACACACATCTCCAGCGTGTTTGGGTTCATCCAGTCCTCCCCATAAGTTCCGTGATTGAGCTGCAGATCTGACAGTGTGCTCGGCGGCTTGGCGGTTCCGCCGTTTTCTCCGGTGATGCTGCCTGCGTTCATTCAGTGCACCGGCGCAGACGCTCGCGGGGAGATCTCGCACTCTAACCGCCCCAAAAAAAAAAAAAAAAAAAAAAACACTAAAAAAAAAAAAAAAACACCACCTCCCACAAGGAGCCGCACAAATGCCATCCTCTCATCTGTCAGCCCGCCTGAACGATATCATCCGGGAGAACATCTCGACATTGTGTTCTGGGTGTCGGGAACACACTACAGTAGAGTGAGTGTAGTCACCAGGGGGCACGCACGCGGTATTGCGCTTCAGGAAACATTGTAACCTCTGCGATGCGCTCGCGGAATAATTCCGCCTGTGTGCGTGATTCGGGATCTGCTCAGGTTATGAGCGCCTGTGCGGCGGAGGCGCGAGTGTTCTGACGGTCTTCATATCGCCGTGTGTCGGTCGCCCGTCCTGTGCTGCCCCCCGGGTCTCTTTCTCTAGTTCTCCTTTCCATCTCCCTCCGCCGCCGTCGGGAGCTGAGCTAACATGGCGACTGTACCAGTGTATTGCATCTGCAGATTACCGTACGACGTAACCCAGTTCATGATCGAGTGCGATGCCTGCAAGGACTGGTTTCACGGCAGGTAACCCGCTTTATTTCTTCCTTTTCTCCGAGATTTTTCCTCAGTGTGCGCGGATTTCAGCCTGGATTTCGTCCTTGTGGGCTTCTCGTCGCGCGCCGTAACAGGCTCGACGCTTGTGCTCGCCCTAAAAAGCGCGAGAGGCCGCTTGAAGAAGAAGAAGGCGGAGTTACATATAGCTGTCTTTTATGGAGACATTTTCCACAACATATAAGGCAACTCGAGGCGTATTTCAGCCATTATTCCTGTTATTCGGATCATTTCTCGTGAATTCGGTGCTTTTTGTGGCGCTCTTTAAACCGAACGCTCGGTGTGTGTGTGTGTGTGTGTAGGAGGCTCCGAGCTCCTGTGGTGCTTGTCGGGAGAGAGCACAGAGCAGCGGCTGCCTGCTGGGGTTCGTGTTTATTCCGTTCCGTTCGGGTATTTTTTACCTCAGGATGCTATCTCTGCAAAGTTTTTTTTTGTTTTTTGAGGTGTATTTACCTCAGTATCTGTATTTCCGAGCAAGCCCGGTGTACATTTTCTCCCCGCGTGTGGTGTTTTATATCGCCGTAGATCTCGTAGACCTCGGTCTTCTTTCTATGAGGACGAGCTTTTCTATGAGCTCGTTCCGGTGCTGGACGAATAATGGGCTACTTGTGCCGGAGATACTGTACATTCACGACTCTTTTATCACCGCACAGCCGCTCGCGCGCGCACACACACACACACACACACACACACACGTACGTACGTATGATTTCCCGTCATATTTAAGCTTATTCTACCCTCTACTGTGGCTTCCCTGCCAAACGAGCTCCCCCCGGTGTGTCGGCACCGGAACCTGTGCGCTTGACAGACAGCGGGTGTGTGGAGCAGGAGAACCGGGTTGAACTCGCTGCAAACATGGAAGTCATTCGGTTTGATTATGTGGCGACACTCATATATATTTTTTTATTTTTATTTTTTTCGGCCTGGTTGTTGGGACCCTGTATTCAGGCACGCGCCGTTTTTTTTATTTATTTATTTTTTTTTTTTTTTTTTGCGCGCGCGAAGCCGTTCAGACCGTGAAGGTCCTCGTGGAAGAAGAAGAAGAGCGTGTTGTTCATGTAAACAGTTGCAGGCGAGTTCCAGCTCATTGACAAGACACATTTACGCGCCTGTTTTAACCCTTTAATGATCCGTGTTTTTGTTTGTTTGTTTTTTTGGGGGGAGGGAGGGGGGGCGTAGATGTAATCATTTCGAACCCTGTGATCACATGATTGGGATTATGGTGTTTGTAGTGTTGTGGTCTGCTTCTCAGGTTAACTTAGAGCATGCCCCTGAAGGTTGGTGGTGGTGGTGGTGGGTGGGTGTGAGGGTGGATGTGTCATCGTTAACCTTCCTATCATTTAATTTAATTTAAGATTCAGATTATTCTGATTTTAAAACCCTTCCACTGAATGAGGACATTAAAGTCTAATGAAGCCACTGATCTTGGACACCTGACATATGAGTTATTGTGCTGCTCAGACAATAGCTTGGCTCTGAGTGCCCTGTGTGTGTGTGTGTGTGTGTGTGTGCGCGCATTGCATACTTTATATGATGCTGTGTAATGCATGTCTGATTGCTTTTCAAAGTAAAAAAAAAAAAAAAAAAAGTGGCTGTGATGGGTCTCTGTCCTGCTCTTTCTTTACACATTCAGTGTTTACACTCCAGGTTTCTCCTCCAGGCCCTGGTGTGTAGTCATGGTTCAGCAGCCTGCATCATCTTCATTGCATTTAAAGCCCTTATCCGTTTTTTTTTTTTTTCCTCCCCTGCTATTCAGCTGAAAAGCCTGAGGCTGATTTTAATATTCACATGTTGCACGGACACCTGCATTCTTGAATAAACACCAAGTGTGGGAAATAATCTCTTAGGTTGTTGAATACACACCGACAGTGATGGCTCACAGCGAGCCCTTATGTATTAGTAGTCATGTGGTAACTACTACAAAGTCCCGAGTTTAGATTATAGTGTTGTATTCAGGGCAGCATGGTGGGGTAAGGATTAGAACAACAGGGTCCTGGGTTTGAGTCCAAGGCTTGGCGAAAAGTTTCTATGTCGAGGTTGCATGTGCTCCCTGTACTTACCTGGGTTTCCTCCGGGTACTCCGGTTTCATCCTAAAGTCCAGAGATATGCACATTTGGCTAACTGGCTGTTTCAGATTGCCCCAGGTGTGAATATAAGTGAAAATGGCTGTGTAGGTATTAACCCTGTAATGTAATGAGCTTTTCATAGTGTACCCTGTCTTCGCCCCATGCTGGCGGAGATAGGATTCAGCCTGCCGTACGACCCCGATTGGATTAAGCGGTTCGCTGAATGAATAAAAGAGAATGATTAGGTGTTGTTTTCACTCTCTGAGTGTGCTACTGATGAACATGTATTATGATACAGCCAATTTTGTTCCTTTGGCTACAAGAACCACATGGCGATGGGTGGCATCATATGGGGATTTGAACCTACAAACTCCCAGAGACAGGACAACTGCTTTACAGTTGCTACATTTAGGAGCATTGATTTTTAAACTAGTTGAGTTCTTGGGCCTTGTTTATTCATTCATTTTCTGTACGTAACTGCTTAATCCTTATTAGGGTCGCGGGGAGGCTGGCGCCCATCCCGGCCGACTCTGGGCAAGGGCAGAGTACTTCCTGGACAGCTTGCCAGGCTATCGCAGGGCAGAAACACGCTGACGACTATGCAGCCTACTCTTGTCGAAAGTCAGCAATGGTTCTTTTACACGAATCTCACACCATAGACAGTGAGAAATATGGCCGGCCTTGGATAACCCAGTTAGCTGCACTGGGGGGGGGCAGTGGAAACCCATTGAGAGTGGGGCTTGAACCCCCAACCTTAGGATCAGTCATCCAGCACCTTTTCCACCTGGCCACCACTGCCGATTTATGTTATAAAGTGTTTCCTCCTATTAGGGTACTAGGGTGGATTTTTTCTCAGCTAACTCTCAGTAAAGGCGGGGTACACCTGGGGTCAACACACAGTCACACCCACTAGGGGAAATCTGGAACAGCCGGTTAGTCTAATGTACATATCTTTGGACTATGCGAGGAACCAGGAATACTCGGAATGAACAGATGAGTACAGAGAGAACATGCAAATGCCACATAGAAATGCCCTCACTGAGCACGAGAATCAAACCCATGACCTTCTTGCTGTGAGGCAAATCTACTAACCACTACACCATTGCCCAACATCTGTTTGGTGCACCTAATTTTAGTTTATCCTCCAAAGGTGGTGGAAAAAGATGGCAGAGTAGATAAACCACCTTATTTGCTCATAGCCACAACATTTACTACAGTTTACAAGAAACTATCTATTAAAGCTACAAATGTCACTAAAGCTCTATAGCATGTTGCTTATATCTATATCTCAGCAATATATATATATATATATATATATATATATATATGATTTTCCTAGTAGATCCTTCCGTAGGAGAGTGCTCAATACTTTTTGGTAGAGCAAACATCAATAATTATATAATTATTATTTTATATATATATATATATATATATATATATATATATATATATATATATACACACACACACACGCAGAGAGAGAGAGAGAGAGAGAGAGAGAGAGAGAGAGGCCATGGTGGTGCAGTGATTAGCACGTCCATTAAACAGCAAGAAGGTCTTGGCTTGATTCCCAGCTCAGCCATTTCTGTGTGAAGTTTGCATATTCTTTCTGGGTTTGGGTGGGTTCCCCCCAGGTATCCCAGTGTCCTCCCACAATCCAAAAACATGCACAGTAGGTTCATTGGCTGTTTCAAGTCACCTTAAGGTACGAGTATGAATGGTTGTGGGTATTTTAGCCCTATGATAGCCTGGTGAGCTGTCCAGCAGGGTGTACCCTGCTCTTGCCCAGAGTCGGCTGAGATGGGCTTTGAAAATTAATGACAAATGAATGAATGTGTGTGTGTGTGTGTGTATATATATATATATATATATATATATATATATATACACACACACACACACACACACACACACACACACACTCCAGATTCCAAATCTATTGATTGGTTTGTTGATGCTAATTATTGCACTGAGATATATGATCTTGATGCCCATCAACTTGCAGCTGATCATGTTCTCCAAAATTCATTTGCAGTTCGCCCTGAATCACTGCTTCAGTAAAACTATCATCTAGTTTGGCTGACACTGCACATCAGGTTTCTTGTGCAGTACCAGATGTGAATGGATGGTAACCTACATGGCTGCTCTGGCATCAGTTTTGTAATTTGCACTTAGTCATTTTATCCATAAAAGTAAAGTCCGTTCGGTTTTTTAACACCCGAGCCTAGTGGCTCATCAGGCCGGTGCTTATCCCGGGATTCTGTAGCATGAAGCGACTAGGAGTACAACTCCTCCTGGATGGGTCTATCACAGGTTACATTCCCAGTATATTTTACTGGTACCCATTTATACTGCTGGGTGAACAGAGGCACACTTGTGGTTAAGACCTTGCCCAACTGGGATTTGAACACACAACCTCCCGGTCATGAGTGCAGCACCCTAACCACTACACCACTGGCCCTAATTTTATCCATAGCGACCAAAAAAAAACGGGGAGAGGATGGAATACCCAGCATGGCGTAGTGTTTGGACCACTGTTCATTAATCCCCAGAATTCTTGCATTGAATCCTTTAGTCACAAACACAGGATCTTAACCACTGAGTTATTCTTGTGTTTGTGGTAGCCCCACTCTGCCTCACAGAACTGACACGGCCCTCTGAATGAATGCCGTAATTCTTTCAAGATCATCACGCAAGTCCATTTGCAACGACATACTACTATTAGTAATTCAAAGCCTGTGCAGTTATATTCTCTTCCGGTGGTTTAGGGCAGAGTAAAACCAATTCCTGCAGATTTTGGCCCTATGAGTCAGCCCCGCATGGTCCGGTTTGTTGTGTGACTTTTTGTTTTGAGTTAGGAATGAATGACATCATCGCTCTCTCTCTCTCTCTCTCTCTCTCTGCTCAGTCTGCTGGGCACAGAGCCAGTCTGAGGAACCATGCATTGCAGACTCTGAGGTGTATTCCATTAACAAGAGAAGTGCATTATCTGTAGTTTTACTCCTTCGTAACAGAGAAGAGCATTATGTGGAGCTTAATTCGTTTTAACTCGTACATGTTTTCAATTCTGTGAGTGAAATAATTTAAAACAAAGGCATCGCAAAACCACACACGGTACTGATCATGTCTTATAACAGCTGATAGATTTCGTCACTCGCTTTCAGTATCATCAATAATCATCAAAAACCAAAGGCCCATCCAGAGCTAACGTGAGTGAAGGTGGGCTTCACCATCAAACACACACACACACACACACACACACACACACACACACACACACTCATTCGAACTCACATCAAGGATCAAGTTGACACAGATAATTAGTCTAATGTGCATGTGTTTGGACTATGAGAGGAAACTGGAGTATCCAGAGGAAATGAACACAAGCACAAAAAGAACCCTCACCGAGCACAGGACATGAACTCAGGACCTTCATGTTGCAAGGTAGACATGCTAACCACTGCGCCACCAGGCTGCCGCAATCAAAGCCCTTCATGGTGGCCTAGTGGCAAAAGTTTCAAATAAATTTGGTTTTAAATTAAAAAAAAAAATGCTCGAGTGACTGATTTGCCAGGGCAGAATTGAAGGGATGATGATCTGAAGGCAGTGGTGACTCAGTGGATAAGACAATGGGTTGCTAATCTGAAGATCAGTGGTTCAATCCCACTATCACCATGGTTGGGCCCTTGAGCAACGCCCTTGACCCTCATTTGCTCAGTTGTATAAAAAAAGGTAATTGTAAGTTGCTGTGGATAAACATCTGCCAAATAATGATCTGTTTGTTCTGCACCATGACACCAGGAGAACTGCGTGTGTCATGCAGAGATTGTTGTTTTTAATGAAGTCACTTCAGAGGGGCAATGGTGGCTCAGGGGTAAAGGCTCTGAGTTACTGGCCTGCATGTTGGTGGTTCAAGCCCCATGCCACTCTTGGGCCCTTGAGCAAGGCCCTTAATGCTCAGCTGTCTTCTTTTCCTTTCGGCTTTTTCCCTTTTTCAGGGGTCGCCACAGTGAATCATCTGATTCGCATGTTTTGATTTGTTATACATTTTTACGTCGGTTGCCCTTCCTGACTCAACCCTTTAACAAGGGGCAGAAACACGCTGACGGATATGCAGCTACTCTTGTCGAAAGTCAGCAATGGTTCTTTTACATGAACCTCTCACCATAGACAGTGAGAGACATGGCCGGCCTTTGATAACCCAGTTAACTACACTGGGGGCGAGACGGGACGGGACAGTGACAACCTTGTGGAGAGTTGGACTCGAAGCCTCAAGCTTAGGATCAGTGAGCCAGCACTTTTTGCCACCAGGCCACCTCTGCCCTAATAATGCTCAGCTGTATAAATTATATTAAAAAAAAAAAAAATTAAGTTGCTCTGGAGAAGGGGATCTGCCAAGTGGCATAATTACAAATGTAAATGTTTTACAGCTATAATGTGAATTGAAGGGAAACTGAAGTTATTAAGCTACGTACGTTGTGATTCTGGGGGAAAATCCATAGTTTTAATATTCAGTTTAAAGGTTTGTTGCTTGTGCAACATTTATGTTGCTAAAATTTTACCTCTGTGAATTCTGTCATTGCTAACAGATCTGAGTAGAAAAGTCCTAATGGAAATATAAACGAAGCGGTTCGGCGCTTAAAGCTACTCGGCTTCCCCCCCCCCCCCCCAACAAATACAGCACTGGTTAACATTTAGACCAGAACAAAGGAAGTAAGTATTTCTTGAAGAGAATACACGACTAGCCCGCGTATTAATTAGTTTTTAACTAGTCATTAAATATAACTGTAGTATTCATGTAAACTAGCAAATCATTGATTTCTTTAATTACTAACCTTACGTCGACTCCGCTCAGAGGACTGGATGTGCAGTCAGCATGTTTTCTGTTGAGATGTTGAAGCACTGATGCTGTGCTGTTGTGGTACTGTACACTAGTTAATTTTTCCAGTGGACATAGTATAAAAATTTCGGTTTTTTTTTAAATTATTTGTTTGCTTGTTTATTTTTTACCTAAAATGATCCAAAACTTTGCACACCTTCTGCTGTTCTCTCTGACCTTTATGTCTTCCTTGCCCCTGAATCCCTGAGCTGCTCTTACTCAGTGAATGATAGATCGAGTTAATAGTTGTTATTATTAGTTCGTTTTATGCAGCTACACTGCCCAAATTATCGGAACCCCTTGAACACATTACTAAAAAGAGCTAGAAAAAATTCCCCTTTTGGTGAAGCAGCTTCATCTCACGCTGAAAAGAAAAAATAATTAAAAAAAAAACAAAACAGTTTTTAAGAGTTACAGGGATCCCTCACTTTCCGTGGTTAATTGGGACCGAAATTCCCCCGCGACCACCGAATTCCACAAAGTAGGATCACCCCCTAACACCCCTCTGACTGACGTATACGTACATGTATATGTGTATATAATATCAATACAGATGTGCCCCAACTTACGTTTATGTTCGGTTCTGGACGGCCGAACGTACGCAAGGTGGGAAAAAAACGTAAGTTGTTACTGTATGTTCCAGTGACGTATGACGTTCATACTGTACTATACATCCATAAATACCATTACCATATCTCATAAAATACCCCTAAATCAATTATTATAAACATAACATTGTAAAATAATATCAAATATATCAACATTAATTTCAAATAAATTAAATTAAAGCAAAATAATTTAAAATAGATAAATTTTTAATCAAATTCACTCATCAAATATCAAATACATTATCAAACATAACCTTTAACATTCTCTGTGATGCGATCTTTCTGCTTGTAAATGGTTCTGATGGTCGACGGAGCCATTTGGAAGAAACGTGTGATATTCACATGTTTTTCACCAGCAACAATTTTCTTGATAATAGAATAATTCTCGTTTCTAACGAGATGGCTTGCCGCTTTTTCTGATTACCACTATCACTAGTAGGCTTACGCTTCTGACCAAACATATTTGCTTAGGGTTACAAAAGGTCGCAAAACAGTGTAAACACAAAGATCACAGAGACGACGACTTAACACAAGGGTAACACGTGGTGAACTGGGAAGAAGGAGGGGGACGTTCAGTCTGTCATTTGTAAACAATGGTCTCAGCATCATTGTGTCATTACATCAGCATACTACGTAGGTACATCACGTACTACAGAGAGCACGCTAAACTCAAAATTTGACATTAAAAAAAAACAAACATAAAACCCTGTAAAATCGGAAAATACGTAAAACTAATGAACATAAGTCGGGGAGTGTCAGTTAATACATATTCAATGCTATAAATATATAATAACAATTAAACATTCAAAAATAATGCATATAGTGTAAATAAAATATAAATACCTACATACAGATGCACTCGCATGCAGATGCACACCTCACAACAATGTAACTAGTTTTGATGTGAGGTTTTGGGTAGTTTTTTGTTTATTTAGGGTTTTTTGTTGCATAATTGGCCTTGTTTTTGCAACATTTTCCTTAACTTTTTTCCACTATTTTTCCTTAATTTCCTTATTTTTTAATTTGATGAATATTAAAAAAAACAAATGCGAAGCTGCATGAATTGAAACGCAAAGTAGCGAGGGATCCCTGTTTCATGTTCATCTCATAGCAAGAAGGGCTGGGTTTTTGATTCCTGGGTTCGGGGCATTTGTGTGGAGTTTGTATGTTGTCTTCGTGCTTGCTTGGGTTTCATCCGGCTGCTTCAGTTTCCTCCCTCAATACAAAAACATGCACAGCAGGTTAACTGATTATTCCATACTGCCCGTCAGTGTGAGTGTGAATGGTTGTATGTTTGTTGGCTGAGATGGGTGCCAGCCTCTTTGCAACTCTAATTAGGATTTAAGCAATTTATATAATGAATGAATGAACAATTTTGAATTAAAATTGATTTATTTACTGGAAAACAACTTCCTTATCAAGAAATGAGGATTTTCAACAAATAAAGTGAATTAAAATTGCATATTTATAAGTTGATAGGAAAGTGTAGGATCTTTCAAATTGTAATCTGTGACTTGTCGATACACTGGGTACAAGCACGAAGTGACGCAAAGGTCAGATTTCCTTAGTCATCCACCAACATGGAAAAAATTAGCATAAACTCCAACCAAATAAGAGAGAACTATGATTATGACCTTCATAAGTCAGACAATTTTGATGAGAAATAGCTGTTCATCTGAAAAATGCATGAAAATGCATATTTCCTCTTTTAGGGTAAAATATAAAGAAGTGGACATCAAATGGAACTGTTTGAAAAGTACCTAAAAGAAGATAAAAGATTATTTTACACCCATATCACTAGGAGGATGATAAAAGAGGCAACCCCCCCACCCCACCCCACGCCACCCCCCCACATGAAGCTCAAGGATCACTAATGGTGAATTCTTGGGGTTACCGAGTTTACTATGCCAATGCCATTTTTTTATGAATGTATACCAGAAAAACAAATAATTTGTCAGTGAATCATATGTAGGTGTCTGGCATTTAAGAAATGACTGGAACCGTGTTCTATGGACGAATGTAACAAAAAGGCAGTTTTGGGGTAATAAACAGTTGGGGTGCCAAAACTGACTATTTGTCTATCAATAACTACGAAGTAAATCAACTATTTTTTCACTTAATTTAAACAATTAAATTTCCTTCAAAAATGTAATCAACCATTTTATTTTAGTTTGATTTATTGTAACAACCCGTCATAGTTAACGAAGCACAAAAAAGTAAACTAATGTTTCCATATTTAAAGCGCGAAACTCTCAGTTTTTAACCCGGCAACTCCAGCATTAAAATCACTAAAATAGAGATTATTTCAACAAGTTACTATGTTGTGAATTTCTATTCATCTTGGACCAAAGTAAAAAAAAAAAAAAAGTAAGTTTCTATTCAGGAAGTCTTTATGGTATTGCCCACACAAAGTAATGTGCAAATAATGGAATAAATAAAACAAATAAAGTGCACACCACGTCAAGCCCAACACACACCAACATACACAGGCACCATCAACCAGTATAGAATCAGACCAGTTTCCCTAAACATTTTCTTAAACACTTATCGTATGTAAAACATATGTTATTTTTGATAAAATAATAATAAAAAAAACCAAACCAAAAAAAAAAAACAAAACAAACAGTTGTGGGTGTTTTATTTCCTGAAAAGTTTGGATTATTTCTCTCAAAAAGGGTTTGAAAACCAAAATCGTATATTTATTAATTTACGTAAGCCTTGATTTACCTTACAAAAGTGCAAATAAAAGATTTTTTATATTCTTTTTAGTGTACAATTTAATTGTATTATGTACAAGTAAACAAAGTTAGAACTTGATACCTTTAATACACTGAATAAAAGTTGAAACAGAGGGAGGTTAAGCTTTGCTTTACACCAGATTTTTTAATTATGCTTTTGAATCACTACAGACACAAGAATACGAATTGTCAGGTTTTCCAATTGGACCTTTTGTCCATTTCCGTTTAATATAAGACGTACGTTGTGCAACACTCTGTGGGCTCTTCTTCTCTTGGGTGAAGCACCATGCATTTTCAATAGGAAACAGACCTGATCTGGCAGCAGGCCAGTCAACTTCCATATGAAGCCATGCTGTTTTAGCTCATGCAGAATGAGGCCAGAATGAGGCCTATGAAATAAGCACAGAGGGAAGAAATGCCATCTTGATGGACAAACATGTCTCTCTTAAATTCCATTATATGCTTCCATATCAATCTTACTTATATGCACATAAAACTCACTCATGGTGTGGACACTGATAGTCTCATATAATCACACATGCTGTTTTTTGCACCTTTAATAAAATTATCAATGCTTGTTTTAATCTTGATCTTTAAACTTTGTCTGTTTTTCAAAAAAAAACAAAAAAAAACAAACAAAACTGTGGATGAATGTGACCATAGAACAGTGATCCCCAACCTTTTTATCACCGCAGACCGGTCAACGCTTGATAATTTTACCCAGGCGGGTGGGGTGGGGGGTGGGTAGCTTGCATATATTGTAAATATAATACTCAACCCATGCCCAGCCTCGGCTGAGATGTGCGCCAACCTCCCTAATCAGGATTAAGCATTATATTTTAAATCAAGCTTGAACTCTTCTTAAAAAAACAAAACAAAACAAAAAAACAGGTGGTGGTGCTGGGAGAATGAAGGCTCAGGCTCAATCTCACCCGAAATCCCCGCTATTGTTTGAAACATGTCCAACTCTCCTCTGTTCATGTGCTGTCCCCTTGTGGGTTACATTTTAGCGCTCAAACGACCGACATGTAACAGAGAAAATCTGGTCATTTTCAAAATAACATTTTTTTCAAAAATAAAAGATTGTTCAGACTCCGATAATAAATAAAACAGAAATCAATAATTATTTCTTGTGTGGCCCGGTACAAATTGATCCGCGGCCTTGGGGTTCGGGACCACTGTCATAGAAGATTATTCTATCGTCTTTTGGTCCAGCTGAGAAGAACTTTGGCCTAGAGAACTTGGTGGCATGTCTGCACAGAATTTTATAGGTATTGCTTCCTTTTTGTGTAATTCAGATTCTGGTTGAAGCAGTGGACTGTTTTACGTGGCAATGGTCTTCGGAACGTACTCCTGAGACCATGGGACCATACAATATTTGTGACAAAAGCATGGTGTTGCTTGAGGTTTAAAACGTCATGCATATTCAAAAGTGATTTTTGGTCTTGCTATTCACTGAATAAGATGTGTCCGAATTCATTAAAACAGTTTCCAATATTATGTATTGTAGATTGAGAATTAATGAGGCTAAAATCGAAGCATGGTGAGGGCGGTATCATCCTGTGGACATGAATGCATCGCCCCAAATATCGCCGTAATTCTCTTTCTTGTGAGCTATACAAAAGATACCATGATGTGCCGATTTTTGTTCAGTCTATGCGTGTGCATTTGGTCTTAATACATTTTTATCTTCCCCATGAGCTATTTATTGTTTTTTTTTTGTAAATAGACAATTGAGAGGTAAGGGAAATTGTACTAAAGTAAAGTAATCTCACAATAATGACATAGACAGGAACTTTCCAATAGGTCTAACATCTGGATCTGTCTTCCTTTCGGCTTTTTCCCTTTTACTCGGGAGTCGCCACAGCGAATCATTTTGATTCGCACGTTTAATTTGGCAGAGGTTTTTTTTTTTTTTACGTCGGATGCCCTTCCTGTCACAACCCTTTTAGCAAGGGACATCTGGATCTAATTAGATAATTTTAAGTTTGATTTCGTCTGCAAGCTAAAACGAGCATGCGTGTGTCTGTGTACCCATAACACGCGAAAGGTCAGTCCACCATTCCAGGTGGTAGAGCAACAAATTTAGAAAAATTCCGAAGGGGTGAATACTTTTGCAACCCACTGTACTTCCTCAGAATAGACAGGACATGTACTGTTCATAGCGTGTTATAGAAAGGAATGCAGAAAAGTATAACAAATTATCTATAATACATTTACTGATTACACATTGACACTTTTTTTTTGCAATTTTGCAAGTTATTTATAGGAGCAAGTTATTTATAATCATGCTATCTGAGGTCACCCAAATGAGGATGGGTTCTATTTGTTTCCTTTCAAGGGTTCTTGCTTATGTCATTCCAGCGGACATTTCCATATATTCGTTTGCCTCAATCTTCCAGAATAATGATAAATATATGCACTATTCTCTTTAAAAATAATATGCAGAACCGATATTTTTATATTAATCTACATGAATAGATAGAATATGGACCCAGTACTTGCAGTTAGTGTGCGTTTATAAAGAGTATTATGACTGAAAAATGCTGTCAGAATCAGGTTGGCTTAAAACTCAGATTCTAACATTTGGTTAATGAACTGCAATTCAAGCTGTGATATGGTGATGTCGTCATATACAGTAGGCACAGTAGTGGTGAATGCTTGCGGATGGCTCATAGCTCCAGGGTCCTTGCCTTGATCCTGAGTTCAGGTTACTGTCTGTTAACGCCTTATCCATGTGGGATTCCTGGATGTTTTCCCTTAGGCAAGGTGCCCTCCAGTGGACTTGCATTTTGATTCGTGGTATATTCCTGACTTCACACTTTGTTTCCATCATAGATTCAGATCTGTCATGGCACAAACCAGGATAAAGCTGTTACTGCAGAGAAGGAACAAATTCATCGGTTATAATAGTTAAAGGATAAGCTAGTAATAACAACTACACTACTACTACTACTAGTAATAGTACATTTTCACAGACACTAAGACTTCGTAACGGTATTTTTTAAATGATTTTTTTACATTTGTCAATGATCTTCAGTTAATGGATTGCTTTCATGTGACGTTACAAAAACTTGTGTACAAGTATCCCTCACTTTCTGCAGTTAATTGGGACCGAGATCCCCCCGCGACCTTCAAATTACGCGAAGTTGGATCAACCTACCCCGACTGATGTATACATACATCTATGTGTATATAATATCAATAAATACATATTCAATGCTATAAATGCTTATAATAACAATTAAACATTGAAAAATAATGCGTAAGATGTAAATAAAATATAAATACACACATGCAGATGCACACTTCACATAAAAATGTAACTAGGTTTGATGGGAGGTTTTGGGTTGTTTTTTGTTTTGTGTTTGTTTGTTTAGGGTTTTTTTTTCCATAATTAGCCTTGTTTTATGGCATTTCCCTTAACATTTTCCCCTATTCTGCCTTAATTTCCTTATTTTTTAATTTGATGAATATTTAAAACGAAAAAATGTGATGCACTGAAGCCATATGAATTGAAGCGCGGAGTAGCGAGGGATCCCTGTACTTGCATGCATACTGCGTGCCATGATTCATTTAGATTTTCCCTTTTCATTATGAGTCCCAGCATCTATCTGTCTGAAGGGTGAAACATTGTGTGGTATTTTGTATAGTAAATGTGGTAATTTGTGGTATTTGAGGTCACATATACAAAAAAATTCAGAACTTGGTGGCATGTCTGGGCAGAATTTTATAGGTATTGCTTCCTTTTTGTGTAATTCAGATTCTGGTTGCAGCAGTGGACTGTTTTACGTGGCAATGGTCTTCGGAACGTACTCCTGAGACCATGGGACCATACAGTATTTGTGACAAAAGCATGATGGTTTTTCATGCAGTGCTGCTTGAGGTCTAAAATATCATGCGTATCCTAAAATGATTTTTGGCCTTGCTATTTACTAAATGAGATGTGTCTGAATTCTTGAATTTATTTCTATTTTAATTTTTACAATATTATGTACTGTAAATTGAGAATAAATGAGGCTGAAATCGAAGCATGGTGAGGGTGGCATCATCCTGTGGACATGAATGAATTTGCCGCAAATATCCACATAATTTCCTTTCGTGTGAGTTATGAGAAAGGTACTATGATGCACCGATTTTTGTTCAGTCTATAGGCGTGCACTTGGTCTTAATACAGTGTTATCTTCCCCATTAGCAATTTATTGTTTGTTTTTATAAGTACATACAAAAAACTTCATTGGTTATAGAAGGCTGCTGTTAATTGGAAGCACATCCCAACCAAGAAGACATTGGATCGAACAACTGTCTGACATGACAACTGACATTTTATTATTTTTATATTCTTCTTTTTTTCCTTTCGGCTGTTCCCTTCGGGGGTCCCCACAGCGAATCATCTGCCTCCATCTCACCCTATCCTCTGCATCTTTTCTTACACCAACTGCCTTCATGTCCTCCTTCATCAGATCCATGAATTGTCCCTTTGGTCTTCCTCTGGGCCTTCTGCCTGATAGTTCCAACCTCAGCATCCTACTACCAATATACTCACTATCCCTCCTCTGTACATGTTCAAACCATCTCAATCTTACATGTGCTGTCCCTCTGATGTGCTCACTCCTGATCCTATCCATCCTCGTTACTCCCAAAGAGAACCTCAACATTTTCATCTCTGCTGCCTCCAGCTCTGCCTCCTGTCTTTTCCCCAGGGCCACTGTTTCTAAACCATACAACATCGCTGGCCTCAACACCGTCTTGTACACTTTTCTTTTCATTCTTGCCGATACCGTCCTATCACACATCACACCGGACACTTTTCTCCAACCATTCGAACCTACCTGCACACGCCTCTTCACCATTTTTCCACACTCGCCACTGCTCTGGATTGTTGAGCCCAAGTACTTAAAATCCTCTGCTTTCCTTATCTCTGCTCCCTGTAACCTCACGGTTACTCTTGGGTCCTTGTTGTTCACACACATGTATTCTGTCTTACTGAGGCTAACCTTCATTCCTCTCCTTTCCAGGGCATACCTCCACCTCTAGATTTTCCTGCACTTGTTCTCTGCTCTCACTACAGATCAGAATGTCATCTACAAGCACCATAATCCATGGGGAACCTTGTCTAAACTCGTCTGTCAGCCTGTCCATCACCAGAGCAAACAAGAAGGGGCTCAGAGCTGACCCTTGATGCAGTCCTACCTCCATCTTGAACTCTTCTGTCACACCGACAGCACACCTCACCACTGTCTTACATCTCTCACATATGTCCTGCACCACTCTAACATACTTCCCTTCCACTCCAGACTTCCTCATGCAATACCACAGTTCCTCTCTCGGCACCCTGTCATAATATTTGTTGTAACATTTTCTCATGGCAATATATTACTTAATACATAGCTAGATAATTTCATACTTATTTATTTCAAAGAGATTTTATTGGTGCCATTAATGACATGCTCTATAATAATGTATAATAATATAATGTTAAGCTTTATTTAAGGTTTGTTTCACAAACAAGGTATACCCATTAGGTTCACAGTAGCTTAAAACTAAAACTTATAGTTTTTGTTCTTTCTTGTTGCTAAACAACACGTCATAAGACTGGCATAATTTGTGCTACATCCTCCTTATCATCTTCCTCCGCTTAATCCAGCGTCGGGTCGTGAGGGCAGCAGCCTAAACAGTGAGGTCCAGACGTTCCTCTCCCCAGCCACTACCTCCAGCTATTTTTTTGTGCAAAGTATCGGAGTTAAAGGTTCAACGATGTGTATATTACACAGAATGAAAGTAGAATATGCAGAGTATCCCAAGAGTAAATACTTTTGCTCTGTAGTAGATTAGAATAAAGTATAAAAAAGAAATAAAAAATGTTCTATAATGATTTTTTAAAATCAAGAGATAGAAGTAGCTTCTTATCTTTTGTTAAACCCTAAATATTCATTCATTCATTCATTTCCTGTAACTGTATAATCCTAATTAGGGTCGCGGGGAGGCTGGCGCCCATCCCAGCCAACTCCGGGCGAGGGCAGAGTAGACATTGGACAGCTCGCCAAGCCATTGCAGGGCAGAAACATGCTGATGGCTATGCAGCCTACTCTTGTTAAAAGTCAGCAATGGCTCTTTTGCATGCCTCACACCATAGACAGTGAGAGACATGGCCGGCCTTTGATAACCCAGTTAGCCACACTGGGGGACCCTAAATATTTTTTCACACATATGTAATATTTTACATTTGAAAATCCAGCATTTGTCTCCTCAAAACAGTCTTACTGTTTTCATACTGCTACTGTACAACTCTTGCAACATAAGCTGTAATTACCGTACATGAAATAATTGTTGAAATGTAATACATGAGCCCTCAGGTGGCACTGCTTCATTATGTAATCATCAAGCTACTATGACAAATATAGCCAGATGGGCTTGGGAGTATTTTAGAAAACAATTATCACTTATTATGGTCCAATGCACGATGAAAAACCACATTATCCAAAGGACAAGTCATACATAAAAAGAGAGATGTATACTGCCATCGAGGTGATCTTATCTCAGGAAGTGTATGCTTATTTCAGCCAGACAATGCTAGACCTTACAACAATGTGGCTTCGTAGCCTGTCCAGAGCTATCCCCCTTGAATCCCCCAAATTAAAAAGTATAATGAAAAAAGAAAGGTGATGTAACAGAAGGTAAACAGGCTTCTGTCTCAAGTTTTGTTGTGTTGTACACAGCGTCCAAACTCCTTACATTATTAGAGTTATGCATTCACAGTATAGTGTTGTAGCTCCTGTGCAAATCCAACGAAACTAAGATTGTAAGCATAAATCAGTGGTCACCAAGCCTGTTTCTGGAGATCATCCTTCCTTTTATATCCAAAAAAAAATAAATAAATTGAGCACATGTTTAAGCTGATCAAAGACTTTAAGTAATTGATTACATGATCAGGTGGACTTGATTAGGGTTGGAGGCCAACTCTTCAGGGGTGGAAAATCTCTAGGTTTTGGGTTGGTTGACAAGTGGCATAGATGGAGTGGAAGACTACCCCTCTAGGTAAATAAAGATCTAGTGTGCTGAACTCTCCCATATTTTACTTGCCGAGAAACCTACTGTCAGGTCTGCAAGTATTTGCACTATGACCATTGTCTTTTGTACTTGTGCCGCTGTACACCACCACCGCACATGATTCAAAATTAAGCAATCAGCATGCAATTGAAATATGGACTTTTGGATGTTATTCAAAAGGTTTACCAAAAATACTGGTGTGGCCTGTTTCTTCATGATTACATGACAAGTTAAAGAGATAAAATGTCTGGAGTTGATTCCAAGTGTTGAATTTGCATTTGGCAGCTGTTCACAGGAACTCTCAACATGTAGTCCAAAAAGGTGATATGTCTAAATCAATCATATAATCACGGTTACAATGACAATTCAGTTATTGATATTGTTATATATAAATGTTTAATTTTCAAACAACTTTATCCTGTATTAGAGTCGCAGGGAGGGTGGAACCCATCAGAGCTGCCACCAGGCAAAGATGATTTACACCCTGAACAACCTGTCAGAGCATTACAAGTCAACACGCACATTCAGATCATGGGGCAATTGAATATATCCAGTTAGCCTAATGTGTATGTCTTTGGACTGTGGGGTGAAACCGGAGTACCCGGAGAACACCTTTGCAAGCGCAGAAAATGCATGCAAACTTCAGACAAAAACTCCTTTGCCTTGCACAGGACTTGAACCCAGGACCTTATTTGTGTTGCTAACCATTACGTCATCATGCCACCCATAACCTGATATCGCAAAGCTTATTCTTGATGCATGATGCATGCGTGATGGGTTTGATTCCCAACTCAGGTGTTTTCTGTGTAGAGTTTTGCGTGTTCTCCCCTTGCTTGCCTCTGGTACTCGGGTTTCCACCCACTGTTCAAAAATATGAACGGCAGGCTAATTGGCTGTCCCAAATCACCCCTAGGTGTGAATGTTTGCCCTGCGATTGCCTCGTGAGTTCTACAGGGTGTAACCTTGCCCAAAGTCAGCTGAGATGGGCGCCAGCCTTCCTGCGACCCTAATTAGGATTAAGCGGTTCCGAAAATAGATGAATAAATGAATTCTTGATGTATACATTCAGCGCATCAAGACACTATATCATGTTGAGTATAATTAGAATTTTGTGCATCACTGTACCCTTATGGTATAATACACGAAATTAAAAAAAAATCAATAGTGTTTGTTCATTCATAGATTTTCTGAACTGTTTAATCTTAATCATGCCCATCTCAACCGACTCTGGGTGAGGTCAGCGTACACCCTGGACAGCTCACTAGGCCATCACAGGGCAAGGAGTGTTTATTCATTCATTCATTTTCTGTAACCGCTTAATCCTAATTAGGGTCACGGAGAGCTTCCAACTCAGCCAACAGCCAACTCCAGGCAACGACAGAGTACACCCTGGACAGCTTACAATGCCATCGCAGGGCAAGGAGTGTTGATATTTATTATTTTTATTTTTATACTTGCTTAGGTTATGCAAGTTGGGTAGTAGTTAGCATGTCTACGTTACAGCAAGAAGGACATTTCTTCACCTCCCAGGCTTGGGCATTTCTATATGTTTGTACCTGTGGGGTTTATGCTAGGTTTCTCTGGTTTCCTTCTACATGCACATTAGGTTAAATAGCTGTTCCAAATTACCCCTAGCTGTGGCTTAGAGTGTAATTGGTTGTTTGTGTGTTGCCTTGCAATGACCTGATGAGCTATGCAGGATGTATCCTGCCTCTGCCCATTGTTGGCTATGATACGCCCCAGCCATCAAGGGAGCCTAGTATGACTAAACGGTTCAGCAAATAAATGAATAAATTAATAAGTGCTCAAATTACTGGCAAGGGTGAAAAAAAAACCCAAAGCTGAACAGGCAAACTACTTTTCGCAGGTGTTGACAGGGCTGATGTATTCAAGCTTGTTTAAACAATCCAACAATCCATAATCACAAATGGTGACGTTTGGTATTGGTGCATATATACATATACAGTGGTACTTCACTTTATGAAAGTCTCACCAAATAAAAAATTCAGGTTACAAAATGCATGTTCCTAAATTTTTTGTCTCTGGATACGAAAAAAGTTCACGTTATGAAAGCGCCATCTGAAAAATTCAAACGTGCCATTCAAACAATGCACGAACTGCTCTCCCATCAATGACGTTCAAACATCCCGCCTCGCTGGCCTCCCATTGGCTAGGAGGGCTGATGCAGCTCCCACTTATCAGCTACCTTGATGCTTTTCGTGTAAAGGACAGAGTTACTGTTGTTTCATGCTTTATTTCTTGACTCAGGCTTTTAACCTTCCATAAACATTTGTAAGATTATAACTCTGCGAAGAAGACACGCGCGTGTGATTTCTGGTGCGAGTGAGAAGAAGAAGAAACGGGCTCAAGTGATATCGCAAAGGAATATGGCCAAACCTGTCTACCATCGGTACGATATTGAAGCAGAAGGAGGCCTTAAAAAGGTATGATTTTATAATTTTTAAAGGGCTTAGGGCGTAGTATTGGGAGCCTTGGAACGAATCACGCGTTTTACATGTAAAATGTGGTTCAATTTACGAAAAATGCAGGTTACGAAAAAGGCGCTGGAACAGATTTTAGAAAGTGAGGTACCACTGTATAGATATAAGAAAAATTTACTTGTTGGTTAGGGCAGATTTTTGGTGGGATTGAAGCTCATGGTGGTGTCATGTGCATCATTGAAAGAAAAAAGTCTCCAAATATCAAACTCAAGTCATCAATACTAATATATTGTCTTCCCTGAATCTACTCTATATTTGTGCAAGAAATACTCGAGTTTTTGCAGAAGTTTCGGTAATCGAAAGCAGCCAAAAAGGGATTTGCAGGGTAAAAGTACCCAAGTCATGTAATTTTTTTTTGTAAAATATAACTCATCAAATTATAAAAAGCAAGGGAGCAATAGCAACAATGACTGTTTGGCAATAACAAACTGAGTGAAATGGCATTTGTGTGGTAAAAGTATTGAAGGCCAGGCATTTTATGGCAAGAAGTACCAGAGTCCGAAACTGGTTTCCATGGTTTTTAATGGTTGTTTTTAGTCATAAAGCAGTTTTTATTTCTACAAAAATATGTCTGTCAACTATTTATAACCCCTGGAGCTAGCAGCAGGTGCAATTGAACGTTATCTTTAAAAAAAAAAGTATCTGCAGCATATTTTCAAAACTTTGACCCTTAATATTTCAAAAGTGTGATTTTATGACTAAAGTACTTCTTGCACCCAGGTCTTAAATTGATTCATAATAATTTCTCTTTCATCTGCTTGCACAGTTGGAAGCAATTATTAGATCATTCATCGCTCTTCTGTTTTTATTAAATGTGCATCAGCGAGTTCTTGTTACTACTGAGGCTGTAAGTGAGTATTAGTAATGTATAAAAGCAACTTTAGAAAACATGTCAGAGATTCTCCAGCAGCATGCTCTTTATTTTGCTGGCGGTTGATGCTCAAGAGAACTATGAAAAATCATGATCATCAAGCACTTGGTGCTTAGAGCAGCATGAGCAACATTTCATGGCTTTCAGAAGTAAATCTTTACCTAGGGTGTGAATACTTCTGAAGCAATCTGTGAGTTTGGTGAAGGTTGAGGGTTTTGGCTTTGTGGGTAACTAGGCTAATCACACACTTAAAAAATAATATGACAAAAACGCATTTTGACTCGAAGAAAGAAGTGTTTTAAGTTAAAAACTCGATCACAAAATATTATTCAACAAGGCCAAATGTGTCACAAGTATCTGTACCCCAATTCTCATGAACGATATGTAATTGAAGCATGTTGTGTATATTCTACTTCATTATATAGCAATGATGATAAGTATACTCCGAGGGTGTCAAAGTAATTTGCACTTAGGGTCACATCACAAACTTTCTCAGTCACATACGTTGGAATAATCACTGATCGTCAGCATCATCTTTTTCTTCTGCTTAATCCAGGGTTTGGGTTGCGGGGACAGCAGCCTGAGCAATGAGGCCCAGACGTCCCTCTCCCCAGCCACTTCCTCCAGCTCTTCTGGGGAGACACCGAGGCGATCCCAGACCAGCCAAGAGACATTCCTCTAGCTTGTTCTGGGTCGACCCCGGAGTCTCTTCCTGGTTGGACATGACCGAAACACCAACCCAGGGATGCGTTCGGGAGGCATTCTAACCAGATGCCCGAGCCACCTCAACTGGCTCCTCTCAATGTGGAGGAGCAGTGGTTCTACTCCGAGCTCTCCCCGGATGGCTGAGTTTTTCTTTTTATCTCTAAGGGAGAGCCCTGCCGCCTGGCGAAGAAAGCTCATTTCAGCTGCTTGTATCCACTATCTTGTTCTGTTGGTCACTATCCAAAGCTCGTGACCATAGGTGAGGATTGGAATGTAGATCAACCGCTTTACAGCAGAAGCAGCAGTGGTACACCGGTCAATCTCTTGGTCTGTCCTTCCCTCACTCGTGAACAAGACCCTGAGATACTTGAACTCCTCCACTCGGGGCAGGACCTCATTTCTGACCCAGAGGGTGCATTCCATCCTTTTCAGACAGACAACCATGGCCTTGGTCCTAGAGGTGCTGATTCTCATCCCAGCCGCTTTGCACTTGACTGCTAATCCCTCCAATGGGAGCTGGAGGTCCCGGATTTATGAAGCCAGAAGGACATCATCATCTGTAAAAAGCAGAGATGAGATCTGATAACCACCAAACCAGGACCCCTCAATACCTCGGCTGCACCTAGAAATTATGTCCATAAAAATTATGAACAGAATCGGTGACAAAGTGATGCCTTGACTGTGCCTTGGCAGACTCCAACCCTCACCGGAAACGAATTTGACCTGTTGTTCCCAATGCAGACCAAGCTCTGGCTCCGGTGATACAGCGACTGAATGGCGTTTAGCAACGGATGCGGAATGCCATATTCCTGGAGCACGCCCCACAAGATAGCCCGAGGGACACAGTCGAAAGCCTTTAACCAATCCACAAAACACATGTAGACAGATTGGGTAAAGTACTATGCCCCCTCCAGGATCCAGTAGAGCATATGGAGTTGGTTGAGAGTGCTGCGGCCAGGACGAAAACCACATTGTTCCTCCTGAATCCGCGGTTCAACTATCCGTCGGATCCTTCTCTCCAATACCCCTGCATAGCCTTCCCAGGTAGGTTGAGGAATGTGATTCCATGGTAATTGGAAAACACCCTCCAGTCGGTTTGCCAATCAAGAGGTATGGCCCCTGATGACCACACGATGTTGCGGAGACATGTCAACCAAGACAGTCATACGACATCCAGAGCCCTGAGATATTTGGGATCGATTTCATCCACCCCTGGAGTTCGACCACTGAAGAGCTTTTTGACTACCTCGGTGACCTCAGCTCCAGTGATGTGCGAACCCCTGCCCAAACCCCCAGGGTCGTCCTCCTACACGGCGGGCCTGTTGCTGGGATTTGAGGATGTCCTCGAAGTAATGTATTCCTTGCACCTCCTGATGACATCCTCAGTCGAGGTGAGCAGCTCCCCACTTCCACTGTAAACAGTATTTATGGAGACCTGCTTTTCCCTCCTGATGGTGGTTCAGAACCGTTTTGAGGCCAACTGTTAATCGCTCTCCAGGCCCTCACTCAACTCCTCCTACGCATAGGATTTTGCATCGATGACAGCTTGGGGTGCAGCACGTTTAGCCTGCCAGTACCTGTCTGCTGCCTCGGGAGTCCTACAGGCCAATTAGACCTGATAGGCCTCCTTTTTCAGCTCGACGGCCATCCTCACCACAGGAGTCCACCACCGGGTTCGGGTGTTGCCACTACGACAGGCATTGATGATCTTCCAGCCACAGTTATGGGCTACCGCCTGAACAATGGAGGCACGAAACATGGCCCATTCAGATTTCATGTCACCCACCTCCTTTGGGACGTGGTTGCAACTCTGTCGGAGGTAGGAGTTAAAGGCCCCTCTGACATGAGACTCCGCCAAATGTTCCCAGGAGACCCTAACTACACGCTTAGGCCTTCCAGGTCTGGAGGGCAGCCCTCTCGCCATCGCAGCCAGGTCATCACCAGGTGGCGATCGGTTGACAGCTCAGCTCCCTTCTTCATCCGAGAACCCAGAACAGGAGGCCGCAAAGCCGACATGAACTACAAAGTCGATCATTGAACAGCAGACTAGGGTGTCCTGGTGCCAAGTGCACTCATGGACACTCTAAAGTTCGAACATGGTGTTCATGATGGACAAACTGTGACAAGCACAGAAGTCCGACAACAAAACACCATTCGTGTTCAGACTGAAGAGGCCGTACCTACCGATTACACCCTTCCAGGTCAAACTATCGTTGCCCACATGGACATTGAAGTTTCCCAGGACAAAAAGTGAGTCTCCCAGGAGAGCGTTCTCCAACACACTCCCTAAAGACTCCAAGAAAGGTGGGCACTCTGAACGGTCATTTGGAGCATAAGCGCAAACAACAGTCAGGACCCCTTGCCCCACCCAAAGTAGCTGGCTAACAAGAACTAAACAAATATGATAAAAAGAAATTAGCAGGAACAATGAATATACTGAAAAATGGAAAACTAGAACACGAAAAAGAAAACCAATGACAGTTGCAGGACGGTGTAATGCTCCACATGTTGGCAAAAGGAGAGAGCTTAAATTCGCTTTCTGAATGCGCTTAGGGATGCTGCCCACACTGGGAAGCACAGTTCATCAGTGAATCAGAAGTGTGACACAACCAAAGCTCTCACAGACATGAATGACTCCTTTTTCAGAAGCAGCCAATGAACAAGTCTTAAGTGATTAAATATGGCTGCCATTTTAAAATGCCAAATAAAAACTGTGTACGGTATTCATCTCATTTGCTCGGTTTGTACAGAGAAATCTCAGCCCTTTGGTGTTTTTTTGTGCACAGACCTTGTTATCATTTTTTATTCACCTGGGTCTTAAGGAAGCCTTAAACAATTAACCATGACCTCCTGTTTCACTGGGGACTAAATATGAGGTAGTAAAAAGTCCTAATTCCCTTCCAGTCATCAGCTTTAAAAAAAATACACAAATGAAATTGGACAAAAGTGTGTTTGCCTACATAAAAGCAGCCAGACGTTTCATTCATTACAGTAATCCCCCATATTTCATGGTTAATGGGGACGAGCCCCCTCCCCACGAAATGACTTCTGCCACCTCCTAAGGACACCCACCCACCTAAATATTATATAAAATTTATATAGAAGTTAATTTTAAAGTGTTCTATGCATGTTAATGTCATACAGGCAACGTGTATTAAAATATAAATAAATTATACACCTTATTGC
This sequence comes from Plotosus lineatus, assembly GCA_024760905.1. Classification (NCBI taxonomy): domain Eukaryota; kingdom Metazoa; phylum Chordata; class Actinopteri; order Siluriformes; family Plotosidae; genus Plotosus; species Plotosus lineatus. The sequence continues at coordinate 15,203,263 of CM045732.1, forward strand.
TGAGGAGGCAGTGGTGGTCTAGTGGTATAAGGCGCTGGATCGCTGATCGAAGGTTGGGGGTTCGAGTCCCACTCTCCACAAGGTTGTCACTGCCCCAGTGCAGCTTACTGGGTTATCAAAGGCCGGCCATGTGTCTCACTGTCTATGGTGTGAGGCATGTAAAAGAACCATTGCTGACTTTCGAAAAGAGTAGGCTGCAAAGCCGTCAGCGTGTTTCTGCCCTGCGATGGCCTGGCGAGCTGTTCAGGGTGTACTCTGCCCTCGCCCTGAGTTGGCTGGGATGGGCACCAGCCTCCCCGCGACCCTAATTAGGATGAAGCGGTTACAGAAAATGATGAACCTTATTGCTGACTTTCGTAAAGAGTGGGCTGCAAAGCCGTCAGTGTGTTTCTGTCCCTTGCTAAAGGGTTGTGACAGGAAGGGCATCCGATGTAAAAACCTATGCCAAATCAAATGTACGAATCAGATGAGTTTCTGTGGCAACTCCCGAGAAAGGGAAAAAGCCAAGAGGAAGAAGAAGATAATGACAATAAATATAAATAAATACTGTATAACAAACCTCATAAATAACAAATCCATGGCCACGTCGAGAAGGAGAATCACTGGCGGCACTGGTGCTTGGTTTGGGGCTCCTCAGCGTATCATGTTAGTGTCCAAACTCACAGGTGTTTAACTCTCTCTCTCTCTCTCTCTCTCTCTCGCTCTCGCTCTCTCCATACACTGCATGTGCTGGTGAGAGAGCGCACCTGAATTCACTCAACCATCAGCGCGCTATTAATAGCTCCGTGCGCGACCAGTTTCCATGCTGATACTCTCCCAGTGATTCTAGTTTTTGTTTTTCCCTCACCACTACGGTGAACACGATTTTTCCCGCACCCTAGTGCTTCCCCTGAGCTCAATAAAGGTCATTGTTTCATGAGGGAGGAAAGGTGTGTTGGATGCTGGGAAATATAATCTTGACCAATCAGCTTGCTGGATTCACAGCCAATCAGAGAACACTCAAGTCAAGCAGGAGAACAGAGCATGTTGGGTAGCGTAGTTGAATGTACATGCAATGCTGTAGTGTGCGTGAATTTTGAATAATCTTTAATTTTTTTAATTTCCCGATGGGAAATTCCACGATATTGTGGGACAGGAACGCGAAGTAGAAAACGCGAAGTGGCGGGGGATTACTGTATTTGGTCAGTATTTGAGGCATTTAAAACCAGATCAATAACAAATTGGCCTGGAAGAAGACACAACAATAATGCTACTGTGCAGAGGGTGAGGAGGATGATTAGAGATAAAAAAAAATATTTCCAAGGATCACAGAGATTTGCAGATGATAGTACCATTTTAGGGTCACCCAATATTCAAGTGAATTGGCTACAATTATCTGTAAGTGAGCACTAATTTATTAATGGACGCGTAATCCTAATTAGGGTTGCGAGGAGGTTGGCATAGATCCCTGTTGACTTTGGGCGAAGGCAGGAGGTACCCTAAACAGCTCACCAGACCATTACAGGACCAACACAAGTACAGCCATTCACACTTACACATGGGGCAATTTTAAAGAGCCAATTAGCCTATTGTGTGGGAGGAAACTGGATATAGGTAATTGACAAGTAAACTGACAGGACTCTCGTATGCCAGTTTGAATGTGAGTGTGAATGGTTGTTTATATTCGTGTTAGCCCTGAGCCCACCTCCTGCTTGAAATCAACTGAGATTCACTCCAGCTCAACCATGACCATAGCAGATAAGCCATATAGATAATGGTTGGATTTAGAATGTTGTCTGCATGGCTGTTAAATGGTACAGTCAACTCCATTCTTGCAGAAATTGTAATATGCATACGATCATTTATTCATTTTTCATTTGTTCATTGTTTGCCAAACCATTTAATCATGCTATGGTCACGGGGACGATGTAGCCTATCTTAGCCATCTCCAGGTGAAGACAGAATGCACCCTGAACAGCTCAACAATCTATAGTATCATGGGACAACTCATGCACACACACACACACACACACACACATGCACGCACGCACGCGCGTGCGCACGCACGCACGCACATGTGCATTCACATTCACGCTCACTTTCACAACTAGGGGCAATTTGGAACAGCCATTTATCCTAAAAAGTCTTTGGACTGTGGGAGGAAACCAGACTACCTGAAGGAAAAATGTCACAAGCACAGGGAGAACATGCAAACTCCACACACACACACACACACACACACACACACACACACACACACACACACACACACACACACACACACACACACACACACACACACACCGCAGATTTTTTTTAATACAGAAAAGTACCCAAGATCCATTGTTAAACCTGTTGGGAGTTTCACTGTGGGATGCAGTATTTAGTACTAAGGCTCTTGGAATACTGCTAATGTACTAGGTATCACTGCCTTTCTGATTTCAAAAGAAAAAACACACCCAGAAGTTTGTAAATGTATGTCCAATTCCAAACAGTGAGGAACCACAGAATTTAATTTTTCACATGGCTATTCCAATCTCTTTATTTAAACTTCAAACTCTGAAAATGTGGAGTAACCTGAAGAGGACGGGACCAAATACAAACTTACGCTTAGATGTATTTTAGATTTCACTTACATTTCAATATTTCATAAAATGAACTGAAGACTCATCTCTCCCGAGGGTTTCAGTAATTCTGCAGTTGTCTATATTGGTCTGCAAAGTAGTTTTACAGGAAACCATATTAAACAAAGAGCTGCTTTGATTGCAGAAGTGAAAGATTGTTTGAGCAGAATAGAGATGAATGCTTCATCCTACTGCTGATTGTGTCCTTTAAGATACTGAAGATTTCGGACCCATGCTGCGTACATGTGATTAGTGTGCAAAAAATAATATTATTTCTGTTTCATATTGGGTTTTGCCTTTTTCCAGTTTTAAGGTCTACACTGCTCACTGTGGGAATGAAGTGAACACAAAATATTATGTTCTGTACATATGGCACTAATATCCTGTTGGAGAGGAGCCCACTGGTGACTCCTAATGCATTATTATTTCTTTCCCACTCTGTATGACTCTGTACTGCGCCCTCTTCTGCCAGGAATGCACCAGGAGCTTTCAAAGAAATTCTTACAGATATTGCTCCAATTTGTGGAACAGTTGTCCTTCACCATACTATTAATTACTGTCCGTTAATTTAAGCCTTAAGAAATGAAGACAAGGTCCGATTTAAGCAAAATAAAAACGAATAGGAATTTCATGGAGGTCAAGGCCAAGGTGTTAATACAGCTACAGTAATCATAGAAAGGTGGCGGACGTTATGTAATGCAGAGTGGGTTTCCAGATTTGACCCTGACCTAATATTATCGTCTTTGTACAGTAATTCATGTTCTCCACATGAAGAGTTTGAATTCATAAGCAGGTAAGTCCATCCAGTTGTTTTGATTATGAGAAGGAACTATTTTTTTCAGTAGCTTTATTTTAAAGCTTTTTTTTGTGAAGCTATTTATGTTAAACTACTTGTGTTTCTCATAATTAAAACAATTTGACTTATCTGTTTTTGAACTCAATGGCTTCACAAGCCCATACAGGTTCTTGCAAGGTTTTCCAGTTTCCTCTCACCATGTGTGTGTGTGTGCGTGTGTGTGTGTGCGTGTGTGTGTGTGTGTGTGTGTGTGTATGTATATGTGTGTGTATGTGTATGTGTGTGTGTGTGTGTGTGCAGGGGTTCCTGTGAGAGCATGGTGCATCTAAAGTGTATTCTTGCCTAATGCCTGGTGTTTTGGAATATACAGGGATCCCTCGCTACTTCGCGCTTCAATTCATGTGGCTTCAGTGCATTGTGTTTTTTTATTTATTTATTTTTTTAATATTCATTGAGTTAAAAAATATGGAAATTAAAGAAGAATGGGGGAAAACATGAAGGAAAATGCCACAAAACAAGGCCATTTATGAAAAAAAAAACAAAAAAAAAAAAACAAACAAACAAAAACAAAACAACAACAACCCAAAACCTCCTATCAAAACTACTTACATTTTTATGTGAGGTACGCATCTGTATGTGTGTGTATTTATATTTTATTTACATCTTATGCATTATTTTTGAATGTTTAATTGTTATTATAAGCATTTATAGCATCGAATATGTATTTATTGATATTATATACACATACATGTACGTATACATCAGTCAGGGGGGGTTGATCCTACTTCGCAGAATTCGGCGGTCAGGGTTGGGTCTCGGTCCCAATTAACCATGGAAAGTGCGGGATCCCTGTATTTCGGATCCAGTGACACTCACACCAGTATGAGTTACTTGACTTATATTGGGTGCCAGTCCTCTTCTGCCACCCGAAACACCCTGGCTGCCCAGAAGCTCCTGCCTTTCCCATGGCATCAACTTGTAGACCAGTGTCTCTTTGCAGCGCACCAGTATAGTGACTGAATTTCAAACATAAAACATGCAACCCAGTATTCCAGTCAGTGTATCTGTATTTTATTTTTTAATTTTACCACAGAGCCTGTATATTAGCTCCTCCTTATCAAGAAAATAGGCTCAGCTAAGCCATGAATGTGTTTTGGGTATTGTCATATATTTTACAGGCTATCCATTAAAAGAAGGACTATATTCTTCCTAAGGAAAAAAATTCACATTTTCCCCTTAAATAATAGTTTAGATTTATTATAGGGACTTTTAGGGAACCCAAGGTCATGTTCCACAAAATAAAATGTAATTAAAAAGAAAGTGTTCTCTTATAGGGTATAAAATCTATTATAAAAGAACAGTTTCTTTTTAATTACATTTTATTGTAATTATTGAATATAATATGTGCATCTGGATCATGTAACTTGTAATTATAAGATGCAATACACATACTCTTGTTATCAACCATAATGTAAAAACCCATGACATTCAGTCATTCTCTGAACGGCTTAATCCTAATTAAAGTCGTGGGGAGGCTGGCACGCATCTCGGCTGACTCTGGGCGAGGGCAAAGTACACCCTGGCAGAAAGACTATGAGCTATGCAGCCTAATCTTGATAGAAATCAACAATGGTTCTTTTACATGCTTCTCACCACAGAGAGTGAGAGACATGGCTAGCCTTTGATTACCCAGTTAGCTGAACTGGGGGGACAACAGTGACAACCGTTGATAGTGTGGTTTGAACCCATGACCTTGGGGTCAATAATCCAGCAATAATACCTACCATCGGGCCACCACTGGCAAAAAAAAAAAAAAACCCTGAGAGGTGAGGTGAATAAGATTGATTATCTCATATTAGTCCCACCTTTGAAGGGTTGGGATGTACAGTTGGCCCTCTACTTACAAAAGTAATCCTTTCCAGAGCCTTTTTCATAGCCTGGAGTTTTCGTAAGTAGAGGTGCAGTTTACATGTAAAATGCGTGATTCGTTCCAAGGCTCCAAAGACTACCCCATAAGCCCTTTAAAAATTATGAAAGTACACCAATTTTACATGAAATATGTGTTAAAAGTAAAAGAAAATTATTTATTAAACCATTTAAACATTTTATTGACATAAACCATTTTATTAACATATTTATTAATTAAACCCCGATTAAACATTTTTTATTAACGCACATACACACACACAACACTGTCTCTCTCTATCTCTCTCTGTCTCTCTCCCTCACACACACACACACACACACACACACACACAAACCCCCTCTCGCTCTCTGAGTGCACGCTCTGCCGAATGCGGACTCCGCCCACATGCAGCGTGCAGCCGACGGAGCTTTCGAGATGGGTTGTTGTATTTAAAGCAGAATTACCTGTTTGAAAGATCTGAGTTCCGGATTCAATTTTAACTTGCTTCCTTGAGAGATTGGAGGTCTTTTGTCTAATGGAGCATTCTGTGCATGGAACATTTATGGCGCCGCCCACTTCCGTGCACAAAAATGCTTCGTGGCCGAATGCGGAGCTTTTGAAATGGTGTGCGGCTCATCCGGGCCTCCTCAAATAAGCTGCAGTGAGTACTCTCAAAACTCACGAAACTCAGGAACCAACAGTACATCTCTCCTTTACGCGTGTGAGAAACAAGCACACAGGGGTACAGTACTATTGAGATTCAGCTCCCTCCTGCCAATGGAAGGTCAATGGGAGGCCAGGGGGGCGGGATGTTGGGAGACAGCCAATGAGAGAGCAACTCGCGCATTGTTTGAATTTTTGAATGGCGCGTTTGGCACTTTTCGTAAGAAGAGATTGTTTCGTATACAGAGGGCGAAAATTTCAGAAAATGTTTTTCGAAACCTGGATTTTTCGTATTCAGAGGTTTTCGTAAGTAGAGGACCGACTGTATTAGACAGTAGATGAGTGCTCAGGTCTCAAAGTCAGTGTGGTGAAAGCAGGTAAGAGGGAATATTTAAAATAAAAAAATATGAAATTAAATATTTAAGGGAGTTTGACCAGGGCCAAATTTTGATGACTACTGTATGTGACTTGATTTGAAAATCTCCAAAAATGGAAAGTCTTGTGGAGTCGTCCCACTGTGCAGTGATAAATACCTACCGAAACTGGTCCAATATTGACAACCAGTGACAGGATCAGGAGATCAATGCTCATTAATATCCATGGGCAGTGATGGATTGTCTGTCTAGTCTGATCTCATAGAAGGGCAATTGTAACAGAAATATTGTGATTATTTTTCCCCTACAAAATAAAACAGCTGAAGGAACATCCTCCAGGACTGGAGATTCCAAAATTTTGACAGAACTTGTAAACCTTATGGACAGTGTGTGTCACTTACATGGTGAAGAAATGGCACCAGGATATATCAAGGAAAGAAGGCAATCTGGTTCAGGCCATCCTTAGGTATTGACACAATTTATCTAACCACGGTTGGACACCAAGTACACTAATTCATGAGTGGTATTCTCATTATATAATTGTATAATATTCCATGCTATTCTGCAAAAAGTTGTTCATGAATGGTTTGAGGAACACTATAAAGAGATCATGTGTTGACTTGACCTCCGAATTCCCTCGATTGCAATCTGATTAAGCATCTTGGGGACACAATGGAGAAGAATGACCTGTCGATAGAGGCAACTCCTCACAAATTATAGGATTTCAATGATCTGCCGCTAATGATTTAGTGCCAAATACCACACCAGTCTCGGAGGTCTTGTGAAGTCAGTACTTCTACAGGTCAGAGCTGTTTTGGTGGAACTAGAGGGACCTTATTGTGCATTATTAGGCAGCCAAAAGAATAGAAAGGAGCTGAAAATGGGTTGCGGTTGGAAAACTGGATTGAGAGCCTGAACTGTCCGCAAATATGCACAAAAGCTTGTAAGTGGACAGTGTGGCATAATATATATTGATGCATGTCATACATCCATTATTATGGAAATATCAGAACATTGTATGTATAGATTATAACGACAAGTATGTATAGATTATAACGAAAATGCTGATGTTGGTGGCAGGGTGGAGTACTGGTTATCACGTCTGCCTGACAACAAGAAGGTCCCGGGTTTAAGTTCCAGACCCGTGTGCTTCTGTGTGGAGTTTGCATGTTCTCCCAGTGCTTGTGTGGGTTTCCTCCAAGTACTCCGGTTTCCTCTCAGATTCCAAGGATGTGCACATTAGGCTAACTGGCTGTTCCGCTGGTTGATGCCCCTAGATGTCTGTATGATTATGTATGGTTGTGTGTGTGTTGCCTTGCAATGGACTGGCAAGCTGTTTAGGGTGTACCATGCCTTCACCAAGGGTCAGCAGCGATATGCTTCAGCCTCCTTGCATACCTAGTAGGATTAAGTAGTTCGGGCCAATAGATAGATTGAAAATTCTGATGTGCCATATGTGCTTGGCATGTGCTCAAATATCTCCCATTATGACAATACTTTTATGATGCTTTTATAAAATGACTCATGGCTCCTTTAAATATCGTAAAATACAACACTTTATGGTATAATATGGATATACAGTGATCCCTTGCAACTTTGTGCCTCAGTTTCTGCGGCTTCAATGCATAGCGGGTTTTTCAAAAATATTAATCTAAAAAATAAGGAAATTAAGGAAAAATATAGAAAAGTTAAGGAAAATGCCGCAAAACAAGGCCAATTATACAACCCCCCCCCAAAACAAACAAAAACAAAAAACAACCCAACAAAACTATTTACATTTTTATGAGGTGCGTATCTGAGTGTGCGCGCACGCATCTGTATGTGTGTGTATTTATATTTTATTTACATCTGATGCATTATTTTTGAATGTTTAATTGTTATTATAAGCATTTATAGTGTTGAATACGTATTTATTGATATTATATACACATATACATGTATGTATACATCAGTCAGGGGGGTCGATCCTACTTCGCGTAATTCATTGGTTGCGGGGGGTCTCGGTCCCCATTAATCGCAGAAAGTGAAGGATCCCTGTATTTGACACATAAATGCATTTAATAAAATGATTGCATGTAGTAATAATAATAATAATCAATTTTAAAGCCTGAAACTTTGTTTTTTATGTTTCGATGTATTTAAAATGCCTCATAAGTTTTATCTCTTAATATTGTCCATGTGTTCTAGCTGTGTGGATGTGGATGAGGATGAAGCAGCAGACATTGACATTTACCACTGCCCGAACTGCGAGAAAACACACGGAAAATCAACCTGTACGTACTTTCAACCTTCACATTAGATTCAAATTTTGAATATTTTGTGGTGTTGATGTGTTTCAAAGTTTCTTTTCATGGATTATGAGATTGAGAGATAGCAGACACCCTGTGTGGTGGGAAAGCATTTAAACATTAAACTATGTAAATGTTGTGCTTCCTCAGAAGTTTTTTTATCTGGAAGATTTTATCTGGAGCAACATAAAATATTGACTATAAGTTTAAGATTTTTGAAAGGATTCATTCATAAATTTCTCATCATCTGCTTTTATAGAATTATAACTGACTTGTTATAACTGACCACCGTTTTATATATATATATATATATATATATATATATATATATATATATATATATATATATATATATATATATATATATATATATATATATACAGTGATACCTCTGCTCACGAACATAATTGGTTCCCAGAAAGTGTGTGAGGCGAAAAGTTCGTCTTCCTAACATTTATTTCCCATAAGAAACCATTAAAATGAGAATAATCCGTTCCCAGGTCCCCATAAAACATAATTTTCTACTAAATAAGCCTTAAAACTACACAAAAATATACCTTATTTTATGTATAATAAATGTGCTATTGTATTGTAATTAAAGAAATAAACTGTACTGTATAATAAAGTCGTTTTATTTACCTTTGTGATGGTAGTTGATGGCTTGATGGAATGGAGTGGGAGGAGGAGGGAGGAGGGACTTACTGTTTGGAAGGAGTGTTTGGAAACGCCTACTGTTTGGAAACACCCTTAGCCACACACGCACCCTTAATAGCTTCCTTGTTCTTAACCAAGCTAGCAATGGTAGACTTAGCGTACTGGTACTGGGACGCTGAGTCACACAAACGCACACCTCGTTCGTGTTTTTCAATGATCTCCGCCTGTGGTGGGGTCTTTTTCGGTCCCATAATAGCAAAAGTACACTCAATATGGTCCAAAATGTCTATCAAACACAAACCACGTCCGCACTCAAAGAAAGGGGTGTGATGAACTGTGACGCCGTGAGCGTGCGTCAGCTTCTCGTGGCCGCCACCGTGGCGCTGTTCGATCGCGTGGTTTGATTCGTCCGCCGAAAACTAGTTCGTCAGCAGAGACAATATGCTCGCAAATTTAATGTTCTTGAGGTGAAAAGTTCGTGAGCTTAAGCGTTCGTCAGCGGAGGTTTTACTGTATATATATATATATATATATATATATATATATATATATATATATATGTATGTGTGTGCATATGCACACAGACACACACACACACACACACACACACACACACACTTCTTCTCAAGCACTTAGTTGAAACCTGCCTTTCCATCAGTTGTGTGTAAATGTTTGAGCTAATTATTAATAAAATATTTTGTTGATGATTTTTTAAAACAAAATTCACTGCATTACTGAGTATAATTAATGAACAGCAGCATTTCTCACAAACCTCTGGCTAAACCAGGAATCTGGGTATATGCACAACTTCAGCTAAACCAGATTTCTTTGCCTCTGGCCCTTTTCTTTTCAGTGAAAAAGAAAAAGAACTGGAATAAACATGATACGGGGCAAAGCGGAGATGTCAAACCAGTTCAGAATGGTAGTCAGGTGTTTATAAAGGAGCTGCGCAGCAGAACGTTCCCCAGGTACAACTTCATTTCATCAGTTTTCATTTCCTTGATAACTTCATATTTTATTAACGTTTGTATTAATAATATGTCACGAGAAGGTCCTGGGTTTGAGTCCCATGGTCGAAGAAGACTTTTCTATGTTGAGTTTGCATGTTTTTTGTTGTTGTTAGGTTACCTCAGGGTGCTCTGGTTTTCTCCGACATTCATTCATTCATTCTTTTTCTGAACCGTTTAATCCGAATTAGGGTTGCGGAGAGGTTGGCACCCATCTCAGCCAACCCTGGGTGAGGGCAGAGTACACCCTGGACAGCTCGCCAGCCCATCGCAGGGCAGAAACACCCTGACAACTATGCTGCCCACTCTTGATGAAAGTCAGCAATGGTTCTTTTACAACCTCACCATAGACAGTGAGAGACATGGACGGCCTTTGATAACCCAGTTAGCTGCACTAGGATATTTTTCTGGGTTTTCTCCAACATTTCAAGGACTGTCACATTATGCTAATTGGCTGTTGTTCTATAGAACCGGTCCTGTAGGTGGGATGCAACCCTTTCAAGTAAAAACATATATTGCAAAGGAAACCATGAAAATGGCCCAATGCATCATGGGTGCACAATGAGAATGAGTGATTAATAATTTGATTCCGAACAGCACGATGCACGTGTATTCTCAGTCAGAGCTTTTTAGATTATTGTGGTTTTTAAGTAGTTTCTGGCCATTACTGGATATTAAATTATACCTCATACTCGGAACTTGGCATAGACCCTGTTCAGTTAAAGTTGAGTAATAAATGGGTATTATGTATAGAAAATATGTCCCATGTTCTCATTGATTAGGAACCATTTAACCAGCACTAGGAACGAAACAAATTTACCGCCGCACTAGAAGGTAACAAAAAGCCAACAGTAAAACATAACCTTCTTGTGTGGAGGTAAAATTGTTTCGCAAATTATATGCAGATTTTCTTGAAATTTCTACCAGAGGTTGGATTTTGGACAAGCGAGCCTGACATTAGACTTTGGAAATGATCCGGGGCAAATTCTAGATCGAGGAATTTTTCAGTGAATTCTGTAACACTGACAGTTATAATAATGATTTCTTGATACAGTTGGTTTGGTGGAGGTTTGTGCTCTCTGAGTACTCTTGTTTTAGACAGAGGGGATTTTAATGTAAGAAACAGGAAATACCTACATGAAATACACAATTTGCAGGATGTGGTAGATTTTTAATAATCCAGACATATGTGAGCCACTCCACCGAAAGTAGGCTCTTGAGTCCAAAAATGAAAAATGAGCTTTTTACACAGTCAGATAGAGGAGGCCCAAAGCTGCGAAATGCAGCAAAAAGTTTTTGCAATACCTTGAAAACTGACTGAGCGATGCCATTTCTTGTGTCAGCATTCAACTAAAAATTTCAAAAGACGTTTTAGAGAAAAATGAGCACAAAGATTGCACTTCTTCCAAGATCATTAGTCCTTAGCAACCAAACATTTTTATGCACTTCAGCCATATAAACGTTTAGAAAACATGTCTAGGAAGACTTTTAGGACGAGATGATAGGAGAAATCATCCTCATTTTAATCTGACACGCCCGTTTTAAACCCATCACCGTGGTAAGCCCCAAAAATTAACAAAAAACGACTAGTCTTTTTTCATTTCTGTTTATTGCAATAAGATCAGTATGTATCTTTTTGACCATTATATAAAGGTTCAAATGCCTTCAAATGATACTGATTGAAAAAAAAAAAAAAAAAACACTGTCGGGTTCAAACAATCACACTGAAATTAAGAAAACTATACAGTAGGCCCTCGACATTTGCGGGGGTTTGGTTCTGTGCGCTCCCGCGAATCGAGATAATCCGCGAGTTCTGTACCCGGAAGTAAAACCCAATGTGTCACGTCACATGCGCGAATGAGCAGCCGGAAGTAAAATACTATGTATCTATTACATGCGCTAAAATATGCTTCTTAAACACATTCTATAGACAGTCTTACTCATTAATACAGTATTAATGTCGTAAAATATAGTAATGATTAAGAAAAACTTTTACATTTTTACTCTTATATTTATTGATGATAAAATATAAACATTGTACAGCATATACTGTTGTAAAGCACTCGTTTTAAAGTCTTTTTCAATTATTATTCCAGTAAAGTACCTAAGTTCATTCTCGGAATGTTTGTGCATGAGATTTTATGTTCTGTAGCATGTTTAACAAATGATACCAAAAGGATAAACTTTATTACGCTTCATGTCCTTTTACATTGAACTTGTAGTGACGTCTCCAAGATGGCGCTGCCTAGAGGGCGACGTCGCGGAGTTCTCAGAGTCAAATTGTTTCTTTGTTCGTTTTAATTTGTAATTTAAAATGAACAAAGAAACAATTTGACTCTGAGACCTCCGCGACGACGCCCTCTGGGCAGCACCATCTTGGAGACGTCACTCCAAGTTCAATGTAAAAGGACATGAAGAGTACTATAATAAAGTTTATCCTTTTGGTATCGTTTGTTATACATGCTACAGAACATAAAGTCTCACGCATAAACATGAACTTAGGTACTGTACTGGAATAAAAATTGAAAAAGATTTTAATACAACACTTCAGAGAAAACCGTTGTTTCTCAGGAGAAAGTCTTATTTCTTCAGAAGAGACATCCAGCGTTTTCTATCGCTTAGCCAGAGATGACACACAGCGTTTGAGTGGTATCATAAAGCCTAACTGGTAATTAAAACACACACAAAAAGAGGCTCATTGACAACTTGTGCGCGAATGAGGAAAAAGGGGCGGGACATGAGCTCAACCAATCAGGAGAAAGGAGGACAGCCATTGGCTGAATTTGAATCACGTGGGGAGGCCGGCGCCCATCTCAGCCAACTCCGGGATGAGGGCGGAGTACAAAGGAATTTCTCTTTTTAGGTAAAAATGAATTATGGGCCATTGATGTCATTATTAGCAGGTATTTGAACCTATCTGTGCATAATGCATGCAACTGGTAACATAGACTTTTATGTACATTACAGAAAGTTCATTAATTCACCCCAGATCTTTTCCATCAATTATCACTAATCACCGCTAACTTCTTAAGGCTAATAGAGAGACAACCATCCATTTACACTCATCCCGAGAAGCAATTTTGAATTGACCTTTGGCGCACATCTCTGGACTGCGATAGGAAACATAGGCACCCAGTTTAAACCAATGCAAACATCACAAAGAAAGGCCCTTACCCGAGATGTGAACCTAGACCCTATTCATTGTGAAGCAACAGTGGTAACCACTGAACCACAGTGAGCATAAATAACCATTCATTCATTAATTTGCCGACCCACTAAGTCATGTAAGCATGAGGAGAACATGCAAACTCCTTGAACCTTCGTGCTGTAGGGTGGATGAGCTCACCAATATGCTATAGTGCAGCCCTGAATAGTAATACACAAATCACTAATAAAGGCAGTATTATTACAAGTTGGTGCATTCTGATCTCTTTGTAAGTGTTCAACAATGAGCTCTTACATCTCCAGTGTATGAAATAATATTGGTACCACAGCAATGCAATGTGCTTCCTTGCAGTTCGGAGGACGTGGTGGTCAAACTCAATGGCAATCAGCTGACCTTGGACTATCTAGAAGAAAACGGCTTCAGCGAGCCCATCCTGATTCTGAAGAAAGAGGGTCTTGGGATGACCATGCCTCCTCCCACTTTCTATGTCAGTGATGTTGAAAACCATGTTGGTAAGAACTCACATTTTTGTTTTATATCGCGGTTGTTGTGATGATATAATTTATTTCAGATGCAGAAGGATACTCATCTATATTCCATCTTCTTGTAATTAAATTTGTCAGTTGGAAGTATAAAGAGAGTTGTTAACATATTAGCTAGATGATAGACAGGTGAATTGGCATAAACGCAAAGTCTGTTGGGCTTTTACACCTGAGCCTGCTGGCTCATCAGGCCAGCGCTTAGCCCTGGGTTCTCCAACATTAAGCAACTAGTTCAACTCCTCCTGAATGGGATGCAGGTTATCTTTCCAGTTTGTTCACAAGTAACCTTTTATACTGCTGGGTAGACAGAAGCTCACTTGTGATTTGCACCGTGCACCAGGATCTCAGCACAGTTGGGGGTCTAATGTAGATTGGAACCCACACTCTATCGGTCATGAACCCAGCTTCCTAACCACTACATTAGTGGCCCCAGGTAATAACTGGTCCAACTTACTGTGATCTGAAAACCTAAAATATTAGTACAGGTCACCATATTTCTAGAGTTAGCAGTCTTTTCCCACTCTTTCTTGCCAAAGCATTCCAAATCATCCAGCTTGTGAGGTCATCTCCTGTGCAGAGCCCTCTTCAGGTCACTCACACATGTTCAACTGGATTCAGGTCTGAGTTCTGGCTGGGCCAGTCCAAAACCCCAATCATTGTCTTGTGAAGGCTTTCCTTTGTTGATGTGGATGCATGCTGTGGGCTGTTGTCATTCTAAAAGGTGCAGTTCTTCCAGCAGAGACCTTTGTTTTGGCCGGTAAAAGTGAATGGCAGGTAGAATGGTTTATAATTCCATTCACCTTGAGTAAAGCGCCAGTTCCAGCTGGAAAAAAACAGCCTCAAAATATTCTGCTGCCAACACCATGCTTCATAGTGCATACGGAGTTGTTTTGTTGTTGTTGTTCAGTGTTGTTTTTGAATAAAACATCATTTGGAGTCATGGGCAAAAAGTTCAAATATAGTTTTATTCCACTATAGATTGTCTCACTGTTATCACATTTTTAACAAAACCAGGAGCAGCAATCATCATGCCATTGTTTCAACAAACTTAAGCAACATAACATTTATTTATGTCCACTGTCGGCTTTATTTTTCACTAAACTCCTCCATAAAGTCTTGTTTAGCACATCCCAAAAATTCATGAACAATTCCTTCATTACGGTGAAATTCAGGACACTGGGGTGCCAATACATTTGGAAAAAGTCAATTGATGTTATAACCTGCTCATTCAGTACATTCTGTGGGGCCGGTGGTGTAGTGGTTAGGGTGCTGTGCTCATGATCAGAAGGTTGTGAGTTTGAATCCCACTGAGACCCTCACTGTGCTAAGACGCCTGGGCAAGGTCTCAACCACAAGTGTGCCTCTGTTCACCCAGCAGTATAAATGGGTACCAGTAAAATATACTTGGGAAGGTAACCTGCGATGGACTAGCGTCCCATCCAGGGGGAGTTGAACTCCTGGTCGCTTCACGCTACGGAAACCAGGGATAAGTACCAGCCTGATGAGCCACTAGGCTAAGCCACTAGGCTTGGGTGTAAAAACCCAACAGACTTACCTCTATTCGGTACATTCAGGTCATCAGCTGCTTCATTTTATTGCAAAATTAATGTTTCTGAGCCTCGACCCAACCAACTGGAGCAACAATGCCATGGAGATTACATGCTGTGCTCAAGGCTCCATGAAAATATCAGAGTGTGTGACTTTTTTTTTTTTTTTTTGACTGGACAGTATCTAGTGGTATAGGGCACTGGATCGCTGATCCAAAAGGTTGGGGGGTTCGAGTCCCACGCTCCACAAGGTTGTTACTGTCCCCCCCAGTGCAGCTAACTGGGTTATCAAAGGCGGGCCAGGTCTCTCACTGTCTATGGTGAGATGCATGTAAAAGAACCATTGCTGACTTTCGTAAAGAGTAGCTGCAAAGTCGTCAGCGTGTTTCTGTCCCTTGCTAAAAGGGTTGTGACAGGAAGGGCATCCGACGTAAAAACCTCTGCCAAATCAAACGTGCGAATCAGATGATTCGCTGTGGCGACTCCTGAGTAAAAGGGAAAAAGCCGAAAGGAAGACAGACAGTGTACAGGAGATACAAATGTGTGTGATTGTGTTTAAACATTTAATGTAATTTTTGCATCAGCTCAACAATTTTATATGCAGCTAAAACTGTACTTAAAATATTTATGTATAAATAAAATGAAGAAATTCCATCGTATTCTTTTGATGTGAAACACTTTAGAGTTCTTTATTTCAAAGTCATTTACAGTGCAGCACTTGAACATGCTTCATTAGTGCTCACTAGAGGGCACCAGTACCTTATGGATCTTGAACCCTGAAAAGTGTTCTGCTGAGTTAGTGTTGAGGAGAATAATCAGCAGCACTGGAACATTTCTTTTTCCAGGGCCTGACGTTCCTGTGGATGTTGTTGATGTCACCAAACAGACAGACAGCAAGATGAAGTTAAAAGAATTTGTGGACTATTATTACAGCACAAACAGAAAAAAAGTGTTAAACGTCATCAATCTGGAATTCTCACAGACAAGGTAAGTACCACAGTGCTGATTTCTCGAACATTAACAGTAGGGGCATCACATGTTTAAAACAGCATCATAAACAATGAGCTGTTGGTTCACATGTGGAAATTTCGTACTCGTATAGGAAAAATTTGCATAGAAATAAATTTGCTTGACAAAACAAATAAATAAATACTGCACACATTTCAGGGTTTTTGTTGTTGTTGTTGAATCTCCTTAAACTGGTATAAAATATATGTTTATGTCAATCTTAGTCTATTACAACATACGCATTATGGGACCGTGTGGCACAAATGTAATTTCCCCAGCTAGCAATTTATTGTTAGATTCGGTGAGTTTTTGAGCAGATGTTATTGACCAACATGAACTTGATACAGCTGTTTATATGCGTCACTGAATGAGCTGCTTGTCCTACCTGCATATTTCTTTGTTCTTGATGATTTGTTCATGTGCACTTTAGTGTATGATATAATCTGGTGGTGCTTTCAGTTCCTTTCTGAGCTTATCAGGGCCTGTGGAGTGATTTGAAAAGTGGGCGGGGTTAACTGAACATTTTGGGAGTCCATGCAGTCAGTGAGCGAATAGAGCATGCTGTATATCTCCTTGAGGATCAATCTGTGTGCATATATAGATTGATTTACTTGTTTCAAAGTTCCAATCCAATCATGCCTCAGCTCAATCGGATCCGAAAAAAGAAGGAATACCGGTACCGGTCTATTCCCTAGAAGGCAGCCACTATATTACTACATGCTTGGTGCATAAGCATTTACAGGTACATAGTGCACATGTAGGTTATACTAGGCTTGAACAAACGCCGCATTTTAAACATTTTTGAGATGTTAGTAGACATACTTAAAACATTTACTTAAAACATTTACTTAAAACATTTCTTTGGGTTGAGAAAAAAATGTGAGTGGGGGGCCTTTGCCACTCCTCCACGGCCCCTACTTATTTCTTCTGAAGAGAGTTTGCAGCATTCAACAGCTGCTACTTCAGTTGGTTACTGCTTAATATAAATGATTAATATCTATATTATATATAGTAACTATACAGTATTATATATAATATTCAGGATTTGATCATAGGTGACCTTGGATACTATTTTTCCATTATACAACATTCAACTCGATTTAGTTAGTTTAGTGTGTGTGTGTGTGTGTGTGTGTGTAAGTTTAAAAAGTGAATAAAGCTCTAAATCCTTATAACTGTTTTTATTTCCATACACCCAAATGCATTGGGAACATGACACATTCTATTCCAAATCAAAACACGAAGAAAAATATACCAAATTTGTGTTATTCGTTTAAAGAAATTGAAGAAAAGTAAAAAGCTTGTTTTCCTTTGAATCACTGAACTAATATTTAATTGTATAAACACTGTTTCTGAGAACTGCTGCACATCTGTGCTGCACGGAGTCAACCAACTTCTGGCATCAGGTGTTCCAGCCCAGGATGATTGGACTGCATTCCGCAGTTCTTCTGTATTTCTTGGTTTTGCCTCAGAAAATGCATTTTTGATGTCACCCCACAAGTTTTCTATTGGATTAAGGTCTGGGATTGGGCCGGTCGCTAAATAATGTCAGTCATGTTGGTCTGGAACCAACAGCCTGGAGCCTGTTTACTGGTGTGTTTGGGGTCGTTGTCTTGTCGGAACAACCTTTTCAAGTGCATGTCCTCCTCAGCATTCTTCAACTGTCTCTTCAACTCTTCAACTGTCTTCACAGTGCTGGAATTCAGTGATTGGGTTCCATTAGACCCAAAATAACAATCTTACTTTCATCAGTCCACAAAATGTTGCACCGTTTATCTTTAGGCCAGTCAATCTGCGCTTTGGCAAATTGTATCCTCTTCAGCACGTCTTTCTTTCAGCAGTGGGAATTTGCGGGGGCTTCTTGCCAATAGCTGGTTTTCACACTGTCGTCTTCTAATTGTAACTGGACTCACAGGTAACTGCAACTGTATTCTTTGATCTTCCTTGAGCTGATTGGTGGATGAGTCCTCGCCATTTTGGCTCTTTGATCCATTCAAATGGTAGTTTTTCTCTTTCTTCCACATCTTTCAGGTTTTAGATGCAATTTTAAAAAGTATGTGTGATCATTTTAGCTGAGCAGCCTCTTAATTTCTTGCACTTCTTTCTCTGTTTTCCCCTCTCCAGTCAACTTTTTAGTCAGTGAACGCTGTTCTTCTGAACAATGTGTAGAACGACCCCACTTTCCTCAGAACTTCAGAGAGAAATGCTCTATAACCAGCATGGACAATGCTTTCTGCCAGCCTTCCTTAAATAAGGACAATAAATGGCATCTGTGTTTCAAAGAATGAATGATGTCACTAATTGAACTCCACACTGCTAGTATTTTTAACAAAACCTTTCAATTAGTGATTAAATTACACACAAACAGCAGCATGCAGGTTATGACTTTTGGGTCTGTTGGATTCTATTACTGTACTACACCTGATAGTAAATTATTTGCCATGTATATAATTTGTACCAAAAACACTGACTGATCAGGTTAGTGATGTATATATGTATATATGTTACTTTAAGTGCAATACAGGGATCCCGAGACGACCCCCCCCCCCCCCCCGCGACCACTGATTTCCGCGAAGTAGGCTCAACCCCCACAAACCCTTATGACTGACGTATACGTACATGTACAGGGATCCCTCATGTTCCAAGGTTAATTGTGACCGAGATCTCCATGCGACCACCGAATTTCGCAAAATAGGATCAACCCACCCCCCGGCCCTCCCTGACTGATGTATACGTGCATTTATAGGTGTATATAACATCAATAAATACATATTCAATGCTATAAATGCTTATAATAATAAACATTAAAAAAATAATGAATGAGATGTAAATAAAACATAAATACACACACATACAGACGCACGCGCACGCACGTAGATGCGTGTGCACGCACTCAGATGCGCACCTCACAACAATGTAACTAGTTTTGATGGGAGGTTTTGGGTTGTGTTTTGGTTTGTGTTTGTTTAGGGTTTTTTTGCATAATTGGCCTTGTTTTGCGGAATTTTCCTTAACTTTTTCCCCTATTCTTCCTTAATTTCCTTATTTTTAATTTGATGAAAAAAAACAACAAAAAAAAACTGATGCACTGAAGCCATATGAATTGAAGCGTGAAGTAGTGAGGGATCCCTGTATATGTGTATATAATATCAATAAATATATAGTCAATGCTATAAATGCTTATAATGACAATTAAACATTTAAAAATAATGCATAAGATGTAAATATACACACACAGACAGGCACGCATGTGCGTCGTAAAATGTTTAAAACCTCGCAAAAATGTAAGTAGTTTTAATGGGAGGTTTTGGGTTATTTTTTTGTTTTGCGTTTGTTTAGGGTTTTTTTTTTTTTGCGCATAATTGGCCTTGTTTTTGTGTCATTTTCCTTAACTTTCCCCCCCCCTTCTTCTTCTTTTCCTCTTGACTGTTCCCTGCAGGGGTCGCCACAGCGAATCATCTGCCTCCATCACCCCCTGTCCTCTGCATCTTCTACTCTTACTCCAACTACCTTCATGTGCTCCTTCACCACATTCATGAATCTTCTCTGTGGTCTTTTTCTAGGCCTTCTGCCTGGTAGTTCCAGCCTCAGCATCCTATTACCAATATACTCACTATCCCTCCTCTGTACATGTCCAAACCATCTCAATCTAGCCTCTCTGACTTTGTCTCCAAAACGTCTTACATGTGCTGTCCCTCTGATGTGCTCACTCCTGATCCTATCCATCCTCGTTACTCCCAAAGAGAACCTCAACATTTTCATCTTTGCTACCTCCAGCTCTGCCTCCTGTCTTTTCCCCAGGGCCACTGTTTCTAAACCATACAACATCGCTGGCCTCATCACCGTCTTGTACACTTTTCCTTTCATTCTTGCCGATACCTTCCAATCACACATCACACCGGACACTTTCCTCCAATTATTCCAACCTACCTGCACACGCTTCTTCACCTCTTTTCCACACGCTCCATTGCTCTGGATTGTTGAGCCTAAGTACTTAAAATCCTCCACCTTCTTTATCTCTGCCCCCTGTAACCTCACCGTTCCTGTTGGGTCCTTGTCATTCACACATTTCTCCTATTCTTCCATAATTTCCTTATTTTTTAATTCGATGAATGTTTAAAAAAAAAAAAGAACGCGATGCACTGAAGCCACTTGAATTGAAGCTTGAAGTAGCGAGGGATCCCCGTAAGCAAGGTCTTCGTTTCTCACAACTGTTCAGCCCCTGCTATAAACTCTCTCTGTTCATATATATATATATATATATATATATATATATATATTTTTTTTTTTTTTTTTTTGGTTTATATTCTCTGTGTATTTTTTTCCTAGGATGGCTAGTATTGTTGAAAGTCCACAGATTGTGAGGAGGCTGTCATGGGTGGCAAACTACTGGCCTGATGACGCTTTGCTTGGGAAGCCGCAGGTCAACAAATACTGTCTGATCTGTGTGAAGGACAGCTACACTGATTTCCACATCGAGTGTGCTGGAGCCTCTGTGTGGTACCATGTCCTGAAGGTGAATATCATGAAATTATATTCTACAGTTTTTTTTTTTGAACAGTTACTCTCTGTGATTAAAAATGCAGTGCTGCTGCTTGCTGGTTGAAATAACAGCTGCAGATTTGCTGGCAAGATTCACACAAATAATTCTGCATGTGAACAGGCCAGGTGATTTCCACTCCATGTTCAGGGTTGACTGAATAATGATGAATGTGTGAGAAAATTCATTCATTTTCTGAACCGCTTAATCCGAATTAGGGTCATGGGGAGGCTAGCGCCCATCTCAGCTGACTTGAGGTGAGGGCAGAGCACACCCTGGACAGCTCGCCAGGCCATCGTAGGGCAGAAACTCGCTACGCAGCCACTCTTGACGAAAGTCAGCAATGGTTCTTTAACAGCCTCACACCATAGACAGTGAGATACATGGCGGCCTTTGATAACCCAGTTAGGGGCAGTGACAGCCTGTTGAAAGTGGGGGTTGAACCCCCAACCTTGGAATCAATGATCCAGCACCTTACCACCAGGCCATCGCTGCCCTCATGATCTTTCTGGCTTTTTGGGTTTTAACCAGGAGGTGTCAGAAAAGTTATCACAGGAATAACTGACTTGTGGAAGCCAAGTGTGCAGAGTGATGTCACTTTTTGATCCTTCGATGTCGGCTCGTCCTATCACTGAATTTGCGCGATAATTAGTTTGAAAAATAAATCTATCGACAGGTAGATAGAGGCGTAATCAGCAAACAAATACCAACCGGGCACATTATTCTGTGATTAAAAAGTGGTGCAATGGACATTTATTTGTTCAATTCATTTACATAAGACATCCAATGTCAATGTGTTCATATAGAACATTTAAATAAATTTAAATAAATGCGCTACGTGATCTTTTTCTAAACCTGTCTTCATGAACATCAGAACTGAAGCTGATGCTATCTGGCCTCTGTGATGTCTGTGCGTTAAGCTGGTCATTATGATGATAACTTATAATTTCATTCATATCCCACTGACCACCATCTATTTTACTCTGAGGTTTAAAACACTTCCTTTGACAAAATAAGACAGTGGTTTCTTAGTTTAAAACCTCTTGGCCATGACTCATTTAATGTTTCATCGACTCAATTTGCAAGGTTTTCTCTATAAACATAAAGGAAGGCTGTGCTACTCACTTGTTCCACAGACCTAATGCTGTAATATGTAATCAAACAGGCCACCAGAAACTTTCCACTTTCTTATGTCGGCTAACAGCGGTAACATTTCATCCTGTGGACTGACAGGGTCAAAGTAGTTAAGAAATCATTATGCAAAAATAAACAGGTTTCTGAACTGAAACAGCCAATAAAAAATATGTTTCTGACACCAGGAACACACAGACTTCATATAGAACCGTCTGACGCCTTCTGTGAGTTCTCGCTAAGATGGAGGTAAACTCCCAAACTAAAGGAAACAGGGAAAGGAAACATTAACAGCAAGTATTTTAATAGAGCACAAGGTACCTGAACAGCTTCGGTTTGCCTTGGCATCGATTCTGCAGAGGTGTGGAGCTTTACTGCAGGGGTGAAACAATAAATTCCACCATTTAGTATGTTGGTAAGGGGGTGAGGGAAAAGCCTACACCTCCCATAAGAGTTAGTTTGGGTTGAGATCTGGTGATCCAGACAGTTATGGAAAGGTTTACCTTGCACTCCTAAAAATCCATAAACTTTCTTCGTACATATTTATCCCTTCATATTTCCATTATATAATGTGCATACATGGTGAGCAATGTTATTAGACCCCTTGTCACAAATGAAAGGAACATTCATTTTGTTTTGAATTCATGCTTGCTTCAGAAAGTTAGCGATGTCAGACATTCATCTAAATTGCGTAGATGTCGATTTTTTGAACAAGAAACAGCAATCTGGAACGTTGGAAGTGACGAAGCGGCCAAGTTTCCAGATTTGAATCCACTTAAAGAAATATGAGTTTTAATTGATTCATGAATTGATCTCACAAATCTTGCCTCCAAAGTTTTTGGGAACAGTTACTAACACTTTGGAGCACAGTGTTGAAATAAACTATGGAAAATATGCCAAAACATGCAAAAAAAAAAAAAAAAAGTGCACAAATACAAGGCTATGTAGGCCAAAGAAGACCAACCTTATTCAAAGTACTGAGATTTTTGTTAAAATTTTGTGTTTTGTATTGAAGAAAGCTGTTTAATTTTGTAGCTGTCCAGGTTGTACCCCTGTCTTGGTCACAGATGGCTGAGGCATGTGCCTGCGTCCCCATGGCTCTAATTAGGATTAAACACCTTAGAAAATGAATGAATGAATGAATGAGTGTTCAATTTTTATTCCTCATGTAATAAACACAGAGTTATAATCTTACAAATGTTTATGCAAGGTTAAAAGCCTGAGCCAAAAAATAAAATTTCAATGAGCACACTCAAAAAACTCATGAAACAAGCAGAAGCTCAAGGGAGCTGCGTCATCCCTCCTAGCCAATGGGAGGCCAGTGGGGCGGGATGTTGGGAGATAGCCAATGGGAGGGAGCTGCGTCATCCCTCCTAGCCAATGGGAGGCCAGCGGGGCGGGATGTTGGGAGACGGCCAATGGGAGAGCAACTCGCGCATTGTTTGAATGTTTGAATGGCGCGTTTGAATGGCGCATTTGAATGTTTGGCGCGTTTCGTAAGGAGAACTTGTTTTGTATACAGAGACAAAAAAATTTAGGAAAATGTTTTTCGTAAACTGTTAGTTTTCTGGGACTATTGTAAGGAGGGGCACCACTGTAATTTGAAAATTAATTTATGGCAGGTTTTCAGGTTTTTATTTTGCATTTGTTATTCAGTTCATTTTCTGTAACCGCTTAATCCTAATTAGGGTCGCAGGGAGGCTGGCTGGTGCCCATGGTGAGCAGGGCCATCGCAGGACAGAAAAACGCTGACAGCTTTGCAGCTACTCTTTACGAAAGTCAACAATGATTCTTTTACATGAACCTCTCACCATAGACAGTGAGAGACATGGCTGACCTTTGATAACCCAGTTAGCTGCACTGGGGGGGACAGTGACAACCTTGTGGAGAATGGGACTTGAACCCCCAACCTTAGGATCAGTGATCCAGAACCCTATAACGACTTGGCCACCACTGCCCAGCATTTGCTATTATAATCTATCTATCTAGTGCCTGAGTCGTAGGACGACCATTGGCGACCCGCCATGAAGGCTAACGCCCTGGTTATCATCTTCATGGAGGCATTTTTGGCAGGATTAGTGCAGTGGTTTGCCATTGCCTTCTGCACGATGCGAACCTACGGGCAATTTAGAACGGCCAATTAACCTACTGTGCATGTCTTTGGATTGTGGGAGGAAACCGGAGCACCCGGGGTAAACCCAGGCAAGCACAGGGAGAACATGCAAACTCCACACAGAAACGCCCAGGCCGGGAATCGAACCCAGGCCTTCTTGCTGTGAGGCGGACGTGTTAACCACTACGCCACCATGCCGCCTCGTTATTATAATACTTATTGTATTATGATAAAACTTCAATCAAAATTATGGATTTGTCATGGTTACTTGGAGCAGGCAGTCATGTTATTCCGTGTTATAAAATTATAAAATATATTTTTCTCTATAGTATGTACTAAAACTTTGAATGAGTTTTAAAACATGCCACAACAGAGAGTCCTTTTCTTATGTTCCAATGCAATATGAAAGCTTCGAATGAATGAAAATTGTGAAATTTGTATATGTGAAAAAACAGCAGACAAGCAACAGTAGTTATAAAAAGAAACAATGACAAAACAAATCAACAGTTAAACATATGAAAAAGTAAAATAGTAGTCATAATAAAAGTAATAAAACAGGATAATAAAAATAATGATAATACTAATAGTAATGCTTATAATAAAAGATAAAAAAAACATTAGACAAATAAAATTGGCGACTGGAACATATTTGAAAAGGAGTGAGGCACAATCACTTTCATACTTTAAAAATGTAAACCATAAAAATCTCCACGTTATGACTTGTACATTCATTAGTTTAGACAAAAACATTGAGATTTCCAGACACAAAATTACACGTTGCAAGAAAACAAATGTTTGTATGTCAAGAAATAGAGTAGCATGTTACATACAAAACCGCTTTTCAGAACAAAACATGACAAAGGCTGTTGGTTTTGCATATAAAGAAGCAAATATGTGGGGCTAGTTGTGCAGTGGTTAGGGTGGTGGGCCCGTGATAAAGAGGCAGTGGGTTTAAACACTTTGTTAGACCCCCACTGGGCTAAGACTCCTGGGCAAGGTCTTCACCACAAGTGTACCCCTGTCCACTCTGTTCCTTATAAATGGGTACCAGTAAAAATACTGCGATGGTATCATGCGATGGGTTAGTGTCCCATCCGGAAGGAGTTCAACTCCTATTCGCTTCACGCTACACTTGTTATGGGCTTTTACACCGAAGCCTACTGACTCATCAGAGTAAAGCACCACACTACAGACTTTAGTATCACCAAAGAGGAAATGTAACACTCAATATCTCCAGGAGATTTGTAGCTGGTTCTGTAAGATGCTCCGTAAATCTTACTCCGTTAATCTCGCTCGTTATCTTGTTAAACTTAAACTTTTCCTGTGCTTCACAAACTGAACCTGAGACTAATAATACAGTATTAAATAATTTTTTAAATTAATGTCATCATGCCACATATTGACTTTATTTCATTTATTACGGTTTAGTGTGCATTCCATAATTTTTTCATGCAGAAACATGTATTTTAATTATTTACATGCAAATATAAGGGGCAGTAGTGGGACGGTGGTAAAGGTGCTGGATCATTGATCCTAATATGTACCCCCATTTCATTGGATTACGGCATGCAGGGATCGTAGCGGAAAGACGCGGAACGCAGTCTACGAAAGAGCTTCAGCATTTTTACACGGAAAATGGGTGAAAATCCTACGGAAAAGTGGAAACTCTTATACCCCCATTTCACTGGACTACGGCATGCAAGGATCGTGTAGCGGAAAGGCGCGGAACGCAGTCTACAGAAGAGCTTCAGCTTTTTTACACAGAAAAGGGGTGAAAATCTTACGGAAAAGTGGAAATTCTTACACTCTCAGAACGTTCACAGCATGTGCGGAACAGGTACGGCAAAGTACGCCAAAGTGACCCCACGGAACACTCACGGAATTTTTTTTCCATGAACGTGCTTTTGAACATGTTCAAAAGCACGTTCACTGAATATTTTTGGTCTGTCGAAAGCATACGGAAGTGGAGCAAGACTTGAGGAATGACTACGGAAGATGAGGGAATAATTGCGGAACGTTTCTGTAAGTCTGCCGTGCTCCAGTAAAATAGGGGTATAAGGTTTGGGGTTCAAGCCCCATTCGCCACAGGTTGTCACTGTCCCCACCAGTGCAGCTAACTAGATAATCAAAGTTCCGGCCATGTCTCTCGCTGTCTATGGTGTGAGGTTCATGTAAAAGAACCATTGCTGACTTTCGACAAGAGTAGCTGCAAAGCCGTCAGCGTGTTTCCGCCCTGCAATGGCCTGGCGAGCTATCCAGGGTGTACTCTGCCCTCACCCGGAGTCGGCTCGGATGGGCACCAGCCTCCCCGTGACCCTAATTAGGATTAAGCGGTTACAGAAAATGAACGATGATGAATATAAGGCATTTTTGCTCTACAGTTAAAAAAAAACATACGAAAGTGATGCAACGTAATGACAAACAACTTCAATTTCAGTTGCAAACCTCAAATGACCTACGAAATATTATGAACATTAGCTAAGAACTGGTTGTGCTAAAGCAAAACTAAACAGCATTAAATGGTAATAAACAAAACATTACTCTCTCGTCTGGCTTTCTCCTGTGGAAAGTAATTCATTGTTCTATTGCTTTGAAATGTCAGCGATTATTACGTCCTAATGCACTGCAAATATTTGTAGATGTTCTGAAATCAGTTGAACTCAGTGGGGGACAATCTGGAAAACAGCAGCAGTGTATACACATGAATTTCATCCCAGAGAAGCAACTAGCTTTCCACTATCGATGATTAATATTGACATATGCTTGCAGTGAATTATGGGAATACAGGCAGGAAGTACACAGTACATTATATGAGTGATATAATCTGTTATTAGGAAATAAAACAGTTGATCTCCAAAGAATTAATTATTACCTTTGTGATGTCGCTTCTAACATTGTCTTCATCCTCAGGGGGAGAAGATATTCTTTCTAATCAAGCCCACGTCAGCCAACCTGTCTCTATATGAACGTTGGAGATCCTCCTCCAACCATTGTGAGATGTTCTTCGCCGACCAGGTGGACAAATGCTACAAATGCACGCTGAAGCAGGGCCAGACACTCTTCATTCCATCAGGTGAATACTGAACATGGAAAAATCACATAACCATTGCATGTGTAATCGTGTATAGACTGCACTTTGCTGTGGCTATTTCCATGGTTACTCTTGTTATAGACTTTATGGCCACCTGATGCCGCATGTGGATAATTGACCATGTGCTTGCTGAACAGACCAATCCCCAGATTAAGTTCTCCCTTTGCTGTTATAATAATCACCAGTTTTCTGTCAAGGCCTGTCATTAGATTTTGGTGCCTGGCTTATGGATTTGTGCTCATTTAGCCACATGAGCATTACGGAGGTTAGGCGCTGACGTTAGGAGTAGGAGACATGGGACATCGTCATCGTTCAAGTTCATATCACAGGTGCTCAGTGGGGTTGAGATCAGAGCTCAAGTTCTTCAACACAAACCTTGACAAACTATGTCTTCGTGGACCTTGGTTTATACATAGGGGGAGTTGTATGCTGGAAAAAAAAATTGGGCATCTATTAGTTCTAGTGAGAAAAAAATATCTTATTGCTACATCGTCCAAAAACATTCTACACAGTTCTGTGCTTCCAGTGTTGGGGCGACAAAGCAACATGTGGTTTTGGTTGTCAGGTGATCACAAACTTTGGACATATAGTGTGTATAAAAAAAAAAAAAATCTAATTTTTATCCATCCAAGTTTTGGATATGTAATAGAATTAAAAGTCAGGTAATATGATAATGTTGGTCTAGATCAGGGGTCACCAACCTTTTTGAAACTGAGAGCTACTTCATGGGTACCAATTAATGCGAAGGGCTACTAGGTCGATACACACCTCTGAAATTACAAATTTGCTCAATTTACATTTAATTAGATTTAATTAGATGTTATTATTAATAATTAATGATATTCATCTATGTGAAGATATTGACTTGATTTAAAAATATATTCAAAAAAATTATATGCAGCTCAATGGAGAGTGGCGCTGTCCTAAAAATGGGCCTGTCCTAAAAATAGCAGTGAACAGGTCCGCGGGCAACTTATATTGTCCTTGCGGGCTACCTGGTGCCCACGGGCACCACGTTGGTGATCCCTGGTCTAGATAGCATGAAGTTCTTTGAATGAGTGAACAAAGGTCTTTCAGATTTACGCTCAGTCCAGTGGCTTGGCAAAGTCCTGCAGATATCAATGTGCTGGAATTCTGTCAAAAAATACTTGGCCAAAATTGGATTTTAATACTTCTAACACATTTTTATATACTTTGGTCAAGGGACCATGATAAAAACAACTACAAAAAACCCCACTAATAGATGTACAGTACACAACGATGGCACAAAGTAAGACAGCAAGAAGGT
The DNA here is from genome assembly GCA_024760905.1 of Plotosus lineatus. NCBI lineage: Eukaryota > Metazoa > Chordata > Actinopteri > Siluriformes > Plotosidae > Plotosus > Plotosus lineatus. The sequence goes on from CM045732.1 coordinate 15,231,980, forward strand.
CCTTGCTTCAAGCCCCATGCCTGGCTCATGCATTTCTGTGTGAAGTTTGCATGTTCTTGTGCTTGTGTGGGATCTCTCCAGGTGCTCTGGTTTCCTCACACAGTCAAAAGACATGCACATTAGGCTAATCAGATATTTTGATTCGATTCAATTAAATTTTTGTTTGTATAGAGCTTTTAATAAGTGATACTGTCACAATGCAGCTCTGCATAGTAAAAATAAATTTGATACATTTCCTCAATGAGCGGCCTGCAGTGACGGTGGCAAGGAAAAACTCCCTCAGTCACCGCAAGGAAGAAACCTTGAGAGGAACCAGAGTCAAAACGGAAACCCATCCTCATTTGAGTTTCAGTTGCCCTCTGATGGTTTGGAGTGCTGCACCCTGCCTTTTCCCCCAGAGTTGGCTGGGATGGGATTCAGGAAAAAGCGGTTCGGAAAATTTAATTAAATTAAATGAAAGTCGACGTGAAGATGTCTAACATTTATTTAGCTGACTGTGCATACTTCGCACACCGAATATCAGGCCTTGATCATGTTGCTGATTTATACATCTTACTGAAATGGACATACTGGTCTACAATTTACTGTGTAATTGATACTTACCCATAACGTTTTCGCCGTGTTCCTGTATCCCAGTTTGAATTCAATCTTTAAATAAAATTTTCTCTTTTTTCAGGTTTGGGGTAGCTGTATGTTTACATGTTATAACTTTACTTGTGATGAAGATGCACTGTCACATTTTCACCGAGCAAACAGCTGTCCAGCACACCAATAGTAGGTATGTGTATAACTGGATCATGCTGAATTCTTGTTATCTGTCCTTATAGGATGGATTAATGCAGTATTGACGCCTGTGGACTGTCTCGCTTTCGCCGGACACTTTGTCCATAACCTAAGTGTTGAGATGCAGATGAGGTTTGTCACATTTCTGCTTTCATTAAAACACTTTAAAGGCAATATGACAGACATATATTGTTTTAGTCTGTGTGATAAGTCATGCTAGAAAACAGTTCTCAAGATATAACATTGCAAATGCTTTTTCACATATAACATGAATAAGAATCTGGAAGTGCAGGGGGGGGAGAAATTAAGGAATTAAGGACTCCGTAGGTGTCAACCTCAAGGTCTGCAGGCAAAATCATCCCCACTAACTTATTGTATGTGGCCTGCAAGAGCTTTCAACGAATATGATCATCGTACATTCTTTGCATCAGCCGTTACCATGAACTAAATTCATCATGCTTCCACTAGGTGGCAGCAGACTCTTTTTTTTTTTCTTCCTTTCGGCTTTTTCCCTTTTCTCAGGAGTCGCCACAGCAAATCATCTGATTTGCTATAGGTTTTTACGTCAGATACCCTTCCTGTCACAACCCTTTTAGCAAGGCACAGAAACACGCTGACTGTGGTGGGACGCTCACTAGGTGGCAGCAGACTATTTCAAGTAAATAGCTAGTCATTTTTGACTCAAGAAAAATTTCGTGTCGGATTGTTGCTGTTAAGTGTTTTTACATAATGCAAGAGAATAAAGTAAATGAGGACAAGTGCCTAAATTAATATTTTTTTCATCGAGAGTCCATGGTTGTCCTTTTAGCATAGATGTTCAGTGATTATTCGGCCCTTGATCACCTTTAAATGTAGTGATGGGGCCCTCAGCAAAAATGAGATTGGCACTCCTGCACTAAACTAATCACTGGTGGAGTTTTCAAATGATAAGGTGTTGCTTGCTTTTTTTTTTTTACATGGTAAATGGGAAAAGAAGAGAAAATTCTGGCTACATCTTATTCTGAGAAGGAGATACAGGGGAGGTTTCTCGCTTAATCTGGGCGTTGAAACTCTTTCATGACCCTTTTCGAGCCTTACATCTGGATGACCATGGGCTACGTTTTAAAATCATTGGCTATGTAATATTTTCTGCGCTTGTCAAATTGTGAAACACAAAATAAATTAGAGTCTCTGCCATCTTCCATCAGCAGTCAAGTGCAAATGTGAAGTTTGATTTTGAACACCCTGATTGGTTCAATGCTTTCCTTTCATGGGTAAAACACTGAATTTAACCTGTGGTAAAAAAAAAAAAAAAAAAAAAAAAAAAAAATCACATTTTCCACACACAAAGTTTATATTTATTTTTCTAAAATAAAATATTTTATATACATTTTAACTGCATATGAAAGAGCACTGAGATATAAACATACACACGTAAACCATGAAATGCCCTCAGTATAAAAAGGGTGTTAAAGTGTAAAACTCTGTGTTTCATTCTTCCGATAAGACTGAAATGTAAGAGTCAGGCTCAAGGGCATCTACCAGGCTGAAGTGCCCCTCTTTGAGTGTACTTTTCATTAATCCTCACTGTAAAGGTCAATTTGCTTCTCTCAGGGCATATGAGGTGGAAAAAAGACTCAAGGTTACTAGTCTCACTCCATTTCCCAACTTCGAGACGGCGTGCTGGTACGTGGGGAGGCACTACCTGGAGAGGTTTAAAAGTGAGTAGCACTTTGTGTATTGCATTTTCTGAGGTGCTTTATATGCTCAGTTGAACAAATCCAAGCCTATGAAAAAAGGATTTCACTCTAATGGTTTAATAAGTTTAGCACCAGTGAGCAGTAAAATTAGCATCTTGGTATGAATATTAGTAAGGATCATTTTGTCGTGTGGAGGCAGGAAATTACAGCTAAAATGAAGAAATGGGGAAATATTTGCTCATTTCATATGACATGTGACAAAAAAACAACAACAAAAAACTAAATTTGTAAAGTCACATCACAAAATTGTTCTTATTATATATGGAAAATTAAAAAACAAAATGTGTGTGTGTGTGTGTGTGTGTGTGTGTGTGTGTGTGTGTGTGTGTGTCAGTTGCACAATATGCCAGCATGTGTGTTGAAAAATAAAAGTAGCCATTTTCAAATTTTACTCCCTTTGCATAAAGCCTACATCTTTCATACTAAATGCAACAAAAAACAGTCGTGGTTTAGCAATTAAAAATTAGAAATAAAAAACTTTCAACTTACAGTACACACATCTCACATGTGTGATGTTTGACAAACATAATGGTCTGGGTATTTAAACTTGAGTTTTTCGAAAACAAATGAAAGCCTTTTCTGTAAAACCTTAAATCTAATTGAATGAATAAATCTAATTGATACTACCCATACTGTCTCTTTATTCAATAACCAACACTTATTCAAAACAATATACAGTGATACCTCGCTACTTTGTGCTTCAGTTTCTGCGGCTTCAGTACATCGCGGGTTTTTCAAAAATATTCATTGAAAAATAAGGAAATAAAGGAAAAATAGGGGAAAGGATAAGGGAAAATGCCACAAAACGAGGCCAATTGAGGAAAAAATCCCCAAACAAACAAAAACAAAGAACAACCCAAACCCCTCCAACAAAGCTACTTACATTTTTATGTGAGGTGCGCGTCTGTATGTGTGTATTTCTATTTTATTTACATGTTATGCATTATTTTTGAACGTTTAATTGTTATTATTAGCATTTGTAGCGTCGAACATGTATTAATTGAAATTATATAGATATATACATGTACGTATATGTCAGTCGGGGGGGTCAATTCGACTTCGCGGAAATTGGCGGTCTTGGAGGGTCTCGGTCCCCATTAACCGCGGAAAGTGAGGGATCTCTGTATACCATTTCATGACAGTTGAAAGAATACACACAAATCTGGTAGTGCTTACACAGAATTCATGTTTAGCATATTCTGATACATTATTATATTACAATATTTATCATGAGGAAAAAAGGAACATATATATGTATACATATATATATATATATATATGTATACATATATATATATATATATATATATATATATATATATATATTTTTTTTTTTTTTTTTTTTTTTTTTTTTTTTTTTTTTACAGTGGAACCTCAACTTACGAAAGCCACAACAAACGAAAAATCCAGGTTACGAAAAACATTTTCCGAAAACTTTTGTCTCTGGATACGAAACAAGTTCACGTTACAAAAGTACCATCTCAAAAATTCAAACAATGCACGAGTTGCTCTCCCATTGACTACATTCCCCAACATCCCGGCCCGCTGGCCTCCTATTGGCTATCTCCGAACATCCTGCCCCGCTGGCCTCCCATTGGCCAGGAGTGATGACGCAGCTCCCCCACATTGGCTATCTCCCAACATCCTGCCATGCTGGCCTCCCATTGGCTAGGCGGGATGATGTAGCTCTCTCCCATTGGCTATTATGGAGCACCCATAATGCTTTTCATGTAAAGAACAGAGTTACTGTTTAATGATTTTTTCGAGTGTGCTCATTGCAACTTTATCTTTTGGCTCAGGCTTTTAACCTTGCATAAACATTTGTAAGATTATACCTCTGTTAAGAAGACATGATCAATACACACACACACACACACACACACGCACACGCACACACACACACACACACACGTGTGTGATTCCCAGTGCGACTGAAAAGAAGAAGCGGGCTCGTGGCATGCGGTTTACCGATATCGCAAAGGAATATGGCCAAACCCGTCTACCATCAGTACGCTATTGAAGCAGAAGGAGGTCTTAAAAGGTATACTTTTATAATTTTTAAAGGGTTTAGGGGGTAGTATTGGGGGCCTTGAAATGAATCACACGTTTTACATGTAAAATGCAGTTCAATTTACGAAAAATCCAGGTTACGAAAAAGGCTCTGGAACGGAATAATTTCGTAAGGTGAGGTACCACTGCATACACATATATATATATATATATACAGTGGTACCTCACCTTATCACAGGGAGCAGAGATAACGAAGGTGGAGGATTTTAAGTACTTAGGCTCAACAATCCAGAGCAATGGAGAGTGTGGAAAAGAGGTGAAGAAGCGTGTGCAGGCAGGCTGGAATGGTTGGAGAAAAGTATCAGGTGTGATGTGCGATAGGAGAGTGTCAGCAAGAATGAAGGGAAAAGTGTACAAGATGGTGGTGAGGCCAGCGATGTTGTATGGCTTAGAAACAGTGGCGCTGAGGAAAGGCAGGAGGCAGAGCTGGAGGTAGCGGAGATGAAAATGTTGAGGTTCTCCCTGGGAGTAACGAGGATGGATAGGATCAGAAATGAGTATATCAGAGGGACAGCCCACGTAAGATGTTTTGGAGACAAAGTCAGAGAGGCTAGATTGAGATGGTTTGGACATGTACAGAGGAGGGATAGTGAGTATATTGGCAGTAGGATGCTGAGGTTGGAACTACCAGGCAGAAGGCCTCGAGGAAGACCGAAGAAGAGATTTATGGATGTGGTGAAGGAAGACATGAAGGTTGTTGGAGTCAGAAAAGAAGATGCAGAGGACAGGGTGAGGTGGAGGCGGATGATTTGCTGTGGCGACCCCTGAAGGGAGCAGCCGAAAGTAAAAGAAGATATATATATATATAGTTTGTGAGTCGGGATGCAAAAAAATGCATTATCTTGTGCTCAACTGCTGTGAGCCACCCTGATAATCTTATAATAAGCACTAAATTTCAATGACTTTGTAGTCATCTTGTCATATGCTATATTCGAGATGATGTACTGTATGCGATACCACAACTTTAGGCTTGAATAGCAGTTTTACTACATGTTGACAGATTCAAGTCGCATCAAATCATGAAAGAAAGAGAGAGAGTGAGACTGTAAGCACACAGTAGTGGAAACCTAAAAGAATCTAATATTAAATATTTAAGAAAGGTATTGTTCTTTTTATTTCATTGACCTGAAGCAAATGGCCAAACAGTTTTCCTTGTTAGAGAGGGACAACATTGTTTAGGTAGAAAGTACATGATTACCAGCTTGTGAACAAAAACAAAAGATGTTTTTGAGTTTCTCTATTTTTGTAATTTAAATTCTGTTATATTGGGCAAGAATGAGTCATTTGGAGTGGCTGCTCCTAGTAATGCTAACACTAGCTTGCTGGTCTATAATGTCTGTGACACAAAGAAACAGAGAAGAGCATGCCAACTGCACACAGAAACACCCTCGCCAAGCCCAGTTCTCGAACCCAGGACCTATTTGCTGTGAGGGGTCGTGCTAATCACTGTCACCATGTGACCTATGATACTCTTAAGGGTTAGTTTGTTGATTGAAATTCCAATTTTTTTATTCTTTTACCTTAAAAAAACATGTGAACATGAGGAAACATATACAGGGATTCCTCACTTTCCGCGGTTAATTGGGACCAAGATCCCCCCCCGTGACCACTGAATTCCGCGAAGTAGGACCCCCCCCCCCGACTGACGTATACGTACATGTATATGTGTATATAATATCAATAAATGCATATTCAATGCTATAAATTCTTATAATAACAATTAAACATTAAAAAACAATGCACAACATGTAAATAATATATAAATACACACACATACAGACATATGCACTCACTCAGATGCGCACCTCACAAAAATGTAACTAGTTTTGATGGGAGGTTTTGGGTTGTTTTTTGTTTTGTTTGTTTAGGGTTTTTTTTTTATTAATTTTTTTGTATAATTGGCCTTGTTTTTGTGGCATTTTCCTTAACTTTTCCATCTATTCTTCCTTAATTTCCTTATTTTTTTTAATTTAATGAATAATTATTAAAAAAAAAAAAGAAATAAAAAACTCGATGCACTGAAGCCGCATGAATTGAAGCGCGAAGTCGCGAGGGATCTCCGTATACTTCTTTACTGTCTTCAAAGTCATTAAAACTCACAGCAAGTCCGGTTATAAATGTTGTAGTTTTTCACTCTTATGTTGCAAATAATTTATTTATGTCTGGTTGTCTGGTTATCGTGTTTTAGATTCCATACTCCTGTAAACTTGTTTAAATCTAAAATAACAAATCGAAGGCAAGCAAAGTTATAAAAGGAGTTGGGCCATAAGGGATCCTCCTGTTTCCAGCTGCGGCCTGCTGAGCAGATGAGGAGAGCTCATGCAGCAGAGAATATTATTGCAGTTGTTAGATCAGTGCATTGTGGAGTTCACAGATGATTAGCTTCAAAAGGCAGAATCACTTGCTCCATTACAACCCGGTGTTTAAACTCTTCTCAGCTGGCCTTCTGCTCTCTATTTATCTTTCCACCATTTTCTCTACTGCGCTCACGTTTCTTAACTTTGCCAGATCTCAGTAGTACACACACAGCTGGATGGTTTGACGACAACACTTGCTCCCTGGGCCATCTAATGTTCAGATACTCGGGAAGGGGAATCAGTTGTCAGGGTCATCTTTTAAGATCCATGTGTAATTCAGGTGTGTGTGTGTGTGTGTGTGTGTGTGTGTGTGTGTGTGTGTGTGTGTGTGTTTGACTCATTTCCTTAGCAGGCCCCCCTGGCTCATTGCCAGACCCGTTTCTCCCCTACGTCCACTCTTTTCAGCCTTCACTTTATGTTCATGTTGTTAATTTTAATGCAGTGAGCAGCATGTTTCCTGTAATGGCCATGTAGCCAGTCCAATGTAATCAGTGTTGAAGCATGTATTCAGAAAAAGGCACGCAACTGTTTCAGGCTTTGGCAGATTGGAGCAATCAGTTTGATGTATGAATGGTCATTGTTATTGGACAGTAATGGCTGCAGTTGCCAGTGGACTCTATTTTTACTTCTGATATAACAGTCCCCTGCCTTTGCGTAAAGTGTCATGCTTTTGACCAAGGAGCTCCTTTAAAGTTGGAGGTAGTTCTGAATTATTTAGCATTATCAAAAGGTGTCATCCCAATTTGCTTTTCTCTAATAATGGCGTCAAATGCAAATTGTTGAAGCAGACAGGATACAGTAAAATAGAAATAATAAACATGCAAAATTTTCTTATTTATAATAATAATAATTATTATTATTACTGACATACAGTGAGATTTTGGCCTTAACTTTTCACAAGTATATTAGATGTATCACAACAGCTGTTTTTTTTAAACCTGTCTTATCTATCTAGTGCCTGAGTCGTAGGACGACCATTGACGACCCACCATGAATGATAACGCCCCGGTTATCATCTTCATGGAGGTTTCCTTGGCAGGATTAGTGCAGTGGTTTGCCATTGCCTTCTGCATGATGCGAACCTACGGGCAATTTAGAACGGCCGATTAACCTACTGTGCATGTCTTTGGATTGTGGGAGGAAACCATAGCACCCGGAGGAAACCCACGCAAGCATGGGGAGAACATGCAAACTCCACACAGAAATGCCCAGGCCGAGAATCGAACCCAGGCCTTCTTGCTGTGAGGCGGACGTGCTAACCACTACGCCACCGTGCCACCTTCGTTCTTATAATAATTATAAATTAAACACCAAGTGGCTAAATTCTCTGTGTCCATACACTCACCTATACCCAAATAGATACATCTGTAATCACACATACTAAATACAAATCCATGACCCATCACGGCGAAGTGGATATTAGATCGGAAACTATTCATTTTGAGTTACTGGCACCCTTTTTGTAACTGATATCCTAAGCTTTAGAATTATACCAAAATTTATAACTTAATTCTATAATTTGGACTAACTAACCAAAACCCGCCAGAATTTTTCAGCCTTTTACTTACCAGTTCACTCATTGTCCTTTCATTGTGGGCTCTGCTCTTTCAGTGGTGGACAGGAATCAAGCACATGCTTTACAGTCTCATATGCAGCAGTCTGAAATACATTGCACGTTCTGACCCCTTTCTGTATTGGCTGTCACTAACTTTTTTTTTTTTTTTTTTTTTTTAGCAGTTTGTGCTTTTCTGTGTAATTAGATCGCATGGACTTGACTTCACTCCCCACGTGAAGCCCTAGGACCCCATAAAAGTAAACCTTAGGTGCCCATGAAACTAACCATGAGGTACTAATCACTGTAGACCAAGAACGGCCCACAAGACCTATGTTTGTGAAAATGCTCTGAGCCAGTCATGATAATTTGGCCCTTGCCAAAGTCTCGCGGACCTTTATGCTTCTTACTCTTTTTTTTTCTGGTTCCAACCCATCAACTTTGAGAAATGACTGGTAACATGTTGCCATTACAATGAGATAATTAACAACTGTTTACCGAAGGTAAGATGGATGTTGCTGAATAGTGCTCAAGAGGAATCTACTCAGTTTAGTGGCATCCACCAAGCTGAAATTACTATACTGTGTGTGTGTGTGTGTGTGTGTGTGTGTGTGTGTGTGTGTGTGTGTGTGTGTGTGTGTCTGTCTGTCTGTCTGTTTGTCTATTTATGTACCTGTAACTATATTACTCGACTTCCGGCTTCCATTTGTCACCATAAAAAACATCAAATTTTTGAAATGTGGCCGAACATGATATCATCAAGAACTATCAGTTTTTCATAGCAGTGTAAAAATAACATTTTCTCCTCTTCCAGGTTTACATAAGGCAAATAAACAGCCAGCAGCTTACCTTGTACACGGTGCCAAAATTATCAATGGAGCCTTTAGGTCATGGACGAAAAAACAGGTAGGTAATGTTTTAGGTAATTGTTGATGTGATCTTTCTAAGATAGAAATGTGTCAATACGGGTTCAGTAATATTTTTCGTCACCAGGCCCTTCTTGAACATGAAGATGAGCTTCCTGAAAACATGAAACCCACACAACTCATTAAAGACCTTGCCAAAGAGATTCGAATTGCTGAGGTGAGACATATGGAAAGTCCTTCTAACGACCATAGTGTATGTAGGATAAATATTTTGTTTACATCTTTATCCTCGTAGCTTTTTTTGGAATTAGTTAGGTTACAGTAAATTAACCGTCCTGTGGGTGATGTGTCTCGTTTTATCCAGAATGCAACTAAAGCCATAAAGAGTGACTTAAGCAACTCCAAGCCTCCAGCAGAAGAACCCCCATCAGCTCTGTCAGAACCAGAAGAACCAATGTCTCCGTCTAATATGTCCACTCCGCCTCGAGAGAAACCAGCTAGGAAAAAAGCCACCAAACCTCCAAAACCACCCAAACCACCCAAGATGCCCAAGGCCCCAAAGCCCCCGAAAGTTCCGAAAGTAAAGGAGGGTGGCAAGAAGAAAATTAAAAAAGTGAAAGAAGTTGGACTGCCAGAGAAAAAGCCATCCAGCCTGGCAGCACTTGAGTCCCATGCAAAGGACATTCTTAGCAAGATGGATCAGCCTAAAAAAGTAAACATGAACGCAGACATGACCACAGCCACATTCTGACACCATATAAAGTGTAAGAACCTGCTTCTGTAATTTACTCGTCTTAATTTTCTAGGCTCCAAAGAGTGTCATGAGCTTCATAGAAAAAGAGACAAATAAACAGAACAACGTGGAGAAGTTTGAGATGCGAGAACCGAACAAGAACAAAACGGAAGCAAAGTGGAAATACAAGGTAGGACGACTTAGAATTAAAACAGCTGAACCTGCTGAGCATATCTTATTCTCATCATTTAACCTCGACTCAGCCCGAGCCAGCTTTGAACATGAAAATACGACGAAAATGGCACTAAACCCTTGCCAAGTGGAGAAAGGAAGAGGAGGATTGATCCAAAAGCGATTTACACGTCTCAGATTAAAGCAATCAACAGAAATAATTCCGTGGCTCAGTCATCCATTCTGTTTGGAGCTCATCAAAGGCAGCCGCCCTTCACCCTGGCTCAGAGTTTTTACCTAATGCATTTACACTATGTCATATCCCTGACATGCTCACTAAGTATTTACATATGCCTCCCATTTCTGCTGAAAAACGTAAGCATGTTGTGTGATTATTGTTAGATGACATGGGAGGGCTTTTGAAGGAAAAGCTTAATTCTGGTGAACGGAAGACATTAGAAAGCTTTGGTTTCATGGAAATGTCAATGCCAAACGGCCCTGGGATGTTTGTAGTCGCTCCAAGTCTTTCCTTCCAAGCGCTCCTTTGCAGCTCCCCAAGCACTTACAGATGGAGGGAGTCTTGGCTATATGTTCACCAAGGTCATCAGACCCCATGGGTTCTGTCTTTCATTCCTGATCACTTTCAACACTGAAGCAACTGGACACCCCAAACTGATGTAGATCTCAACTGCAAAGAGTTTTCTGTATCTGTTTCTCTGATTTATTGATCTGGCTGTCTGTCTGTCCAACCTTTATTCGAACGATGCCTGACTTTTGTGATCTGTCTCTCTCTCTCTCTCTCTTACAGAATAGCAAACCGGATTCATTACTAAAAATGGAAGAAGAGCACAAATTTGAAAAAACACCTCTAGGACATAGAGACAATAGATTTTCCTTTACAATGTCTCACAAGAAATTGATGGGGTATGTACATCACGGTGTACACTAACAGTTTTATGGGGCTTTCCACTATTCACGCTCAGCCTCACACAGCTAGCAGCAATTTGGAACAGCCTACTGTGCATGTTTTTCGACTGTGGGTGGAAACCGGAGTACCTGGAGGAAACCCACGCAATCGAGGGGAGAACATTCAAGCTCCATACAGAAACTTACAGAACAGATCAAATGATTGGCAGACTGATTAATTCTACTATTCTGCTAACTCTGGGTGAAAGAGGGGTACACTCTGAACAGCTCACCCGTCCGTCGCAGGGCCATGATACACATACACACACACACGTAACCATTCACTTGCAAACAATTTGGAATTTAGAGGCAATTTTAAGCACCCGGTTAGCCTAATGTGCATGTCTTGGTACTGTGGGAGAAAAGTGTAGTACTCAGAGAAAACCCACCCACCAAGCATTGTGCGAACATGGAAACTCTACATAGAAACACCCTCACTGAGCCTGGGACTTAAACCCAGGAGCTTATTGATGTGAGGTGGTCTCAACAAACAACTAGGCCGATGTGTCGTCCAATATGGAAAATGGATATACAGGGATCCCTCACTTAATGATGACCGAGACCCCCACACACACACACACACACACACAGCAACCGCCGATTTCTGCGAAGTAGTATCGACCCCCCCCCAACTGACGTATAATATCAATAAATACATATTCAACACTATAAATGCTTTTAATAAAAATTAAACATTCAAAAATAATGCATAAGATGTAAATAAAAATACACACACAGACAGACGCGCGCACACACTCAGATGTGCACCTCACATAAAAGTGTAAGTAGTTTTGTTAGGGGGTTTTGGGTTGTGTTTTTTTTTTTTTTTTTTAATTTTTGTTTGTTTGGGCTTTTTTTTTTACATAATTGGCCTTCTTTTGTGGCATTTTCCTTAGCTTTTCCATTATTTTTCCTTAATTTCCTTATTTTTAAATTTTTCAATAAATATTTTTGAAAAACCCGCGATACGCTGAAGCAGCAGAAACTGAAGCACGAAGTAGCGAGGGATCGCTGTATATTTATTATACAATCGAACCGGTTTGGCAGGTGTTGACTTCTTATTTCTCCTGAAGCTACAATTATATCTCTCACTTGTTAGTTTTCTGCTTCATGTTGATTATATGGTCCATTGTGGATGCTCTATTGATGGATCAAAGAATGTGAATTTTTCCCTTTAGGGCAAAAACACTGAAGCCGCAGACCAACTCGAGTTTGTTTGGCTCGTTACAAAACGTGAAAGAGGACAAAGCCAAGCCAGTACGAGACGAGTATGAGTACGTCTCAGATGAGGGCGAACTTAAAATTGACGAGTTCCCCATCAGGAGGAAAAAGGCTCCAGTTAAAAGGGACTTTTCCTGTGAGTAGTGCCAGTGTAGTGAGTTCTACAGAATAAAAAGCAGCATTTCCCTCCATATGGAACAATTTATTGTTCATACTTGAGATGATCATTTTTCAGGAAATGAATAATAAAGCCCTTAGGACACAGTTATATCTATTACACTAGTTCTCTCTTCTGTATTATTTTTAAAGGTTACCTTTTGCCTTTTTCAGTTCTGTCAAACATCCGGGCATCAGAGCCTATCCAGACGTCCAAAAAGCCAAAAATGCAATCTTCGGATATTAAGGTAAGCATAAGGATCATTTATAATTCTTCTTAGACGACCTGAAGCCAAGGACAATTAAAGGATCAACAACCGCAACCCCCTTTTCTTTAAACAGACAATGACATGAACTTGAAGATGCCGATTAATTTCAAATTCTACAAAATTGGGACTTAATCACCATCCATTATTTCATGAAGTAACTAATAGATTCCTTCTGGGTGTGTTTAAAATATACTCTCCGCAATAGAGATCATATGTGTTGGCACCCAGTTCCCAGTGCTGGGTGGGTGTTCAGGCATTGCAGTAATTCCCCTTAATGTTCCAACTTAAACCAACACGCAGAGGAATTCAAAGAGAGAAAGCCACAGGACTGAGGAAAGTGTCACCACATGACTGATGAAGGAAATATCTGCGGTGTGATTCGACAGCATACACAATCAGTAACATACACAAAGGCAGACAGTGCAAGGCTGTAGGGGGTCACCAAGAGAACTTTTCACGTATAGGACTTCTTCAAGGCAAGATACGAGTACCTACACCTGGGATATATAGCATACTTATTTAATCAAATCTTTTGGATGGCAATACATTTTCATTCGTTTACATTCATTGCATTTGTCCGACACCCTTATCCAAAGTGACTTGCATGTTTATCTCACTTATACAACTGAGCAGTGGAGGGTTAAGGGCCTTGCTCAGGGGCCGCACAATAGCAGGGCATAAAGCTCAAGTCCGATGAGCAAGTAGACTCTCGGGTATAAAAAGCCCAAAAGACTTGACTTTTACCTTTAACTTATTCACCAAGAAACAACTGCCCCATAATGTCTTTATACATCATGAGCATGTAGATTTATATTTATTCAGCTCATTAAGAGATGAATTCAAGAGAATCTGGCCTGTTTTTAAACGACATGTTTGTAGTTAAGAAACAAAAAGGAACAATATCTCTCTCTCCACCCTTCTTGGACAAGTTCTATCTGTGCATAAACAACCACTCACACTTGTATAAATGTTCAAACTATAATTTGAAGAAGTTTATCAAATTCAATTCCAGGACATTTCTAATGTTTAACATGTGCTTGTCAGTTGAAGTTCAACTATGAATATGAAAATACGTTTGGTACCAGAGATCTACGCAAATTTAAACCTTCACCACCCTAGATTGTTTAAAATTTCATATTTAGGATTATAAATAGTAAGGAATTCAGGTAAGCACTATACCAAGTGTGGACTGTAAGTGAATATAAAAAGGAATATTCCTTGTACTAGGTAGTTTTTCTTATGGGAAGAGTTAACATGCATGTTTTGACAAAGCTTTTCAACAAGTCAGGAGTTTTATTACCATTATTATTACCATTATTATTATTATTATTATTATTATTATTATTATTATGGGAAAGGTTCTGTTTAAAAGGGTATTCTACCTGCTGTTATCATGTCCCATCTTGAACAATGCATAAGGAATGCTACAGGACATTGTGTCGAAAATAATAGTCAGACAGTTGCATCCGAGAGCAAGTGCAATGTATTCAAATGTTGTATCTTTGATTCAAAGACCCTTTAGGATGAAAAGAGCTGTAAGATGTTAATTTAATAATTTACAAGGCGATTACTTAAAAAAACATTCCTCAGTACAGCTCTATATTCAGAGTGTACTGTATTTAGTTTCATTTGGAAATCTTAGAGTTCTGGGACATAACCAAGAAATAATGGTGCAGGAAATAGTCAGAAAGTGGGGGGGAAAAAAAAAAAAAAAAAAAAACACAGTAGGAAGTTGGTGAAGAAGGAGCCAACTTGAACCTCGTCACCTCGTTATCTGGTTAATTAACTGGATAGAAAGATAGAAAGAAGACATGTATGATTAATAAATATGTGAGAATGCATCCACATGCAAATCAGTAGTTACTCATTATTATTCAGCTTTTTCTGTTAAGCAATTCCCCTACTGCTGAGCATTCGTTTCAGCCCCGTCCGCCATGTCACATGATGCACCACCATTATATATAATAATAATTGGGGCGGGGCAGCACGGTTGCATAGTGGCAATAAGGTTTATTTTATGATGTTTAATTGCTTGTTCCAAATGAATTCTAGGTGAGTGTGAATACTTGTGTATATGATGGACCTCCAGGGGTTCAGGGTGTACCTTGCCTTTGCTGTCTGCTCAGCAGACCCAAGTAGGAGTAAACAGTTAAGGAGATGACTGAATAAAAATTGGGGTGGTTTGGAGGTTCTGCATTTAGCACTTAGTGTTTAGCAAAGCAAGTGGTTCCAGGGTTTGAATCCCGAGCTCTGCGAGAGCGTTTCTGTGTGGAGTTTGGATGTGTTTCCCCATGCTTGTGTGGGTTTCATCTGAGTGCTCTGGTGTCCACCTACTGTAAGGAGACATTCACATTAGGTTAATTAAATATTCGTGATTTGCCAGTTGTATGCACATGTTGACCTTCTAATGGTCTTGCGTGTTATTCAGGGTCTACCCTACCTTCACCCAGGGTCAGCTGGGGTGGGCTCTGGCCTCATTGGGCCCTAACTGAAGATAAAGTGATACGAAAAATGAAATTTTCTTCAAATTAAAAATAAAATTAATGAAAATAATTATGTATTATTCTGTATTGGGATTGTAGTGGCTGGTTTATCGTCCACAAGATTAACCATTTGCATGCAACAGTACGATAGTTATTACTTGAGAGAACGTCCTCTTCACTGCTAACAAGCATGTTTTCTGTCATCTGTAGGAAATTAGTGGAGGTTCTACTAGTGTCAGCTTCCAGCAGAAAAGTAAGGAGATGTGTGAATATTTTTTATAACTGTGGATTTCCTAAACAAGTCCCTGATGATTCCATGACTTGTGTTCTTTCTGAATAAAGATGCAGATAAATTACTAATAGAAATTCATCAGGTGCTCATGAACTTCCCAGTAAGATTCCAAAAAAAAAAAAAAAAAAAAAACATTTAAAAGAACTTCCACTCATTTCCTACAGATTGTGTGTGTAAGGGGTGATCACACTAGAAACGCGATAAAGCGACTGGTGCGAATTACAACTTTTTTCAAATTTGTTTCGTAACATTCGCAGTATCGCATTTCCTATACCTGGTTTGTGAACTCATTTCAAAAAATGTAAAATTTCTGCAAAATGCTGCAAACCGAGGCTCTGACATGGAGTAGTCTAAAAGTCTTTTCAAACAGTGTGCACATGTTGCGAGAAGGTCGCAAAGTTGGAAAAGCGACAAGTTGGAAACTTCCACGTGAGAAGTTGGAGAAAAGTTTAAGACTTGCTGACATCTGCCATGTTATGTGTATTTTGTTATCATTTGTATTTTATTCACAAATATAAATTGAATGGTTTTAGAACAAAAAGTGAACAAAACATCACTGATTTATTACTTTTTTCATCAAATATCCACAAATTACTCACAAATCAGTTGCGAATTGTTGTGCGACTTTCTCCTGACTTTTGCAAGATATTTTCTTGAAGCGGCAAAATATTTTGCAAAACATCTTATTCCAAATTTCAAAATTTTAAAAAAAACAAACAAACAAAAAAAAAAATCACCAAAACCCAATTTGTGTCAGTAGCTTTTCCGCCACACGTCTAGTATGATCACCCCTTATGATCACCCCTTAGTGAAACTATTTCTGCATGCAAAAATTCATAATATTCTACACTAAAAACATTCAGCACATCCATTCAATTCATATGCATTAAATTATATGAATTTATTCAACATCATCATTGGATGATTAAATTATTCAAGAGGAAAATCCTTGCAGTAATCAGCTAAATGCTTTACTGAAAAAGCTGAAGCAATAAATCTGTATTGAATTATCAGAAGTTCACATTGATTATTTGTTTGTTTCTGGAAAGCAGTGCTTGATAGAAGTACTAAACGCCGTGTCAGGGCCCAGGAAAAAAAAATTATCTTGAAGTGAACCCATAAATAATGTAATCAACTTTCTCAGCTGGTGGACCGTCGTCGACTACCGACCCAGGAAATTATTTAAAAAAAAAATGAATCAAGTACTTAAAAAAATACCAAAGCAGAGCTGAAAGAAATGGGGAAAAGTTCTTTTTAAAGTGACTTTAGTTTGCTAAGTGTGAGCCAGCTGGCCGTCTGCAGCAGGTTCTGTGATCCGGTCACAAGCATTATTTTGTAAATTATTTATCTAAAAGCAGAGACCAACTCTGAAGAACGGCAAAAGCCAGAGTTTTCACAGATTTTTCATTTCATTTATCCACTCTGATTTGGAAACTGACAACTTGTTTAAAAAGAAAAATCGTAAGCGAAAACTAAAGGTTTACAGACGAAGATATGGAGAAGTGTGTGTTCATTTTCTTGTCAAATTCAGTGTCAAAATTCTGAAGTACCATAAAGTGCTACTTCAATTTTTGTTATTTTGATTCACGGCTGTCGTTTAGTGCAATGAATCGATCTCATATTTCAGGGGAATTTAACCACTGAAGGAAAGGATAGCACTTCAAAGATAATTTCAACCAAAACTCCCTTGAGTTCTGTCTCTGTACAAGATCTCAGATTTAACAATTTTATTGTTGACAATATATTAGAACTCACTCACTCATAAGCCAAACCACTTAATTCTATTAGGGTTGCGGGGAGGCTGGAGCATATCTCAACCAACACAGGTCAGAACCACGGTAAACCCAGAACAGCTCACTAGACCATTGCAGAGCGAACACAGATACACAGTTAATTAGCTCAAAGCACATGTGTCTTTGGATTGTGAGAAGAAACCAAAGTACATGGAGGAAAACCATGCAAGCACATGGAGAACACACAAACTCCACACAGAAACTATCTTGCTGAGTCCAGAACTTTCTTGCTGTAAAGGTGGACGTGCGAACCACTACACCAACCATGCAACCATTATATCAAAACTGAAACTCAGAATGATGTCATTAATAACCAGTTGAATATGGAAGTGTACCACTATGTGTGTGTAAATATATATATATGTGCTTCTCAAATAGTGGGGCACGCGGTATGATGCCGGGGGTGGGTGGGTGGGTGTTGTATGCCAAGGGGAGCACGTATGACCCTGGGGAACATGCGTTCCTGGAATAGTGTATGAGAATTAAGTGTAATTGCACCTCCACTCCACTAGTTTTCAGTGGCGCTCTCATTATGGCCACTATGGTGTAGCGGTTTTTCTCAAGAACAAACAACATGAAGTGAAGTAAATAACCCCTCAAGAAACAACATGGAAAAATTTCTAACAGGAACGAAGAGAAAGGTGGAGAGAGATGGAGATATTAAGACATAAATAAGTTGAAAGAGTTTAAATAAGGATGCATTTTTTTAATTTCAGGCACATTGGTGCACTTTAAATCTTTTCTATTACAGAATAAAAAAACAATGTTAATGAAGTTTTTCTTTATTGTAAGTTGAACTATATTTGTTTATTTTTTGTTTTTAATGTTAATAAATAAACAATGTTATGAAGAGGTGTACTAATAATTTTATAGACAAATAACACTCACGGGGCGGTGGGGGCCGTGACATGTTTTTTTCTTCCTAGAGGGGGCGCCACAGAAAATAATTGAGAAGCACTGATACATACATATACCTATATAGCGAGGGATCACTCTGTGTGTGTGTGTGTGTGTGTGTGTGTGTGTATGTATGTGTGTATATATATATATATATATGTGTGTGTGTGTGTGTGTGTTTATATGTTTGCTTTTTTGCAACTGTATGATGATTTTAATCCAGCCTTTTATACCTCTAACACAGATCTGTCAATGAGAATGGAATGAATGGATCCAATTCTATACTTGTTCATGTTAATTGTGGGCCTTATGACATCATTCTGAAACCCAGTTTTCATAAAATCATTTTAACTCCTAAAATTTTCCACATAGAAAGAAATTAATCTAGAGATTTGAATGAAATTACCTTAAAAAGTGCTGTCTACTCCTTTAATATTATAGCAGGAGACTGAGATTTGCAAATTATTGTTCTGCTCTGAATTTGGGTCATAATACCGATATCAATAGAGAACTTATATACTGTACATCTAAAAACCCAAGAAACTCTTAATTTTCTTGCTCTTCCTGACTGTAGGTGTTTGCAATTTATTGTTTCTTTTCATTCAGACTGTGGACTCGTCAGATGAGGAGTCACTACACATAGACACAGAAGCCAAGCCAGAAGTCAAGGGCCGGAATTCCAAGGTTTGTAAAAAGAAAGGGGGCAGCGCGGCCGGGATCCTTGACCTCCTGCAGGCCAGCAAGCAAGTGGGCGGCATTGACTACAACAACAGGTACACAGCCTTAAACTCTCATAATCTGTAAAACTAATTCTAATGCAGTCTTTTAAAACATTGTGATTATCATGTGTACCAATAGATGCGTGAAAACAGTTCAATCAAACTTTATTTGTTTAATACTTTTAAAAAGAGACATATGCAGAAAACAGTTTCCAGAAATCCAGTTATATATTTTAATCCCTATTGATGAAAAATGGGACAGAAATAAATAAAATGCTAAAAGATGAGATGAAAAACAAAAGCCACCCATCCTAAGAACAGAAGCATCTCATAGGGGTGATAGCACTAGAGGTATGATAGAAAAGTGACTGACGCAAATGGCATTTCGTGGCTGTTGCTTTACACTCTCAAATTTGTCGTGGAATATTTGTGGCGTCGCAGTTTGGTTGCCTGGCTTGTGAACACGTCACAAAAAAATTTCAAAAATGTCGAAAATTTCAATGAATGTTTCAAAAGAAGCCTCTGTGCATGTTGCGAGAAAGTCGCAAAGTTGTCGGTTTGCTTGCAAATTATTTGTTTTTCTGTGTCTTCCTATATTTTGTCATAATTTGTACACTTTTTTTCGCCACACATCCACAAACCAATTGCAAATTACTCACAAAGTGGCAAAATTATTGGCAATCAGTGTCAAAATTTTTGCGCTGTCTTCTTGCGACTTTTGATCATTACACTCACTATCCGAGTTACGACCTAGATCGGTTGTGACCAACCAGTCGTAAGTCAGATTGGTTGTAAGTCGGATGCCATTCACCCAGCACTCGCTATGAATTCATGTGAAGCGTATTCTTGACCTGCACGTTTCTTCAACATGCGAACTACACCTGTAGCCTTACTTTGCACTCCTCGCAACATCACTTTCACATTTCTTTACCTACTGTCTTCCAACCACGGGTATAGCAACTTTTCCATCTCTGCAATCGGTCCGTCACGTTGTTTTGTGATGATAGTCGACATAATTGGGGCTGCTGCTTTCACTGCTTCCTTGATGCGGTCCTTGTCCTTCAAAACTGTAGACACTGTGGAGTGGGAGAGATGGAGATTTCACTTTCACTTTCATCTTCGTCTCCAAGGACAGTACCTTCCTTGCTTTCTCGGTAGAATTGTCAGCTGATGAATCGGACTTCCTCTTGGGGGCCATGGTAACGGTGTACAGTAAATGAATGTAAAATCGTACTGTAAAAGAGATGTTACTGCGACGGGATCTACTCACTGAGTGTAGCGGTAGAATGCTGTGAGTGTGAGATGCTGGGATGCTGTGCTGCCACAACTATCTTACGCACTGCGCTGCCAGGTATATACAGTAAACACATGATAGGCCATCTGCTAGACATGGTCGTAACTCGTGTACGTCGTAACTCGAATAGTGATTATATATGTATTTAAGCCACAAAATTTTACATGGGGAGCTGAAAAGTCATTACCCCTTAGTGACACTGATAGTGGATTTATAACACAATACTCTTCTAAGCCTGTTACCAGGGCCGGGCAGAGCCCGAGAAAAAGCCTAGAGAAGCGACTTTGAGACCGAAAGAAAACTGGTTTGATTCCCGAACCAACACGAAAAATGTGTGGTGGTGTTTCCTCCACATAAAAAACTAAAGTGCTTTGAGTAAGGCACCAAACCCCCCAGTGCTCTGAGTGTATGTGTGTGTGCTCACCTTGGGTGGGTTAAATGCAGAGGAAATAATTTCCCTTACAGGATTAATACAGTGTATTAAAAAATAAATAAAAAAAAAGATGACCGTATTAAGAATATGAGTTATATAATAAGCCCAGCGGTTAGTAGATATGTCTGTTCCTGTAGCAAATCTTTACGATGTCCAGTTGCAGCAGTAGAAAGTTAGTGCACCCTAAACTGTGTGCATCTCGATCATCGGACACAAATTGTAGAAAGCCTTGTTTTTGCTTAATCAAAACAATCCTCAAATACAGCCGAATTACTCCCTACAATAAACTACAACCACAAATCTCTGAAAGTTCAAATTCTTCATGCATCACCTTCATATATATGATTATAATGTACAGGATCACTCACTTTAATTGGGACTGAGATCCCCCCGCGACTGCCGAATTCCGCAAAGTAGGATCAACACCCCCTCCACCTGTCGTATACGTACATATATATGTGTATATAATGTCAATAAATACATATTCAACGCTATAAATGCTTATAATAACAATTAAACATTCAAAAATAATGCATAAGATGTAAATAAAATACAAATACACACACGTACAGATGCGTGTGCACACAGATGCACGTGCACACACTCAGCTGCGCACCTCACATAAAAATGTAAGTAGTTTTGTTGGGGGGTTTTGGGTTGTTTTTCAATGCAACGATCAGGTTTGTGCTCAGTCTGCCACCTTTAACTTGGCTCCACATCACTTCTCTCCTGGGTCATAAACAGCCTCCTGAAGAAAGACAGGCACATGAGTACGCTGCCATTAACACACAGGTGTGGACAATCACTCGTTACCTGCTCATTCAACCCCTCATTCCTTTCCGCAAGTACGTAATGCTTAAACACACCCCCGCATTCAGATGACAGTTTCGCTGTCTTGAAATACACTTTCTTCTACCATCTAAAACTTTATATGAACAAACTTGAAGGAATTATGTTTCCAAGTTCATCAAGATCCCCCTTGATGATGCCTCAAGGCCTGCTACAGCATGTTACTGTCTGTTAAGCTCTACTGCGCTATACTACAACTTCCACATTCTATCATGATTGGGCAGCCGTATTCTAATAGTTAGAGAAGCTGCTTTGTGACTGACAGGTCGCCAGTTTGATTTCTGAACCAGCAGGAAAAATGTGGGGTGAATGAGCACCTTCCCTTCCGCCGTATAAAAATGTCTGAAGTGCCCTTGAGCAAGGCATGTAACACCTCACTGCTCTCTGGCACCCCCAGTGTGTATGGCAGCCCACTGCTCCGAGTGCATGTGTGTGCTCACTTTGGATGGGTTAAATGCAGAGGAAATAATTTCCCTTATGGGATTAGTCTTTCTTTTTTTTTTGGTTTTTACACCCGAGCCTAGTGGCTTAGCCTCGTGGCTCATCAGGCCGGTGCTTATCCCCGGTTTCCATAGCGTGAAGTGACCAGGAGTTTAACTCCCCCTGGATGGGACGCTAGTCCATCGCAGGTTACCTTCCCAGTATATTTTACTGGTACCCATTTATACTGCTGGGCGAACAGAGGCACACTTGTGGTTAGGAACTTGCTCAGGGACCATCTTAGCACAGTGGGGGTCTAACTGGGATTCGAACCCACAACCTCCCGATCATGAGCCCAGCACCCTAACCACTACACCACCGGCCCCAAAGGAGAAAGTAGTTTGTAAAATCAAATCAAATGAATGACATTCATCGCTTGCAATAACTACATCAAGCCCTCACCAAAACCGTGGCGTTATTCTTGTGTACTACTGATACGTTCATTTTTTTATTTGTTTTCAGGGGTTTCTTTTTACAATCCTCTCTTCAGGAAGTAAAATGCACACTCAGTTGTGATTGTCCAAAACATTCTGCTTCCGTTTTTCTTGTAGAACATGCAGTTGCTTTTCAATTGCTGTTCCGTTGGCGTACAGAACCAATGGCATGTCACGTGCGCATTTATATAAATACGTCAGCTCTGAAGGCGACTCATCAAACAGCTGGTCTGACATGACCGTTGATGGGGAGAAACTAGCCTGCACCCTTACTTATAGCTAAACTAAAAGACAAGAGCAGGCTTTGCTGCATCATTGAGAATGCGACACTGTGTTATCAATTTTTTTTCCCCTGGAACACGTTTCAGAATGTGGTGAACAACCATGTGTAGCTGAATGCATGCAGGGAAAGTAAGTCACCTTCAGGCTCTTCTATCTTTATTCTACTTATATCTCAAATAATAGTTTACACCGTAGTATTTATATGAATACTTACCACTCTGTCAGCAGTTTACATATGAAACCTCTATTTGTTTGATATTCCTCCACTATTAATTTGTCAAAATGCAGTTGAACGCTCAGGGCAATTCCTCTTCATTTTCCTGCTTGTTGTTTTGAACCGTTTTTGATGGTCTATTTCAACTGGGCTGAAATCTGCAAATTGGCAGAAAGCTCCTAAAAAAAAGAAAAAGAAAGAAAGAAAACATTGCTGAAATATGTTAATTTCTCAAATTATTTTTTTCTCGAGTTGTATGAGTGCAGATTGTGTGGAGGAAATGACTGCACTCGATTTCAGCCACATTAAACAAGCACTTTTTCCCTCATTGTTTCAGCTCACTGCTTAATGACTTAATAGGTGGTAATCTGGACAGGAGAAATTTGTATATTTCTGCTGCTTTCCACAGGCTTGAGGCAGATGGAAGCACTGTTCTTATATCCTGCACGAGGATAAAAACACCTGGATTCAATAACTTAAATGAACAACAACTGGGTTTAGTGGTGCTTAAATTAAAGACATCAAAATATTATGCCAAGTGTGTTTCTTTATGTTACTAATTTGCGAAACCAAATAATCTGTTATATAATTGCAAGTTGAAGTAGGTGTCTTACCACTTTAAAAAGAAAAGAAAAAAAACATATAGTACGCTGTAGTAATCAGAAAGCTACTTGTCCTTATAATTACGAAAGTTTAGGCTGCATTTTAGTGTAAATGTAATGAGACTGCCGTAAATAGTTGATATTTGAAACATAGGAATTTACCAGTGACCGAAGATTAGGCAGTGACTTGAATCCCTACTTACGCCGTATGGTTTCACTTTTATGCAGCTCGCGCAGACACACCCTCGGCTTTGAGTGTTTATGCATTTTTAGCTGGCTATTTCTGGACGTGTCTGTCAACTTTTTGACCTATCCCATCATTCTTTTCCCAGTCTCCACTCTTTCCATGTTGGAAAACCCCACCCCCCATACAGTTAGAGTTTTTTCCATGACAAACCAAAACTGATCTGAAAGGTCCCAGCATCATACACACACACACACACACACACACACACACACACACAGCCTGTAGTGGAAAACCTTTCTCAGCTACTTTAGCTGAACTGTTGTCATTGTCCCAAGCCACACACCATCAATCCTCACCGTATATGATACTTTCTCTGCTTGATTTTTTTTTTGAACTTGAGAAGCTTTTTAATTCTCACTGACAAGTTGGAAGTATTGCATGTACTATACGATTCCTCGCCGGACTTCCAGCCATCTGTATAATTTCTGGTGCTTTTCATGTTCCTTTGACTGCTTTGCCTGCACTCCAAGCCTTCATGTTTGCCCTGGCAATGTGAGATTAATCTACATGTTTTGTTATTTGTGTGTTGATGGCATTGTAGTCAGCCACCTGCATCCCCCAGTACACAGGAGGCCATCCAGGGCATGTTGTCCATGGCTAACCTGCAGTCCTCAGATGCCTGCCTTCAGCCAACCTGGAACAACAGTCAAGCCAAGAGCAACTCTCACAGCGGGACAGCCAGCAAAAAGCCTGCAGCAGCCAGCAACAGCAAGCGTCCCTCAGCCAAACGGCCCCCCAAAAAACCACGTAAAAGCAGCAGTGTGGACAGTGGTGACATGTTTGATGACGACGATGACCAGGACCACTTGGAAGCCTGCTTCAAAGACTCAGACTATGGTAAGATTTGATAGACTTTAGCATACAGGCTTTGGAGTTGTCGACAATTATTTAGGGGTTTAAAATATAGTTCTTAATCATGAGGAAAAATAACCTTTTGTTTTATTTAAAAGCTTTATTTTTTTTTGTAAAGATATTACTTTTTTTTACCATAATTAAAACAATTGGACTTATCTGTTTTTGGAAACAGATAAGGTGCAGGGGGCAAAGTCGATGTCACTGCTTCATGTACCTGTATTCAGGTTGCTTTCTGTATATAAAAAAATATATGTGGGCGACGTCTGACCTCCCAAAAACAAACCACTAGCCAGTTTAAAGGTAAAGTCCTTTGGGATTTTTACACCCGAGCCTTAGTGGCGCATCAGGCCGGTGCTTATCCCCGGTTTCCATAGCATGTAGCAACTAGGAGCACAACTCCTCCTGGATGGGGCGCGAGTCCATCGCAGGTTACCTTCCGGGTATATTTTTACTGGTACCCATTTATACTGCTGGGTGAACAGAGGCACACTTGTGGTTGAAACTTTGCCCAGGGGTCTTAACACAGTGCGGGTTTAACTGAGATTTGAACATACAACCTCCCGATCATGAGCGCAGTACCCTAACCACGATGCCACCTTCCTCACCTCAATAGCCAGTTTATCTACTATTAATTGTCCATATATGTGAATAACCATCTGCGCGCATGGTGGATTTCTGTTTTTATATATATATATATATATATATATATATATATATATATATATATATATATATATATATATAAATATAAGTATGTGATGTTGCCCAACATCATTCCCAGGATAGAGTCCAGATCAAATTTATTGAATGAATTTTAATTTTTTTTTGGTTTACTTATTAACACTTTCATTTTTTAAGCTTGTGGGAAGGCCGAAACCCATCCCAGCCGAGTCTTCACAAGGGCAGAGTATACCCTGGAGAGCTAATCAGACCATTGCAGAGGCCAAGCACAGACATAACCAATCACATTCACATGTAGGGGCAATCGAGAATATCAAATTAGTCTAATGTGCATTGTCACAATTTGTGGGAGGAAACCAGAGCATCCACACGAATCACACACAAGCACAGGGAGAACAAGCTTAACTCCACACAGACATCAGGCATGGGGACCCTCGCCAGGCATGAGACTCGAACCCAGGATCTTCTTGTTGTGAGATGAACATGTTAATCATTACACCACAGTGCCACCATAATGAGCTCCGACACGTCTAAAATATTTGAGGATGATTTGTACTCCAAATGTTGAATTCCAAACGTGGCAGATTCCATTTCAGCTTTTCTTTCTAAGTGCACAAGTGTGAAGAACCAGATTCTTCGTTTTTTTTTTTTGTTTTGTTTTTTTTTTTGTTATAAACGTGATGAAAACATTAACACTGATTTTCTTCCTAAATATCTTGTGTATGTTCGGACTGAAAATCGGTTGGTTCAATGTGTCTTTGTGAGAATGGTGTGGCTGTTTTTCCAGTGATTGAAATGATGAACACTCGTGCAAAACCAAGAGGAATTGAGTCATTTACGATTGCAGTTGCTTTTTGATTTAAACTGGGAGGTTCTCATTACAGCCAAGTGACAGGCGTTTTGTTTATTCCGCATGGAAGGATCTCCAAATCTTGTCTTTGAGTTCAATTCCAATGAACTACTTTTTCAGCTGGGCGCTTCTTGTGAACCCTTTCCAAAAACAGCAAGACCATTAGTAGCCCCGTTAATAATCCATTAGCCATCGTTCTAAACTGTTGTTTTAAATGCTTTTTGATCTGATACCCTAATTAGTCATTACTAGCACACATATTTGCAATCTAGATCACACTAGGGACCATTTTATCAAGCGCACTGGCATTTTTCTCTACTGTAAACAGTGGATTTTTTCAGCCTTGATAATTATTGGGAATTGCGTATTTTTTCGTGCAAAACTTCAAAGAGACTAGGTACATCAGGCAGAGTATTAAACAGCTGCCTTACATCTGTTCTATGCTCAGCGTCAATCCCTTTGAAAATCTTCAGTTTATTAACTGCACATTTAAAATGTATACTTTTCCATATTGTTTTTTTTTTCCCTGCGATGAGTTTTGATGAGTATTAAAATCTCCTGGACTGTGTTTGCTTCAGTTTACCCTTCTCTGGAGTCTGAAGAGGACAGCCCAATCTTCAAGTCTCGGTCAAAGAAAAGGAAAAGCTCAGACGATACTCCGTATAGTCCGACAGGTATGGATAACATCATAGCTGTCCTAAACGTTCCCCTCAGGGTTACCGCAAAGTAGAGGATGTCTCTGGTATGTGATATGTAAAGGTTACATTCATCCCTGTTGTGTTTTACAGCACGAGTTGGGCCCTCTGTGCCACGACAGGAAAGACCAACACGCGAAGGGGCCAGGGTTGCGTCCATAGAGACTGGTTTAGCTGCTGCTGCTGCCAAACTCTCGCATCAGGTTAATAAATTCCTCTTGCAGTTTTTGTCTTTACTGCGGGCTGTACTTTGTGGAGTCATAGCTGATAGGTTTAGCATTTTGTTATACAGCTAAGAAAGCAATACAGGTTAATTGGGACCGAGATCCCCCCCCCGCGACTACCGAATTCCATGAAGTAGGATCAAACACACCCCCTTCCCGACTGATGTATACGTACATGTATATGTGTATATAATATCAAGAAATACATATTCAATGCTATAAATGCTTATAATAACAATTAAACATTCAAAAATAATGCAAAAGATATAAATAAAATATAAATACACACACAGATGTGCTTGCGCGCATTCAGATGTGCACCTCACAATGTAAGTAGTTTTGATGGGAGGTTTTGGGTTGGTATTTTTGTTTTTGTTTGTTTGGATTTTTTTTTTTTTTTTTGCATAATTGGCCTTGTTTTTGAGGCATTTTTAAAAACTTCCCCCTATTCTTTCTTAATTTCCTTATTTTTTAATTCAATAAATATTTAAAAAAAAAAAACACGATGCACTGAAGATACATGAGTTGAAGCGTGAAGTAGCGAGGGATCTCTGTATATAGAGTGGCGGTGCTAGCAGTGAGAATATCTGAATAAATACGCACTACGAAACCAATTACATGTGACTACTCATGATTAGCAGGTCAGTTTCTTCAACTGAGTGTAAATGTCTGACTTATTAGACATGTGGAAAACGGACTAGCTACTTCCTTTTTCTAGTCAAAAACTAGAAAAAGGAAGTAGCTAGTCCGATGCGGACTTCTGATGTGTGGTAATCTGTACACTCGTGCATAAATCAGGGCCAGCATTTGCTTCCCCAGCTGCACGTGCTCACTGGATCTTGGCCTTCTGAAAGAATGCACTGTCTCCTTATAAAATGAACTAAAAGTGTGATTGGCTAATTTCACTTTTACTTCCAAATGGTGATAATTTCGATATTTATTGCCCTTTATGAAGCTCTAGAAGTACTCTTGTGCTTCTGGAGTTTTAGGACCAGTTTTAGATTAATATGCCAGTCTGTTTGTTCCCAAAACTTTTTCGGCATATGATATTAGAATACAGACACTCCCCGCTTTACGTTATTTCTTTTTACGTATTTTTCGATTTTACGTTTTTAAAATAGAAAAAAAAAATTTGAGTTTAGTGTGCTCTCTGTAGTACGAGACGTACCTACGTAGTATGCTGACGTAATACGCTACTTACACATGACGCTGCGTTCATTGTTTACAAACGACAGACTGAACGTGCCCCTCCATCTTCCCAGTCCACCGCGTGTTACCCTTGTGTTAAGACGTCGTCTCTGTGATCTTTGTGTTTACACTGTTTTGCGGACTTTTGTGACTCTAAGCAAATCTGGTTGGTCAGAAGCGTAAGCCTATTAGTGATAGTGGTAATCAGAAAAAGCGGCAAGCCATCTTGTTAGAAACGAAGATGGCTAATATCAAGAAAATCGATGCTGGTGAAAAACACGTGAATGTTGCACGTTTCTTCCAAATGGCACCGTCGACCATTGGAACCATTTACATGCAGAAAGATCACATCACAGAGAAAGTTAAAGGTTATATTTGATACTGTATTTGATATTTGATGAGTGAATTTGATGAAAAATTATCCATTTGAAGTTATTTTGCTTGAATTTAATTTATTTGAACTTAATGTTGATATTATTTGATATATTTCATATTATTTCACTATGTTATGTTTATAATAATTGATTTAGGGGTGTTTTATGAGATACGGTAATGGTATTTATGGATGTATAGTACAGTATGAACGTCACATACACATACAGTAACAACTTACGGTTTTTTTCACCTTACGTTCGGCCGTCCGGAACCGAACTAAAACGTAAATCGGGGTGCGTCTGGACTGCTGTAACTTTTACTTGCAGCTCTGAGATTGTGGAATGATTTGCCCCTGCATGTCAGACAGGCCCCTCGTTACCTATTTTTAAATTATTTCTTCTCGTTGGACTTTGGGACCTATTGAGGGTTTATCTATAGAGGTTTTAGTGTTTCTCTTCTTATATGTTTACTGGATTGTATTTTTTTTTAGTCTTCTGTAAAGCACCTTGTTTCAACTGGTGTTTTTTTTTTGTAAGGGTTTGACCTTCCATGTGCACAGAACACACACACAAAAAAACCACACCTGTAGTGGACTGCAGCACACACAAACCAGAGCAAAGTCCCCACACAGACTTCACTTTGTCCCACAAAAATTAGAGATTGCACTTCCATGGTACCTCATGTTACACAACCCACCCATTGTCAGGCTCGTTTCCTTATATGGTAAAGGGTTCTGGTGCACATCCTTCTATTTGGCCTTATAAGGAAACTCTCTCATAATTAATTAAAATTCTTGTCCATGTGGACACGTTCAGGCACCAAAGCCATAGAAAAATCCTCAAAGAATCTTTTCATTTAATTTATCAACTGAATCAACAGAATTTGAAATAAATGAGATGTGACCTGAGACAGCCATTGGCTTGAAAAATCACTCGTGTTCCTATGTACTGTGCAAATTTTCACAAGAGTTTTTAAGACATCAGTGACCTCGGATAACACTGTTAAAGAAAAATTATAAGCAGGAAGAAACTTTAGATTCAATGGAGAAAGCCCATTCTCCTCTCCCCTGTGGTGCTGCTTTTTGATGCATGTTTCACTTTATCCTTGTCACAGGAAGAGCAGCAGAAAATCAAGAAGAAAAAAAAGAGCATCAAAAAGAAGCCCGTGGTTATAGAGGAGCCTCAGAAACACTCTCAGGACAGCAGTTCTCCAGAGGCAACCCCAGATTCGGAGGGCAACACAGCCGACCAGGAGTATAGCAGCGGAACAGGCAAGCTAGGCAGCGGCTCACAGCCCATGGCTCCAGGAGTCTTCCTCAATCAGAGACGTCCCTCCACTTCATCTCCAAACAATGTCTCGGCACAGCCAGCAAAAGTGGAACGGGGCAACTCGGCAGATGCCAAAGGTAAATAGAAATCAGAGTGTTGTTATTATTAGCAGTAGTATACAGTGTTACCTCACTTTACGAAATTAATCCGTTCTAGTGCCTTTTTCGTAACTTGCATTTTTCATAAGTTTAACCACATTTTACATGTAAAACTATGTTTGATATGTTCCCAGGCTCCCAATACTACCCCACAAACCCTTTAAAATTGATAAAAGTACACCGATTTTGGATGAAATATGTATGAAATATGTGTTAAAAGAAAATTATTTACCTTTTTTTTTTAAATCTCTCAAACCACCCATGTGACGCGTTTAATTCCGGGGGTTGCTGGTCCGAAGAACCCTCACCCCCACCCCCACCCTCCTTCACGAGGTCCTTAAATATGGCGGTTGCTTTTTCCGAAATAATTGCCCCGTCACTGTATCTCCTCTTTTAAGGCCTCCTTCTGCTTCAATATCGTCCCGATTGTAGAGGGGTGTCGGCCATACTCCTTTGCGATTTCGCTCAACCGAGTCCAACTTTCATATTTTTTTTAATCATCTCCTGTTTTACTTTTATTGATGACAGAGCCCACTTCTTCTTTTCAGTCTCACCAGGAATCACTTTCTTGGGGCTCATAATTAATGACGAAAAATAACGCTGCAATAAGCACACTCAAAAAAACTCATGAAACTCACGAACCAACAGTACAACTCTCTTTCACGCGTGTTTCAACCAATGGGTCGAAGGCACACGAAAAGCATTATGGGTACATACTGTATTATGGAGAGTCAGCTCCCTCCTAGCCAATGGGAGGCCAAGGGGGCGGGGTGTTGGGAGACAACCAATGGGAATGCAACTCGCGCATTGTTTGAATTTTTAAGATGGCGCTTTCGTAACGTGAACTTGTTTCGTATCCAGAGACAAAAATTTTAGGAAAATGCGTTCCGTAACCTGAATTTTTCGTTTGGTGAGACTTTCGTTAAGTGAGGTACCGCTGTATTATTTTGCTGTCCTTACTTCTGAGCAGTTGTATCCCACTTTAAGGTTCTGTACTAGGGAAAACAAGATAGGACTCTTCATTTCCTTCCATTGGGTCCCTCAACTTAACTACTTATCTGTGCTTCGAATGTATTCTGACTCAATAATAAGCTCCTATTCACAAAACTTCCACAAAGTTCTTCATGAAATTAAATTCCTGATTGCATCAGCACATTAATTGATTTAAGAAGTAGTTTAATTTCCACTTTCAGACTTCCAGGTACTTTTAACACGACTGTGTTTTTCTTCTAGCCAAGCGGCTAAAGAAAGGCATGGCAACAGCCAAACAAAGACTCGGAAAAATCTTAAAGATCCATCGAAACGGGAAGCTCCTCCTGTAATAGGAACAGCGGAGGAGATTTGACATTTTCTCCTGACGTTCCTATGGACACAAAGGACTGGCCGCCCGATCCCTCCCGCCCTCTCCTACCCCCACCCCTCCCTGAACTGTGGACAAGAACTGAAAGACGGAAGGGGAGTGTGCGAGTCACGCAACTTTTTCGAATTTCTAAGAAGAGCTTAGGTCAGAATAGGTTTTTGCTTCGACTTATACTTTATAACTTTCAGATATAAAAAATGTACAGAATACATGCTATTAATATTTTGTAAGAAGAATTTGTCTCGTTTTACTACAGCTGTCAGTTT
The DNA here is from genome assembly GCA_024760905.1 of Plotosus lineatus. Lineage (NCBI taxonomy): Eukaryota > Metazoa > Chordata > Actinopteri > Siluriformes > Plotosidae > Plotosus > Plotosus lineatus. The sequence continues at coordinate 15,263,802 of CM045732.1, forward strand.
ATCAGGGGTTGCAAAGATATTATAAGATGAATAGCAGTCATTCCAAGATAAAGAAAGTATCCCTTGCATGTGTTCAGTTGCATGCATGCATTGGTAGAGAGGGCTGGGACGGGGGCTAAAATCCAGGAATTCATTTATACTCTTTGGATGCGGCTTATCATTGTCTTTCGATGTTGAATAAGTATTATTGAACACTTTTCCATTCATTTTCACAGCGACTGCCCCACACGAGCCCAAGACACCACATTTCTTATTGTATTGTGGTGAGAGGATGTTTGAATGAGTTACTTTTGTTTGCTGAGCACTATCACTGATAATATTTATTGATCTAATATAATTGTACATCATAGGTAGCTTGAGGAAAGCTCAAAGGCACTTAAACACATCAACAAAGCACAAAACCGTGATCTTGTGAGTAGTTTTAATTGTCTTTTTTATAAGAGCTACTGTGATTCTATGAACTAATAATAGATTTTTTTTCTTTCTTTTTCTTTCGCATAGAACAATAGAAGCCAAATTTTGTTTCCTGGAATCAAAATCATCAAGTACATAAAAAACGCTCAATAACTCCAGACATACACATCATATTTTACCACATGAGGTTCTTTTTTTTTTTTTTTTTTTTATATAAATAAGGTCATCTTTCACCGTATAAAGAATTGTACATTATACGTACAGCACACTAATAGGTTATACGTACCAGTAACTGCTAGCAATACTCAAAGTAGATACTTTTCTCACAATTTTACATCATGTTTATTAACTTTTGAGCTTTATGTTACTGTCGTGTTCATAAATGTAGCCTCTCTCTTTTTTTTAAATTCATATCTTAAAATGATTTAAATTAAAAAAAAAAAAAAAAAAAAAACACTAATTGTATGGGACCTTGAGCTCTGATAAGCCTCATCCACATTGATGTGTATCACTACGTTAGGGATACTTTCTCTCCTTTGTTGGTCTCACAGGCAGCACCCATTAACTCTAGACTGAAATATGCATTTATATTGCTTCACAGTACAGTATGTAGAATGTAGCCTGTATATAGCTTTTTAAATGAATACGTTTTGTATCCTTTTTCCTCAATACTTCATTATACATTTTTACTAGTTTTTTGCAAAAGTGTAAACAAGAAAAGTATATATAAAGATATAGAAATAGTCATTTCTTTCTATTTTTTTTGGTAGATACACAATAGCTGAACCTTTTTTCTTTATTTTCTCTTAACCATCATAATTTGTCCTTTTTTTTTGTTTTGTTTGACAAAAGGTGTTGCCTGGAGAACAAATGCACCATCATAGCAGAACATCTCATATGGCCTTACATAAACAAAACTACATGTATTGTATCGAATCATGTACACAACTATAAGCAGGGGGGAGAATGTCATGTCAAAATTCAAGTTTCTACAACCAGCCTCATGTTTTGGGTTTAGCTGCCCTTTCTGGGAGTCAAAGTTCTTTTACTAGCACCTTGTGAAGTGTTGTCTGTGTCGGTGATGTAATTTATTAATGTTTGTAGCCTTTTATACTTGTGTAATTCTTATGAGATTTTGTTTTAAGGATTTTATCAGTGTGAAAACCCCATAGGAAACTTATCATTAAAATGCCTTGTTGAGTTCCACAAAACTCATATTTGCCTTTTTGTTTCATTTTGTCAATTGAAACAGGTCACTCATTTGAATTGTATTATTATTATTATTATTATTATTATTATTATTATTATGCAGATCTTTTAAAACCTTAATGCCATGAACTTTATTTTGATAACAGAATATGTACATTATCAACAAAGTTTGCTGATCAGTTGCAGTGTTTTAGTTATAAATGTAAATCTTGTATCCACCTTTTTGGAGTGAAAAGCACTCGATCTTTGTCAATTGAACTATTTCAGGTTTTATTTGTACAAAAATGTGTGTTGCTTTGTTGTGGTTTATTTTTATATGTTCAATCCAATTAAACGCATCCACTGTACCAGGGCAGTGAATGATACCTCTTATTGTGGTGATGTGATACTTCATCTGCTTTACTTTAAGGTTTAATGCTGTGTGTAAACAATGCAATACTGGCTGTGATTCAAATCAAATAATTATTTTGTGTTAATTATTATTTTGACTATTATTTTGTAAATTAATGTCATCTTTTTAGCTACCAGTTCTACTGGACGTAATTCACATGGATATTATTATTATTGAGATTAATGCCATCTTTCTAGTTATTAGTTTAATTTAGTTTTTTTTGTCGTTGTTGTTCATTCATAAGTTCATTTTCTGTAACCACTTAATGCTAATTAGGGTCGCAGGGAGGATGGCGCCCATCCCAGCCAACTGGGGTCGAGGGCAGAGTACACCCAGGACAGCACGCCAGGCCATCGCAGGGCGGAAGCATGCTGAGTCTTGTTGAAAATCAGCAATGGTTCTTTTACATGAAGCTCACACCATAGGCAGTGAGAGACATGGCCGGCCTTTGATAACCCAGTTAGCTGCACTGGGGGGACAGTGACAACCTGTGGTGAATGGGGCTTGAGCCCCCAACCCTAGGATCAGTGATCCAGCACCTTTACCACTAGGCCACCACTGCCCTTGTTGTTGTTGTTGTTGTTGTTTTTCAAATACGCAAAATTTCAATATGCAAAATTTTTTGTCGCAGAAAAAAGAGCCTTTAGCATAGAAAACTTTCCATTTTCTCAGCAACATAAGCCTTTTTTAATTCTCCAACTTGAGAGGATAAAGAGAGAGTACAGTGGTACCTCACCTTACGAAAGGCCCAACAAACGAAAAATCCAAGTTATGAAACGCATTTACCTAAAATTTCCGTCTCTGGATATGAAAAGAATTCACGTTATGAAATGCGCCATCTCAGAAATTCAAACAATTTGCATGTTGCTCTCCCATTGGCTATCTCCCAACACCCCGCCTTGCTGGCCTCCCATTGGCTAGGAGGGAGCTGTATCTCCATAATTCCCATGATGCTTTTTGTGTGCCTTTGAGCCATTATTCGTCATGGAGATGCAGCTCCCTCAAATTGGCTATTATGGAGCTGCATCTCCATAATACAGTATTACCTCGCCTTATGAAATTAATCTGTTCCAGAGCCTTTTCGTAACCTGGATTTTTACATGTAAAATGCGTGATTTGTTCCAAGGCCCCCAATACTACCCTTTAAAAATTATAAAAGCAGACATTTTAAGGTACTTACTTCGTGTTGACCATGTCTTCTTAGCAAAGTTATAATCTTACAAATGTTTATGCAAGGTTAAAAGCCTGAGCCAAAAAATAAAGTTGCAATAAGTACACTCGAAAAACTCATGAAACAAGCTGCTGCTCGAGGGAGCTGCGTCATCCCTCCTAACCAATGGGAGGCCAGCAGGGCAGGATGTTGGGAGATAGCCAATGGGAGGGAGCTACGTCATTCCTCCTAGCCAATGGGAGGCCAGTGGGGCAGGATGTTGGGAGACAGCCAATGGGAGAGCAACTCGCACATTGTTTGAATGGCGCGTTTTAATGTTTGAATTGCGTGTTTGAATGGAGTGTTTGGCGCGTTTCGTACGGAGAACTTGTTTCATATACAAAGACAAGAAAGAAGTGTTTTTCGTAAACTGGATTTTTCATTTTCTGGGACTATCGTAAGGAAAGATACCACTGTAGCTATGATGCTTTTCGTGTGCCTTCGACCCAGTGTTCATCACGGAGATGAAGCTCCCTCCCATTGGCTATTATGGAGCTGTATCTCCATAACACCCATGATGCTTTTCATGTGCCTTCGACCCATTGTTCGTCATGGAGTTCTAACACGTGTAAAGGACAGAGTTACTGTTGTTTCGTGAGTTTTTCGAGTGTGCTCTTTGCAACTTTATTTTTCGACATTCATCATGAACCCAAGAAAGTGATTCCTGGCACGAGTGAAAATAAGAAGCGGGCTCGTGGCAAGCGGTTGAGTGATATTGCAAACGAATATGGTTGAAACCTGTCTACCATCAGTACGATATTGATATATATAGTTTATGATATTGATCCTTTGCTGTTATAAATTTTCTATTTTGTATTTATTAAATATCTTATTTTTAATTGTTATTTTTAAATGGGTGACTCTTTTGCTGTCACTGGGTAAGATATTCCAGAGATTCACTCCACGAACAGATATGCACAGTGTGGTGCAAGCAAACGGTTGTTTTAACTTCCCTCTTCCTCTGAAATTATAACCTCCCCAACTCTCAACAAAAGAGCATGTAATCAATCGTTCTTTCATTCATTCATTTTCTCAACCGCATAATCCTAATTAGGGTCACGGGGAGGCTGGTGCCCATCTCAGCCGACTCTGAGAGAGGGCAGAATACACCATGGACAGCTCGCCAGGGCAGAAACACAATGATGGCTATACGGCTGACTCAAAAGTCAGCAATGGTTCTTTTAGAGCCTCGCACCATAGACAGTGGTCATAGACATGGCCGGCCTTTCATAACCCAGTTAGCTGCACTGGGGTACAGTGGCAACCCATGGAGAGTGGGACTCAAACCCCCAACCTTAGGATTGGAGATCCAGCACCCTACCACGAGGCCACCACTACCCCATGTAAATATTATATATTAAATATATAATATATATAATAGGTTGCGCTTTGCTTTATACAAAATTTGTACAGTTTAACAATCCACAAGATCCAAAAATTTCAATGCTCTTGATTTGAGAAACAAATATTCGTATGCTTGAAGAATTCCACATTATTCTTTCTCCATGATGCATGTTGTTTGTAGGGTGCTTTTATAAGTATATTTCCCCAAACTTCGGCACCATATGTCAGATATGAAGTTCAAGTGTACAACGTGTACAATGATTTAGAAGTCAGCTTGTGTCTTGTCTTAGATAAAATTCAAATTGTGCGCAGCAGTTTGGATCTAAAATATTTAATGTGAGGCTTCCAGCTCAAGCTGTGGTCAATGATAACTCCGAAAAATATGTCCTCGTATACTCTTTCCAGATTGAAGCAATCAATTATTAAATCAGTTACCATGACAAGATGTTTATCCTTTTTAAAAAAAATAGATGACTATAAATGGTTACAAGATATTAAGTATAATTAACTTTGGATGAAAGCAATACATTTACTGGCAAATTGCTTTAGTATGAGGAATAAAACATCAGGATGTGTCTGGAATGGAATACAATCCAGTTTACAGTGCAACGTTATCGACTCTTCATGTTTGACCAAATTAAACTACTCTATTAATTACTATCCTTCAACAGCATCTATCATCCATTCATTCATTTTCTGAACCGCTAAATCCTAATTTGGGTTGCAGGGATGCTGGCGCACGTCTCGACCAACTCTGGGCGAGGGCAGAGTACACCCTGGACAGCTCGCCAGGCCATCGCAGGGCAGAAAAACGCTGACGGCTATGCACTGGTTCTTTTACATTGCCTCTCACAGTGAGAGACATGGCCGACCTTTGATAAACCGGTTAGCTGCACTAGGGGGTGGGGGGTGGGTGGGGGTGGGGTGGGGGCAGTGACAACCTGTTGATAGTGGGGCTTGAACCCCCAACCTTAGGATCAGTGATCCAGCACCTTTACCACCAGGCCACCACTGCCCCATTAACAGCATATACTGCAGTGATATCTGACAGCTGGCTGCAGGAGTGTTCACACTACACACCAAAAGCTATTTCTCTTTATTTTACTTTTGAACAAGGTTTTAAAATAGACTCGTATACTGTATACATTTTGAAGTGACACACATGAAGCATGATGTTACATAATTTTAAAATGTGGCTTTTCAAAAAAATTGCCAAACAGGCTTTGTAAGTGTAAATCTTCAATTAAATGTTTAAAGGTAGCTCATAATGTAAGAGTTGATCACCTGCCAAACTACAGCCATTTGTGTTCGATCCGACTCCTGCGAGTGTTTGTGTCCGGTCTGTTGGCTCAATCCATGCAGACAGTTGTTACTTTGCATGGTTTTTAAGGTTTTATACATATATATATATATATATATATATATATATATCTTCTTTTCCTTTCGGCTTTTCCCTGCAGGGGTCGCCACAGCGAATCATCTGCCTCCATCTCACCCTGTCCTCTGCATCTTCTTCTCTTACACCAACTGCCTTCATGTCCTCCTTCACCACATCCATGAATTGTCTCGTTGGTCTTCCTCTAGGCCTTCTGCCTGGTATTTCCAACCTCAACATCCTACTACCAATATACTCACTATCCCTCCTCTGTACATGTCCAAACCATCTCAATCTCGCCTCTCTGACTTTGTCTCCAAAACCTCTTACATGTGCTGTCCCTCTGATGTCCTCATTCCTGATCCTATCCTTCCTCGTTACCCCTAAAGAGAACCTCAACATTTTCATCTCCACTACCTCCAGCTCTGCCTCCTGTCTTTTCCCCAGAACCATACAACACCGCTGACCTCATCACTGTCTTGTACACTTTCCCTTTCATTCTTGCCGATACTCTCCTATCACACATCACACCAGACACTTTCCTCCAATCATTCCAACCTGACTGCACACGCTTCTTCACCTCTTTTCCACACGCTCCATTGCTCTGGATTGTTGAGCCTAAGTACTTAAAATCCTCCACCTTCTTTATCTCTGCTCCCTGTAACCTCACCGTTCCAGTTGGGTCCTTGTCATTCATACACATGTATTCCGTGTATATATATATGTATGT